>CM031233.1:301746978-302346978 GCA_018340775.1 Taxus wallichiana var. yunnanensis
CTTGGTGGTTTATTAGCAGATGAGAAGCTACTTAACAATATTATATCCCATCCTTCGAGATGATGAAATGGCTCCATGCTATCAATCACCTTAGTTTTTATCCCAAATAAAATGATGTATGTTATGGGATACAAAGGATATGGTTGCGAGAATCAATGAACAAGGTATGTGGGAAGCTCTTCGGCACCCCATCACAAGGTTTGTAAATATGGTATTAGAATACGGTCATATGGATCTCATCCCCAAGAAGTCAAGGATTCCTCTTCTAAACAAAAAGATAGTTTGACTAAATATGAAAAATGAAACATATTCCTAGTGTAGTCTTTACGAAGACCTTTCCTCCACGAACCTCTTCTTTAACACGTCTATATTAACTATAACCCCTGTCATATCCTCTACCATTCCAAAATTAGACCTTGTCTACCTGTCACTTGTTAACTAGGACCAACAATAACATGTACCAATCAATTTTTTTGAAAATGATGAAGCTATTGGTGAGTTTATGGATCTTCATGATGGAATTCTAGTTGATGATCATAAGAAGGGATTCTCTATCATCCTTAACACATGTGAGTATTTCAGGGAAGAGGCTCATTTATGCACTCATATAAGTAAAAAAATAATCAAGGGTAAAAGTTCCACAGAGAAGCCTTTCAAAAGAATAATTTCAAGTCTTATAGTGAAAACCTCTTTGAGGAACTTGTGGAAAAACAAAAAGAAAAATTAATGGAAAAATAATTTTACCATCTTGAAGGTGAAAATCTCATTGAGGCACCTTTAGAAAAAGAAGATATCAATATCCCCGATCCTACACATGTGGATGAAAAATTGATGTAGGATCATCCATGAAGTGAACTTTATTAGCAACATTCATGCTTCTTGGAGTATATTTGGGCTATGAGATAGATTTATAGGTCTTAGTAGGTAATATGAGGCCTTTCAAGTGAATAAGGTGGTGGAAAATTAAAATTATGTGTTTTCCTCCAAAGGGATGTTTGAACATTCAAATCTTTGTAAGGGTGATTCAAATGTTGCTAACTATGTTAAGTGTTGTTATAGACTTCTAGGTGTTATATTAGTATATGTGAGTCTTTTTATGTGTGATGCATTATTGAGATGCTTTTCATAATGTGTGAGGGGAGTTACAAGTTTTATGTAATGTGAAGTTGAAGAGTCATAGTTTGTAATTCAGTCATGATTAGTTATAAGAGTTATAATGGAATATTTGGTGCATGTATTAAGTGTAGAGCTTGAGTTAAGTAGGAAAAAATGAGTTTTTGAAGACATTCCTTGTGGAGAGGAAGGATGCATTGTTGAAAAAACTAGCTTTTTTAAAGGATATTTTAATATAATACATATATATTTTTGGTTATGTGCAAACAATGTATAGATTTGTAGTTTCTATCATAGATAAGGAAGAGCTTGATGTGTGTAATAAGCTCTTGTTTTTACATTTAGGGATTATGATTTGATGTATGGATAACATCTGTTTTCATAAATACTTAGGAGAGCCATTGATACTAGTTCAGGAAAGCATTGTGAATTGAGATGGTAAATGCTTTGTTGTTAACCTTGTTTTCTTGCAATAACTAAACCCAGGATGTGACATCCTTTGAAGGTATTTTGAATTATTTTGGATTTATGGTTGTGTATTAAAAATAATTATTGTGGCATTAGAAATATTAGTATGAACTAGGAGGAGAAATATTTATAAACTTGCATGTATGATTGAAAAGAACAAACTATAAAAATTGACAAGTGCAAACCAAATCTCGATATAGAGTTGATAAAATTTGGAAATGATTTTCAAAAAATCTGAAAATTTGACCCTAGGTTTATAATGTAATTTTTATATTTTATTGAAGGGTTTTCTTTGATGATCAATAATTTTTTATATAATAAGGTGTTTTACTAGCGGGTTTGAGGATGGATGCTACTTGTTTGACAAAATGTCTGTCATGTTCAAAAGAGTGTATATCCTATGTTTTTAGGAGTCAAGACCTGAAATTTGGAATTAATCATGGTAGAGTAGTATATTAATCTATTAAAATTTTTTATTTATTTTCCATGGTTATGTTTTGAGATATTTATGACAGTCTGGGAGCAGGTCCTGAAACATAGTTCAAGGCTAGTAAAGTGGAAATTTTTTCAAATTGAAGTGGAAGGTGTTGTAGAAAGAGTTGAAGCTTGAAATTTTAGGAGTGTCTTTGGATAGTCTTATGAAAAATAGTTCATCTTTCATCTCTTTCTAAGTTATTGGGGACGTGTGTAAGAAAATATGGAGCAAGAAACATTTTCTTGAGAACTTGTAGGGTAGTCTTGTAAGGCATAGGTGAAATTTGAAATATTGAATGATTTTCCTTATTGATTCTAACAATGATGTTGGTATTTAGAAAAATGAGGAAAGGTTTATAATATTTGAGAATTAAGAGGACCAAATATTTCATGCTTAGACCAAGGGATCAAGAACAAGGAAAGAAAGTATAGTGAAGGTAACTAAGTACTATGTCATTGGATGAATGATGAGGTTGTGAATGGAGTTTTGCTAGGTGAGATAAGAAAATGTAGGTAGGGTATGGTGATTCAAGATCTTGATGAAGATTAATTTTTGTGTTAAAAGACAAGATTGATCAAATTAGAAATTTTTTTAGACTTATAGGCTTGTTAGTAAGATCCTCCATGGAGAGCCTGTTGTGGTTAAGTTGGTCGAAACTTCTTCCGTACTCGTATAAGCTTGATTTTAAATTGTTTTTTGCATCATTTGGTACTAGAGTGTGGAGAATCATTGATTGATGTGAGCCTTGAAGATTGAATCCTTCTTAAATTTCAAGTGAAGAATGTCAAGCTTTGAAGAATGAACCTTTCTTAATTTTTGCATGCAACAGTACTACAGAGCCTTGATGTTTGAATCATTATTTACATTTTAAGGAAATTTGATGCTTGAATATTTATACAAAATTGTTGACTAATCAGTTTTGCTGATCTTTGGGGAATGTATGTATCTGACAATTGGTGAATTATTGAATGGTTGGTAGGTTAAGGATCTAAGAGATAAAGTTGTCTAAAAGAATAGGGTACAAAAGATCTAGTTAAAGACCTCAAGAAAAAAATAGACCAAGGTGAAATCGAATTAGGTGAAGGTCACATAAAGATATTGAAAAGAAATATGGGAAGTAAATCCAAGGGATTGAAATAAGGAAAAGGTATGGTGAAGTGAAGGAAAGTACAAGGGTGAAAAATTTTCTCTTAGAGAAAGAGAAAAATGAAACAAAGGACAGGTTTGAGAGGTTAAAGGCAATGATCAAGATCATGATGGGAATAAGAGACCAAATATTTGAATGAAGGATGAAGAAGAAGGTGAAGTGGACAAAGTGAAAATACTCATGAACAAGGATAAGAAACAAAATATGATGACTTTAGAGGGATAAATAGTGAAATACACTCATGAAAGAGTGAAGAAAAATGCAAAGTTATGTGAAGAAGAGAATGAGAAAAAAGAGAGAAAGGAAGTGAAGATGAAGATAATTCTCATGTGGGCCTTATGCACTCTATTTTTGTTATCTAACTATATGTTTGAGTGGGTATTTGCAGGTATAAAGATAACAATGATGAAAGTGAAAGAAGGGTCTTCAAAATGGTTGGAAACAAGGTCAAATGAAGCACATTTGGAAAAATATGAAGCTGAAATAGTACAAGCACAACTAGTACAAGGGTAAGAAGACAAAATGAAATATCTTAAATTTGATCATGAAGACTATGAAGACCAAATGCCATTCCATGAGGCATGGGAATATTATTTGGAAGAAGAAAATTTTTCTAGTGAGTAAAGAGAATCTACAAACTATGAAATGTGGAGGAATAATCCGATTGTGTAGGTTGGAAGAGAAGGGGAAAGATGCTTAAAGGTCACTCTTAATTTAGTAAAGATGAAGAAATATTATACTAAGGGAAAGCACCAAGTTTCTCATCCAAAGGAGGTCATAAATCATGGATATATTATGCCTATATGGCTTAAGATCAATAAAAAATAGTGAATCCTAAGGAGAATGCAAGTAAAGAGTAGGTTTACCAAGATTCCAAATAAAATATACAAGCTAGGGGAGAAGATAGAGCTGATTTCGAATAGAGTTCAAGCTACAAGAACAAGAAAACAAATGTTATGAAGACAAGAGAATCTAATTTTCTTGTGGAGGAGACCATAGATGTTAATATTAGTACAAAAGAATTGTATAGAATGGTCAAGTTGGGAGCTTTTTTATCATCCCAAGAACAAAAAAACATTTTTCTTCTTTAACATGAATTTACAGATATATTTTCTTGGTCTTACATGGATATTTCTAGGCTAGATCCAAGATTAGTAGTGCATAACCTTGTTGTCCATGTAGAGGTAAATCCTATAAAACAAAAGATCATAAAGATGCATCCTCACGTCACCTTATTGGTAAAAGAAGAGCTGGATAAATTATTGGTAGTAGGATTCGGTAGGCCTATTGATTATTCGAGTGGATTTCAAACATAGTCACTTTGTATGCATAACAAACCCATCGGTATTAGAATTTGTAAAGATTTCAGAGATATAAATAAAGCTTGTCCTAATGATGAATTTCACCTTCCTAACATCGACATGATTGTTTATTCAAAAACTAGCTATGAAATTCCATCACTCATGGATTGATCTTTAGGGTATAATCAGATTAAAATTGTTGAGTACTATCAACATAAGACATCTTTTACAACGCTGTGGGGAAAATTTTGATATCAATTCATGACCTTTGGCCTCAAGAATGCATGTGCAGCATATCAATCGGCTATGACTATCATATTTCATTACATGCTTAATGACATAATGGAAGAGTATGTGTATGACATCTTTGGTAAATCCATGACTAGAGAAGATCACCCACCTATCTTATAGTGCATCGTTCCTCATCTTAGAGACTAAAAGGTCATACTCAACCCAAAGAAATATGTCTTTGTCTTACACTCAGAAAAATTTATAGGATTCATTGTATCATAGAGAGGAATTGAGGTATATTCTGCCAAGGTTACAACTATAACATAAATGCCTCCTCCAAAGAACATCAAACAACTACGTAGTCTACAGGGGAAGATTCACGAAATATGAATATTCATCTATCGCTCACGAAAAAGTGCCATTGAATCACACATCTTCTAAAGTAAGATGTTATCTCATTGGGTTCAATAACAAAAAAAAGTGTTTTCTTTTCTTAAGGAATATCTGTCCAAACCACTTATTTTAACATCGCCTACTACAAGCGAACCACGAATACTCTACATTTCTACTACTCAATTTGTCATTAGTGCACTATTGGCCCAATATAACATAGAAAATAAAGAAAAATATGTTTACTATCTTATTCGTATGTTAATTTCTTATAAGCTCAACTACCCATAGATTGAGAAAGCTTCCTTGACCATTGTTTTCACTTTTCAAAAAAATTGTCATTATTTGTTGAATAATAAGATCAATCTCATATCAAAAGTGGATCCATTGAAATAATTTTTATCAAAGCCAACACTTATAGGAAAGATGGCCAATTGGATCATTTTACTCAAGAATTAAATATCACGTATGTTCATCTAAAATCAATGAAAGTGTAGGTGTTAAAAGATACACTAATTAAGGCCCCTTTTCTAGGTATTGAACCATTAAGTTTGAAACTTTCAGATTCTTCTATAACGCATCTTAAGGAATCATTATATGACAATGCTATACTTTTATGGCTCCTTTACTTTTCATGGATTGGGTGTAAGAGTTGTGCTTATCACTTCTTTAGGAGATTTGATCCCTCAAGAATTTAGAATCGGGTTCCCATGTACAAATAATATAGTAGAATATGAAGCCCTTATTGTAGGGATGAAACTGGCTATCAAGTTGGACATTATATAAGTGAATATAATTTGTAATTCTATGTTGATCATTAAACAAATAACTGATGAATACAAAGTTAAGGGTGAAAAAATTCTTCTTTAAAAAAATGGTTGACCCTCTTAAGAAGTTCTTTGAGAAAATTACATTTGAACATATCCCAAGAGCAAAAAATCAAGCATCAGATGCTATGGCCATAGTAGGCTCTACGTTATGCATCCCACACGGAATAATGGCATGTAGTTCTTTGTTGAGCATCTATGAATACTTGCATATGACATACCATAGTCCCGTTTGGCATGTGAAGTTGTTGGTCCTTTTTCCCCTTGCTATAGTGACATTTTCACTACCTTCATAATGGAACCTTCCCTCTAAAAATTTCTTGTTCTAAAAAAGTAAACCTTATCCAAAGATATAACCCACTAAACCTTACTTAGAGGCACTCTCTATAGTAGAGGGTATGACAAGAATTTTTGTGTTGCCTCAATTCGAGACAAATCCATATTAGTGGTTAAGGAGGTGCACGAAGGAATTTGTGGGGCCCATATAAATACAATAGTCCTGGCTAAAAATATACTAAGAGTAGGATATTATTGGCCTACCATGGAGAATTATTGTTACAAGTATGTATAATTTTTTTGCAATGTTAGAAATATGGTAACTTGATACATGCGTCGATACAATCATTATTGTCTATTATGACACCATGTCCTTTTTCAAAGTGGGGACTCGATCTCATTGGTAAACTTTCCCCTACATATTTTGATGGCCATATGTTCATTATTACTGCCACTGAGTATTTCACGAAGTGGGTAGAGGTTGTTCCTCTCACCTATGTCAAGGGTGTATATATATCCAAATTTATAATGAACCATATTATTTGCTGATATGACATCCCCTCTTCCATTGTAGCTGACAATGGTAAGTCATTCAAAACAAAAACTATGAAGGTTTTGTGTCAACGATTTTAAATCCAACTCAAGTATTCAACCCCCTATTACCCTTAAGGTAATGGGTAGGATGAAGCATCAAATAAAACCCTTATTTGTATTATGGAGAAGATGGTGAATACAATGGGACATAATTGGCATTTACAAATTCATCCTACACTCTAGGCTTATAGAACACCCATCCATACCCCTATGGGTGTTACTCCATATTCTTTAGTCTTTTCACAAAAGTTGTATCACCCTCTTGGGATCAATATCCCCTCTTTACACATAGAGATAATAGATTACTTGGGTAAAGAGGATGAATATAGATTTTTTCAAATAGTAGAGATAGATATATTAGATGAGAAGTGAATTCACCCCTTGATCACCTCAAAGTGTATCAAAATTGAGTGCATCAAAGTTACAACAAAAGAGTGATACCTCACCAATTTGAGGTATGAGAGCTTTTCTAAAGGAAAATTAGTTCAATACCAATAAGGACATGAAAAGAAAGGCACATTTGAGCCTAATTGGTTAGGGCCATATGTTGTGGTCGCTAAATTTGGTTCATGTGCTTAAATTATTGCTTACTCTAATTGTCACGAACTTTAGGAACCCATGAATGCCATGCATCTCAATCGTTTCTATGCTTAAGTATGGGGTCCCTAAAATATCAGAAAATCAACAAAAAATATAAAATCAGAAAAAGTAAAGATATAAATGCATCCAAGTGTGCAAACCATGCAATTATAGCACTTTGGGCAAGTCATTTGGTGAAAACTAGTTTCTAGCGCCATTGGAGTGTCTGTTATTCATAAGCATCTCAATATCTAGGATTATGATGGATTTATCCTAAGATTGTAACACCCCTTTTGTCTTGTTAGTATTGCTTTAAATTATGTGTTGGGTTAACATGTTTTTACAGTGGAAAGGTATTCTACTTGGTGTTTGTTGTAGGGACTGTATGTGTGTACATTGTTGAAGCATGTCGGCACATTGGGATTGAACTCTACTTATATAACACTCTTGCATATCTTGATTATTAATATGTTGTATTGTATGTTGTGTTATTAGTTATGCTAAAAACTGTGATCACATTTGTCTTATTTCTTGCCTTTGATTTACTGATCATTTTCATAAGTTTGAAAACTCTGGGCACTTGGTCATTATGAAACGGAATCAAGAGTGTAACAATTTTGACATTAATAACGTAAGATTTAATGTGTTACTATTACAATTTGCTGGAATAAAGAATGGCATTGGTAAATAAGGGCATGGTATGATTTACTATGAGACCTATTGGTTTACTATGCAAAGATTATGCTTCAGAATAATACCCGAGTTCAATTTAATAAGGACTAGGCTATTATCCTGAGACATCATGATAAGTGGGATTGTAATGTGATGACACTGTTTGATTTTCCTAAGGCTGTAAAGTTGATATATTCTTGGGCCTAGGTTGATAATAAATCTAACCTTAAACGAAGCTAAGGTTTATGAAGTCAAAGTGATGAAGGCTTATATTATTCAAGCTTTGACATATATATATATATATATATATATATATATATATATATATATATATACGAGGACCTAACAATCAATAACTATGTTCTTATTCAAAGTTATATATACTATGGCCTAAGTTTGATGTGATTAAAATTATAAGGGCCTAAACTAAGACCTAGAGGCAACATATGATTGGAGATTTATGAACTATAACATAGATAGGAGGAATCTAAGTTTGGGCACCTATGTTTGTGTTCAAATGATTAAAATATCAACCTATGGTTTATAAATTAGGGGCCAAAGTTATATTGATTAATTCATTGGATTTGAATTAGGAACGCTATTAACATGTACTTGACATATTTATTATCTTATATTAATGATCATTACCATCTATTAATGGAAGATCCGGGTAAATTTAGTAGACTCAACCTTGGTCTTGGATAACTGTTTGGCGAAGAGATTGTAAAGCTAAGTTTACACTTCACTAAATTTAAAAGATGGAAATAGAGGAAGTGGAGGTGGGAAAAGAGGATAGACTGATCGTCTTCACATGCAATTGATGTTTATCTTGAAACACCCATCACCACCTTGGAGAATGCAATGGCAGTTTTGTGGGGGGAAAAGTGAATGGTGGTTTCATTATTGTTGTTTCATTTGAAGTCATAGAATATCTTTATGTTATTATTTCTTCCTATTTTTAATGATGGTCTATTTTTCAAACCTTTGCATGTATTTTCTCATTCTTGTGAAGAGAAATTTGAGGAAGCTATTATTATCTTTATGAAATAAATAAAGAGAATGGAGGTTAGAGGAGTTTGGGGATTTTGTGGAAATGATTGTGGGTTCTCTGTGGAGTTACATTGCATTCGAGCTCGCAAAGGAGAACTTGGAGAAAAGATAAGGAGCTCTACTAGGCATGATAGGCTCTATCCCTTCTCTCGATGGCTTACTCTTTCTAATATTGGCATAAATGAAACCTTGTCTTAAGTTTCATCTAGTTGATGTGTATGGATTTTTAGTAAAACAACTTAAAACATTTATATCCGGTGTTTTCTACAAATTTATGGATATGGGTATGTCGATAATGGCTGGTAATAAATATGGTCCAATATTAAATAAATTTTCATGAATGACGATGGTATTTAATTTATTAAGGCTTGGTTGAGTATGAACTATGTGACCTGATTTGTTTTTAAATGAAATTTGTGTTTATCGATTCCTTCTTGGTTAGGAGTCTATGTAGATAGTCATGTGTTTATAATGATTATGTCTATACATTACACCCTAAATATATGGTATAATCATTTGATATAGTCGATGTGGATTGTTATGGTTACCTTGGGATGGTGTTAGATGTGTTTTAGGGTTTCTTTTCAATTCCCTCATGTGATTAGTTGCTTGGAAATATAAACACAAATACCTAGATGGGCTAGGTACGTTTTCGGTTTCAACACAAATAATTAGGTAGAGATCTTAAAGATCCTAGCACTATACCCAAGTCTTCGACCTAGGATTAGCCATGGAAATTCTAACATATGGATTTAAATGGATCATAGTAGTAGTTTGTCTATGTTTCATTCATAGTTAGTTTATATTTATTTATTAAAATAAATCATATCAACTTAATTTTATTTAATCTTTACCATATGTAACTTGAATGAATACTGATTCCCATGCTTTGATTATGCAAATTCTAGTAGTTAGAGTAATGAAGACTTGTTACTCAAGACTTTCATAGCTTTTAAGGTAATTATATCACCTAGTTGTAAGCTTCAATTATACCCGATTCAATCACAAAGCCACTTTGTAGAAGTTTTGGAATTAAAGTATAATAACTTAGGTCATGGAGTAGGTTTATAACTAAACTATATCTTCGGATGTTTTTTCTATACTCTATTAAAAAAATAGAGGTATTCCTGGATGGGAAGTTAGTATATTATATGATATACTTGGAAGATATATAAATAATATTGATACCAATATATTCATTTTGGTTGTGGGTTAACAAAATATATTGGGGATCTCTGTGAAACAAGAACCGTTTTTTGTTCAGAGGGCTTCTATAGTTTGATTCCTTGAAGGAATGCATAATACTATTAGATGCGGGGGATTACAAAATATGCTAAGCGTATATCTTGGATAGTATTATTTTGTTTACTAGCAACTAATTGAGGGATATAAGAAATAATTGCTTGGAATATCTATATTAACGATAGTATTGAGTATTAAAATCTTATAGAGTGATATCTGGATTGGCTAAGTCTTGTGTATGTTAAGTGAGAACATATATTTTTAAATATCTTTTATTATAAAGGTCTATCAATAATGACTTTTCTTATATACTCAATTTGGTAATAGTGATTGATTGAATGACTGTGTTGGTTATGACATTGTATGTGTGTTAATAAATGAAATAAATTACATTCCAATATAGTAGTTAACAATGTACATACAAATGATTTCAAAAAGTTTTGTAACTATGATTTATACTCTTTGGGTTCAATTATGTGATTTAAATTAATGCAGTATTTCCTTTATGAAAATACTAGATAGTGCAAGTTATTACAGGAGGTATAGATCTTATCATGCCGGTTTGTATGAACCGATAGTTGCCAACAATTTTTAGATGGACTTCGTGAAAGGTGTAAGAAGGATGAATTTAAAATATTTTATTTTCTTTAAATTAACCGAGAAAGATGAATTATGTCACTTGTTTGTATTTATCATTTTTTTGGAATAAGGGTAAAGTGAGGGTTTTAGAAGGTCCCACAACCTTTTACAAAAATCCCAACTAGCTAAATAGAGTGATGAAAATTACATTAGTGATACCCGTGAGAATTCCAAAAAAACGAACAATGAACAAAATGGAACAAATGAAACAAAAGAATAACAAAAGTACAAAATATCATAAGATCTTCTTTAGCTCTTTGACAATATTATTAGTGGGGATGGAACCATACTCTTTGGCTAACAAATCAGCAAGGTTGATCAGTTTAGAGTTATCTTTGATAATAACATTCTGGTATTGTCAATATAAGCTTCCCAATCCTTTAGGATAGTGAAAGATATTTGGAGTTTAGCCAGGATAGAAGACACCAGATCCATTTGGTTATCCTCATGCTCAAGATTATCATCAATAGAAATTACATAATTATGACCCTTGATTTTATCCCAACCTGGGTATCTTCCACTTTAGGATGAGCTTCAGTTAGCATATCATGGTGAATAATCTCACTATCGGCCATTTTAACTTCATCAGTCCCCGGCTGAACAATGTTCTCCTCAATGAGTAGATCATCTTCCATGTAAGCAGGTCCATAATCATGGGAGTCTAGATATAATGTATCTAACCCTAGTAGAGCTTCCAAGATAAGGATATCCGAGCTAGAAACCAAGGTGAGGTAATAGGAACCGAAGGATCAATAACAGGGAATTAGAGACATGGCTGACCTAGAGAAATTGGTGGGGAGATGGTTACATAATTAGAAATAACACCTTCAAAGGAAGAACCCATAATGGAAACCTCATAATCAAAATCAGATAAAACTTGCAAATGAAGATGTTGACAAGAGGTGGGGTGGGAAGCGGGGGAAGGAAGAGAAAATGAGGTGGTGGTGCGGTGGAAATTTATGGATTTAACAGGAAAATGAACAAGCTCCGTAGGGGAAGCAATATATTGAAAGAGGAGATAGAGAAGGCATTGACGGATAATGGGGCCCTCTCCTCCCTAGCTAGATTGATTGAGTGTTAAAAATATTGGTATTAAAAGGTAGAAATATTGTTTATTTTTCCCCAACGCAGGTGGGAAAGGATGAAAATATGGGGCTAAAAAAATATCCTGTAGCGTCCATCAATTGTAAAGTATCTCATAATAACTTTGACCACTTTGTTCCATGGGGGATGTAGGGACTCCTGCACATAGCCCAAGAGATATTTGGTCAGATTTTCTCCCTTGTTGATGAAGTCATAGAGCTCTACTTTTAAAGACCTCTTGAAGTAAACCACCTCGTGAGCCGCCACCACCACCAAGGCTATGGCATTGGTAGAAATGGTGAAGAAGGTGTTACCAATTTGAACCCTACCCCTCGACTAGGTAGCCAAGACCCCATAAGAGACAGTAGCCGAATAACCTGAAATTCTTTCCAAGAAAGTAGTGATGCCATTGTCTTTTAAAATATTCCAAACTTCTTCATCATCCTACAATTCAACACAAGAGACTGGTTCGATTCTTTTAAGCTGACCACCCATGTTAATAATCCAGTGGTGATACACAGAGGTGAGATGCCTTGAATTGAATTTAAATAGCTCATTTAATTTGTGTGAGGCTTCCACGTCAAGTGTCCACCTGTCCTTGTCATGATTATGATGTGAAAAGGCACATTTGAAATCAAGATCCGCCCGAGTGGTATAACTCTCGTTGTATGTGCCAAGGCCCTTTGAGTGTCGCATCATCATAATGGGGTAATTATGTCTACCGCCATCATAAGGAGTGGAATCCTTATTGCTGATTTTGCTGACATTAAGAGCAGCATAAAACCACCACAAGAAATTAACTAGAAAAAGAACAGTCATTATGAATAATTTGAAGGAGGTCATCAGGAAAATTTCCTAACCAAGTTTTTTGATTGTCAAGGAGGACACCAATATTAGCCATGCAGTCTGCCACCCTATTTCCCTCCCTGTAAACATCTGGAACCAAATTTTTTGAAAGTTACTTTGAAGGATGTGAATGTCAGCAATAATATTCTTGATAGTCCATTGGCCTGGGTCTTCCGAATTTAGGAGATTTATTATGTTGAGAGAATCACTTTAAATAATTAAAGGGCCATTTTGTATTTATCATCAAATGAAGTACTCTTGTACCATTTAATTAATGAAAGGATAAATTAGCCTAGTTATTTGTATCAATTATGAAAAGGGAACTTGTAAAGATTATTTTGTCTTAAAGTGCAATCTTGTTGTATTTAATTTAAGGAAATGAAAAGGGGTTTTCATAAATACATTGTGTACTATATTTTATTGATGTAAGAAGTAAGTTCATTAACCTAAAGTACATGTATTATTTGTATTTATGATACAAGATTATAGTTTGATGATATAGAAATGAAAGTATAGTATATTTGGAAAAATATAAGGTTATTGTATTAATGTGTATTTTAAGTGCTATGTATGGCTGTTTTTGCAACAATTAAAAACAATAATCAACCAAGTAAGGTGATTTATATGATCATTTAATAGCATGAATGATGTATACACACACACACACATTTAATTGTTAATGAATGGAACATAATAGAGGGACAAAATATGAATATTTGGTACTTGAATATTGAGAGATTCAATACAATCAGTAATGAAAGCAAAAAAGTGCTTAGTACAAATAAATGGAAGTACTATAATGATATTTTCTTTTAGAAATGTTGCAGTATTACCATGTGACCTATGTTGAACCATGGTGTGGATGCAACTAAAATATTATAACACCTTCATTGGTTTATGAAATAAGGTGTTGTAAATACTAGCTATGGAAAGAGTATAAAATAAATGTTGCTACTTTATTCAGGTTGTTATTTAGTTCAAATAAGATAACTTATGGGGAATATTACTATTCGGAATAAGTAAATAGATCTCAGATTGATAGAGCTAGTGTAGTAAGTAAATTTAAATCTATAACTAGGAATTAAAAAGGAATGTGAAGTACAACAATGAACTACATTTGACTTACTGGGTTCTATTGAGATATGACCTTAGGTCCGATTCATTCATGGTGAAAGTATTGTAAAATCTAGGGTAACGTGTTTTGATTTAATTAATTAATTTAAAATAATTAAGATACGATGTTCTAATTTAAGATATTCAAAGCAGATAACTCACTATGATCAAGCTATGTTGTCGTATCCATTTAAAAATGATCTTTGTTAATTGGATAATGTTGCTTATTAGCTATATTGAGTTCCTCGTCAAGTCCCTTAAATGGTAGCATTCATAATGCATTTAAGAACAATCTTCATTAGAGTTACAAAGTTGGATTGAACCACACAGATACGTACCTCGATGCCACCTTATGATGGCTACGAGAAGGAAAGTAATCCAATTTTGATGTAAATCATTACGAGGCACTTGCCTTCCCTTAGGAAACTTAACTCGGCATAGTGGTACATCATCATGTAGGTTAACTATTTTTTATACCTTGAATGAGACTTGTGACTATCTAGTCCTAATTCAGATAACATAAATTAATAAGGTGATAGACAAGTACCTAATTACGAATGTGTCATCACGAACCGAGCATGACATACATGTCTCGAAACTTTGATCAAGGTAGTGTAAGATACTGATTAAACTATCTCGAATTCACCAAGGATCTAAGTGTAGTATGTCGGATGGGATTTGATGACGGATACCCATGTAGACACTTAGAATGCAATATTTGACTATATTTGATAGATGAAGAAACCATTAGTATAATTTGTATACACAAAACCAAATGATACACTTGGTGTAATCACTCATAAAGAGTAAACACACTTGTAAAGAGTGTTGAGGGGGAACATATAGGATTTTTATACTCTCATACGAGATGCACATGGTTTATTACCGATATAGGATGGATTTACTAAGATGTTGTTAGTTATAAATCATGAGAATTTAGAGAAAGGAAACATGAGATATGAACTTAAGATTTAACCTTGGTTTAAATATATGGGTATATAAATCAATGAAGCATAAAGTAATTTAAAAAAAAAAAAATTCCCTTGTATTGAAATCTTAAAAAGAGGTTTTTAAAAAGCTAAGTATTTTTCTATGTCCGAGATACTTTTGAGCCTATCCCTCTTGGCCTTGATCTAGCTGATCCTACTTACGTATGTAACCATTTTTCATTTTTATATTCCAATATCACACTCGGGGAAACCGTACATTATCACTTCTTATACATTCACATGGAATTATTCCATTGTACATCCCATATATTACTGGGGCATCCATGTTTCTTTGTTTTCATGCACATAACTTTAGAAAACTTCAAGAAAATCACAAAAAAATCGTATAAATTTTGAAAATACCAAAACATTCAAATATGTTAGTTGTAAAAATAAAAAAATCAAATACATCTCATAGAAAAATCAAAAGTAATAGAACATTATCTTGAGATAATATCAAAACAATGCAAAACATCTCAAAAACTATACCACAAAAACAAAGTAGTAATTTTCTTACTTTGGTTGTTTGGTTATACATAGTTTTATTATGTGCTTTAAATTGGATTAATTTATTTGCTTGGATTAAGTGTTACTTTAATCTGTTGTGGAGTGCATTGGGTTCATTTTTATCTTGCATGCTTGTACATAGTTGTGTTGTTTTGATTAGATTTGATTAACTTGTGCTTGTCTTGTTTTCTTGTATAGTTTGTTATCATTTCATCATCAATAATCATCTATCATCACATCTAAACATCATCACATATCAATAAATGCTAAGCTACATCATCATACAAATGAAAATTAAACATGTATGCTAAGCTAACATCATATAATATCATCAAAAGAGGGGAAAGAGGGATTACCTTCTATCCCCCCTCGTCATAGACCATAATAAAAACAAAGGCTAAAAATGCTATATTATAAACAAAAACTCGTGATAAAATAAACAAGTCCATCATCATCATATATCCATATAAATACAAATTTCCATGTACAAAACAATGTATCTCAATATAAATCAGATACAATAAGACATCATGGGCATGGATAAAAGTTTACCTTCATCATGAGGCATCATAAAAAAATTACATAGTACATATGTAAAAAAGTGTTCCTTCACCATGAGGCATACGTGAAAAATAGTACATCAATACAAAGTCATGGATGATTCTAAAAATAATTAGACTGCTCAAGCTTTGCTGTAGGTGGCAACATCTAAATTGATCTCACTAAATGAGATGACCGATGTGACCACGATCTATATCTGCTACCTGAAATATGATTAAAAGGGATTGCTCTCTATCTCTCTTTAATTGCAACATGATATAGGGCTCTATAGTGCATTGCCTTAGCATATGCAGATGCAAAATCATAAACCAAGTCTGGAGACCCTACTACTAATGTTATGTGATGAAGAGCATCACCCTCCACCGTGAGTCTAGCTATGTCTACCTAGAGTTGTGTCCTCTAAGTGAATAACCTGGTCCCTCTCTCGTGATGACCTCTGTAATTGCTACCTCAAGACAACTAGATTTCCTATCCCTAGATCAATCTGTCTCATGGGTGATCATTGTGGTGATGTTTATACTAATCTTGATCCCCACCCACCGAACTATGTGGTGGATTCCCCCATCCATCCCAACAATCTTCTCCATCTCCTCCATCCCATCCATCCCTCAGAAGTTTGTGTAGTGGATTTAATATATATAGAGATGATAATGGTAACTTTAGAACTTGCACAAGAGCCTATTGTATTGGCTGCACTAGCACCTATACCTATGGACCCTATCCCTGTAGTGCAACCTTGGCCTCCTGCTAGCCTAATCTCGCCTATGTCTAAGATCCTATCCCTTTAAGCCTTGTGTTGCAGGTGGCTATACCTACCTCTATAGTAGCTTGAGGGATCATAAGGCACAATAGAAGAATTATGGCATACCATGCTCCATAATCAGTTGTAGTCCCCGAATCAGCTATATGGGGTAATAAAACCCAAGTTGTGGCATGGTATAGGAAAAGCTGTCAAGTGCTTGTTATTGGCCAATTTGTGGTCCCATATAATAATTATCACGCATATTATACGCGTACCACATCTCATCACCTAGGATACCCTGAATGCAGTCAAGATATCTCTAAACCTGATCTACATGGTATCACTCTCGATGTATCACCTTCTCCCAATGATGAAATGATCTATCTTGATAGTGCCAAGTTTTCTATGCCATCATTCCACCGGTGATATAACTTGTAGGGCTATAATGTGACCATATATACTTGTAGGTCATCAAATGATCATCCGTAATATAAATTATCTCATATGTGTGAGCGAACATTCTCATCCACTCACTCCCATCCATAGCAAGAGGGATTTTCTAGAGGCTTGTCTCAAATTACTCCATGAGGGTAACATATAAAAATGTGGTCCCATGCCCATATCTACAACAATGTCCCTGATCCGAGGTTCTTCTAACCTTAGTATGTGATCAAATGCAAGTCCCAATATAAATCAGCTATGAACTGCGGCATAAAAATAATCTCACCATCTCGTAATCTTGTGTGCTACTCTAGTCACCCCGGGGAAAGTGTGTGCCCATCTTTTCGAGAAGTAGGATTCCATTGAAAATTTCCGTTAAAAGCACTGGTATCTCGAGAAAATATTCGATCATTAAAGAGTGTATAGGGGTCTACTTCCATCCCCTCTCATGGTAGGTCTTTCTGTATGAACATATCCGAAAGGCATGCGTAGATCCATCCTTGCTCTTTATCATAGTCTATCAATCTACCTCAAATTAGTAATTGGAGAGTATGCCAAAATCCTCTAGTGTCACGCATGCATACTAACTAGTAGGTAGTCCAAGCACTAGCTCTCACTATTCCATCTCTCTGCTAAGGTGGTGAGCTAGGTGTGATATAGTCTAATCGGGGCATATGAGCCAGTATAGCTAAGACATGTAGCCTCTAAAATAGTAATCATCCTTCACCGCTCCCATCATGTAAAGGCATGCTCAAAAGATCTAAGTCACCCATGTCACTCGTGCATGTCTAACTTGTACAATTTTTCCTAAAATTGCACAACACTTCATTAACATTATTTTCTTCTAAAAATAATCTTCCTAAGGTGTTCTACTTGATTCTATACTCTTCTATTCATTCCTAATTTTTTCACTAAGGTAAAAACATTTAGATTTTTCTTCTAAAATTGACCTAAGGCACAAAAATTTGCACTTATGTGTCTCTTTTAGAACTCACGAAAATTTCACACTAGCATCCACCATTTAGTGCCTAAACATTCATTTTCACGTATGCACAAATTCACATCTACATTCCCATTTTGGCATATATTTTTCTAGTTTCGTGCCTAAGCACTTGAAAAAACCTAAAAACTAGTTTTATACATGTGTTCCCCCTTTCACGCCTATGCACAACCCATTCACACAAGTGCAAGACCTCACACCAGCGTACCCTAGGGCTCCCACTACCACGAGCCCGTGATTTTTCCCTAGCCTAAAACTGCAATAAATGCACTTAAAATTCAAATTATTTTTGTGTACATACTGGTGTAGGGTCCATAGAGGCCTCCATAAATCTCGCAATCAATCCATGTAGTGTTTCTAGTTCAAAACCTACACCATTTCTCTCCAATGTTAGAGAAAATATCTCACAAATCTCAATAAGGGTAAATAACAAATGAACTAGCCGCGATGGATTTTACTCCATGTAGTTTGGTATTTATAACTATTTTGAACCCACTTGCATCATTTTTCATGCCCCCAATGGGCTAGGTGATCATCGAGGTTCTTCTAAATTAATTTAGCACTCATCAAGATGATTATTTTTAATAAATAATATTTTTGTCCATTTTCGATGTGCTAGGGCATGTTTTTGCTTCCCAATGACCCTTTCTACTACCTGGGGCATATTTTTTCTTTCCAACATTTTTGGTGATGTCCCATGATATTTTCATTATTCTCACTCCTTTTATCCTTGGAAAATTTAAAATTCAAAAAGTCTAAAAAATTGGTAACAGTTCACTAAAATCCAAAAAAATTAGAAAATTTATTTTTTTCAAAAATTGGTGAACAACATGCACGCAGCTGAAGTCTTTATCAAATGCATTGTCCAAAAACATTGAAAATTTTCCTACAAAACATCTTTCTTAGGTTCTCACTTGTTCTTGCATAATGAATCATGATTCATTTTGATCTACCTCCATTTACAAAGTTGGTTTACTTGTTATGTTTGTACTATCTTGGCACAATGTGTTTCTTGAAACTGTTTTCATAGTGCACGAATGCTTTTTCATAGGACTACTTGTGTCCTCCATTATTCCCCTTACATGTATCTTTTCTTGGGGCACCATTTTTAACCCTTTTTGTTAAACATGAACATTCGAGAACTGAAGCTTGATAATAAAAACATTGGTGTAACTATCTTGAATGTTGTTTGTTTGAGTATGTGTTTGTACTTATTTCCTTGTCAGATTAGCTTGTTTACTTTCTCGTATTGCATTGTATTATGTATGTTGCATGGAGTTAAGAATTTTTAGCAATGAAAAAATGTTAGTATTATAGCTTTTCATGTTATTTTACATGTTTGTTGTATGCGTACATTTTAATAAGGGATGATGATGATGATCATTTAAGAAAAGTAATGAAACAAAGTTTTTATTGAATGATTTGGATGTAAGAGATATTTTCATTTTCATTTCTCATTTCTCATTGCTAGCAAGGTTTCTTCCGCTTTGATTCTTCTATTTGTTTTGTTCATATTTTCAATCGTCGATTGACTTATTCTATCACCCCATCGAAACTCGAGGGGAATCCCTCATTCTACAAATTTTTCTTCAAAATTTACTTTTTATACTTTTCTACTATCTTGAAGTGGCTTTGCTTTCGCCACTTCAAATAGGGACAAATGTAGACACCCAAAATCTACTTCTACAATATTATTGCTAAAGTGGTACTAATTATCCTCTATTTCAACATTTCCAATATAATTAGTGATTTACTTGCTAATTATCTAATGTTTCCTTCTATTTTGGTTAATTAATAACATTTCCTTAATTAAATAGCCTCTATCACATTCCAAATTCCAATTGATGACACTTTGTTAGTTATAATTCTCTTCAATCAATTAATTGACTATAATTAGTTAATTAAGCCTTTTTAACAATGGATTTAATCAATAAACCCTTTTATTAGATAAATCCCACTTTCGAATGCTTCAAATCATATCAAATTCCTCCTAAATCACCTCTAAATAGCCTAAAAATATTATTCTAGCCTATTAATTAATCCTAGTTTATTAATTAAAGCACCCCCCAACTCCCATGAGTTGCTAATCACTTGTTAATTCTTCTAAGCATGTTTAACAAGTATAACTATACTTTATCATTTATCCCACATTCATTAGGATTCAAGACTCTCTAAAATAGAAATCTATATAAAGGTCCAAGCTCACACTATACTTTGAATATAATTTTATAGAAGACATACAATGTAAGAGCCTTCTCTATTGATTTGGAATAGATTGATCATCTCTTGCATCCATTCTTCATGCTTTATTAGTAAAGAAAGATCTAAACATGGCCTTCTAGCCATTTTAGTGAGATCCTTTCATCATCTTAAAGTAACAACACAAATTTGATTGCTTGTGATCTTCATAGGTCCACTTTTAAGGAAATCATACATAATAAGTAGGAATGTTTGTAATTAGATGAGTATTTCATGTTTAATTCATTTTAGCATTCCAATAAGCTATGATCATGATGGTTCTATGGTAGATTTTAGCTTAGCTATTTAGACTACTAGGTGTTAGTCTATTTTAATTAGCTTTGCAAATTTTATATGAACACATTGCATATTAAGGACAAACTTGTAAAAGAAGATCAAAGATGTAGTCAAATTTGTGTATATGAAAGATCTGTGAAAGTATACAAAAGTGTGTAAAAAATGCAAAAGAATAGTAAAAGTAACGTGTCCACCTAATTCGTGATGAGTAAAAAGGGATAGAAAATGTCCCGAATCGCTCTAGAAGAGCGAGTATTTTGGGAGATCTCATGACAAGAATTATTTTTTTGGGTGATTTTATGTCAATAATGAGTTTTGGTGCAATCTCATGCCACAATAGAAGAGTGTTGTGGAGAAAGGTCTAGTTTTATCCTCTATCTGTGATTTCTTCTTGAAATTACACACCAGTATAGATGGTGTGATCTTGCTTTGTTCTGTGCTACTTCTAGTTCGATCCAAGGAAGTAAAAAAGGAGATAGAATGCATTCGATTACCGCAGACTAAGCCTATATTTTGAAAACTTCTCTATGAACTCGCTGAACACTATGATGATTTTTGAAATAAATTGTAACTACCCTTGGTCATAGGAACCTAGGAAATGTAAGAAGAACCCAGGCACTATTTTCTATTTATGGGCACTAGTGTATGTGCTGAAATGAGGACCCAAGTCAAAATATGGGCCAATTTTGTAACTTTAGGCTACTATGTTCCTGTATTGTGTAGGTTTGAATGATTCACCCAATATATTCCCCTTGTTTTGGGTGCATGCGATATCACTAAGAGGATGCGGACTAAAGGATAATACTAGATGATGATTTGAACTAATACCCTACAAGGGGATGGAATGTGTATTGTAGAAACCAAGGAACATGCAAACAAAGTGGCTAGAAACATATGTCAGTAGAAAAGTAACAAACATGTAATAGAAAAATAGTGTAAAAAACAATAATACAGACAAATTAGACCGTGAAAAGTGAGTTTAAAACATGAGACATTACTCACAATTTCACAAGACACTCAAGGCCGAAGTGGCCAAAAGCATACATGAAATGAACATACAAGACATAGGGAAAATCTTGTTAACAATGGAAAATAGTAAGAAGAAAGGTACCGAAACCATGGTGGAAAATAGTTTCTGCACAACAAATGCTACACGTGAAGCACCTGTTATCATGTTAGAAAAATAAAAAATAATGTACAAATGTGTATGTATCGATAGAGTAGTGTGCTAACAAGAATAGGAAGTAGAAAAAATGAAACAATAACACCTATAGTGTGAAAGAAATTATATGCCCCAGGGAACCTCAATGGGACTAGTAGGATGTACAATTCCAATCATTCATATTGTGTGTAAATATATGTAATAAGTCTACATTCACAACTAGAGAAAAAGTGAACGCCTATGTGGATATAGAAAAGATAATGACATACAAAATATCTCTCTATCATGTAAAATAAAGTGTACATGTGAGCACGAGTAAGAAAAAGTAAATGCAACCAATATATACAGTATGCTATGAAAGAGTGAGATGGAATGATATTAAACATGAATGTGATAGGAGCAGTGTTCCCCCCAAGTGGATGTGAATGAGTATGATTGAAATGAGGTTCATTTATAAAAGACCCCTCGACAATCAATAATTAACCATACGCCAAGAGTGCGTCATTAAGAAATGGTTTGACCAATGTGCATGCTAGAAAGATGTGATCATGAAGTGGAGAGTGTGAAAAGTAGAAGAATGTGAGGTTCATTTATAATTTATACCCTTATTAGTCAATTATGAACCGTGGAACTAGAGTGTGTCATAGGGTAGTGACAATATCAATTATGTATCAAGTTATGTAGGATTGATGCTTAGAAATAAAAAGTGTAATAGTAGAAAATGAGAGACACCTTATAATGCTAGGAGGGAGGAGAATAAACATGATGCCCCCAAGTGTATGATAATGAGAAGGATCAAGTAACATCATCTAAGAGATCAATTATGTCATGGTTGAAGCCGATTGGAAAACATCATAGACTTGGTAAGTAATAGTATGAGGTTGATCATTTAAAGAGCCATTGCAACGTAGATTTTACATTCCCATTATGTATTCCTCATCAGTGAAAGGTAGTAGCGGTTAACCATATGAATAAAAATGAGTAATATTTTATAAATAGCCAAGAAATGAATGATTGTAAATAGAAACATGGCGAGAAAGGCATAGGAAATGTGATATCAATATACTCGGGATCCATAGTTCCCCTAACAAAGTCAAGCCAAGATTGCACAAGTGTGAGGGGAGAAGTGTGATAAGTATTACAAAAATACCAATAGGTGGAAGATACGAAGGCCATAAACAGGGAGTGATATGAACATATCCATTATAAAGATGAGGAGAATGAGGTGGAGGGAAGAGATTAGCAAGTGGAAATCCAAGCCAAGTTAAGATAGCATGTGTACAAATAATATCATAGAAAGTAGGATCATATAAAATATGTGGCCAATAATAATAATTAATGAGAAGAGTGTATGTGAAAGGAGGAATCACTGATGCTGATTGCTCATGGGAAGATGAAGAGGGTGCAATGATGTCCAATGTATGGACATAACTCCAACAAAGTACCATAACATTAGTAGTAGGAGGGGCTAATGGTGATGAAGGTGGGATGGTTTCTAATGCACATATAGTTCCTTTGAGTGCAAAGTGAAGTTGATAGCATAGTCTCTGTGGGTTTTTGATTGTCAATGGGATGCATAGAGATAGAAGCGGTTGGAGTAGGTAATGTAGTGTTTGGGTATAGGCATAAATAATTGAACAGTCACGATTGATGATAATTTTATATTCAAATCCCTCATGTAAAACTTTTATGCACCGGTGAATGGTAGAAGGCACTTCCTGCATGATGTGAATCCATGGCCTACCAAGTAAGAAATTATACTGAATTGGGATATCAATTATAAAGAACACCGTAAGAACAATTTTTGGCCCGACAATTATAGGTAAAGTAATAGTGCCTATACATGGACATGTAGAATAATCATATGCACAAAGATAAATGGATGATGGGATAACATATTTCGAGGAAATGCTGATTTTCTAAAGAAGTGATAAATTATAAATATTGAGCTCAGATACATTATTGATTATAGTCCACTTAATACCCATGTTATAGATGCAAGATGATATATATAGGGGAGGATCATTGTCATAAAAAAAATATCGACAATGATATCAAATGTAAAAGTAAGTTGTCTAGAAAATGCATCTATGAATGTCTCATATACTATGTCCAGATGAGTAGTGGAAGGAATACAAGTATTAGCCAAGAGAGAAATGATTTTAGCTCTACAATCAGGATTGGCTAGCAAGAAATCATGGATAGAGATATCCATGATGAGAGGATCCTAGGAAAATGAAATAAGTGATGAAATGAATACCCAAGAGTGTTCGAATGAGACGGGTTAACCAAATGATTTTAAAAATATGAAATTATATTCTAACCCCTAAGATATTACAAATTCACATAAGATAAACAAGACGCTAAAGCAAAAATTTGACTCAAGGAATACACTAATGAAAATTGAAACCTATTGATTAGAAAATTTGTGGATATCCAAAATTATGTGTCTCCACCAACGTTCATGGGGCTACACCCATTTGAATTGAATGGTATAACTCATATTATTGAATGTACCTAATCCTAATCATATCTAAAATGTTGTGAGCAGAAAAATTGGTCGGGGATCACACAAGAAAACTCCACTAAACCTGTGATAAAGTGCTTGTATGGGGTACAAGGGAGGAAATTACAGTGATGAGGGGAAAGGAGGGAAATTAGGAAAGGAAGATTACTTCCGTGAGTAGATTACAGAGTTCACACCCAAACTGGAGTAGTTCAACATTCAATATAGAGTAAAGCAACAATGAAGCTAAGCGGGGTTGATGTATAAAAACACAAATTTTTCATATTAACTTACCAAAGATACACATCTCTTACATAACTATACTTGCAAAGTGCATAAAATAGGGCAAGTGGAAGAAAAACGACATGCTTATTACACCAATGATGAGAAGAAACCATGCATACAAAGTTACACAAGCTCATACACCTTGGAAATTATAAACTATATTCCTTGATTGAAATTCACATAAGTTGTACAAAGTAAGGGAAAAGAAGAAGGAATATAGAAGAAGTGTGGATTTAAATCATGTATATAGATGACACAAGGTCCAACAACATATTACAATCCACTATTGCTATAAAGTACAAAATTTTCAGCATGCAATGTTTTTGGAAGTAATTTTCAGATCCTTCGAATGGAGAATCCATCCTAGTTATAGCAATATGGATTGACCTTTCATCTCCTTCATATGAATCTTCATATACCTATTCCACTTGTAACCTTTATTTTTCCTCTAGAAAATACAAATTAAGTATTTCTCTTATAATTTTGAGAAAATACTTTTACATTTACAAAATATGTTACTTAAGTGAATATGACAAAACACAATGATTATACCCAATGAAGAATTAGAAAGGAGAGAGAAATAAGAGGGAGAAAGAGAGGAAGAGGAAAGGGAATAAATCTTTGAAGCATAATTGGGGATACCTCCACCTTTGATTATGATCACAACCTACGCATGATGCACACGATATCTTGGACCACAAAATGAGTGTTTAGAAACATTGTTATGATATTTCCAAATGTGATCTCAAGACGAACACATACAATGCCCACAATGATCCTCTTTGAAACTTAATTGATGAACTCATCCTGATCGACTCACTTTGACTCATCTAGCTCCATGAATGATGAAGAAGGATCCACCAACCGCGCCTGTGATGCTCTCTGTCTTACTTGAGCACACTTGAATTCGTAATGATGCTTCCAAGACCAATATGAATTTATCAATTCTCTATTTGAGCCTTGGAATCATCTTGCAATCCTATGAGGATGAAAAAATTAGTGATATAAGTTACTACGGAGATGGTAGCAACTTTCTACAACTGGAGCTGAAAACTACTATTTTTAGAAATCTAGACCATGAGGCTACTATTTCTAGTAGGCAATTTTTAAGTCTTGTTGTTTGCAATGAGGAGTTCCCTTCATGTTCTAAGCTTATTAAAAAATTTGGGGTCAATTCCAAGCACTTCACATTTTTAGAAATTTTCCTTTTTTTTTTTTTTTTAACCTTTTGACCTACGTGCTCAAGTTTTCTATATGTATGATTTTCATAGTCTATTCTTACCGGAGGAGTTTTCCGTTTTGGAAAGGTGATAAAAATGGAAAGTGAAAACAAGTGGAAATTTATATTTTTAAAATCTAGAAATCATGGTTTCATATTGATGAGAAAATTACAGTTCTTTCCGTGTTTTCTCTTCGATGTTTTGTTCAAATTTTTAGATCAGCCCGATGCACAATTTAATGGAAATTGAAGGAACAACACTCCATGGTAGAATTTTTTTGAATGGATGACATTAAAAATTAGGGACATATTTCAATGTTTTGTTTTTTAAATCTTCAAGGTGTTTTTATAAGGAATGTTTTCTTCAAGTTTCACTGAGATTCGATCACTTGTTCGTTAGTTATGAGCAATTCTTCGTTTTTATGCCCCAGGGTTTTTGACTACTCTTGATCATGGAGTTATCTTGAAAATACTTTTTATTCATGTTATGGTAGTATGGAATGAGGGAGGAATTATGTATAAGTGTATAGAAAGGTTTTGGAAGAAACAGTAATGGAGGAGAGGAATAAATCTTGAGAGTTGAAGAAAAATTATGTGCGCCTGAAGAAAAGCTAGAAGCAACAAGAAACAACATAATAGTTAGAAAATTTTGCATATTTTCAATAGATGGGAAGGAGAAAACTTTTGTAAAAAAATTGCACCAATTTTTTGGTGCACTTGGTGTAAAAAATTTCACCCTATTCCTATTGGTCCACTTGGCAACACTTGATTTCACGAAATGGGGGCTATGAAATGAGGCCTAGGGGCTAAACTTCACAAAAGTGGATAAACTAGGTCATATTGGGGTCTAGAGGTCTAAATGGGAGGGGAGCACATTTTCCTACACCATCTGTAATAAATTTTTTTGCACTTGGTGTAAAAAAGTGCACTAGTCTCCCATTGGTTGGATTTCCAACTCAAAAAAATGACTAACTACTCAAGCTTATAGAGCAACTTGTCAGGCAATAACTTGAGCTCCCAAATGTCTTTTCACACACACACACACACACACACACACACATATGAAACTGTATGTTAAATTCCGTTTCATGACAATGGTGATGGTATCGTACCTTTATTATTTTTAAAATGTCATGAAATTTCCCCATTTTGATTAGGATCATCGATGTCCCTATAAAGAATGAACTCCCTTAACAATCTCCAATAGTTTGTGAAACATTTGTTTATTTAAAATAGTATAGGATTCTCTAATATTTCCAATGAGTATTTTATTTCCTCATAAATCCTTACAAAGCTCCTAAAATCATCCATCGAAGACTAGGTACTGTTTTGATTGCCTTCTCCCCTGGGGTTGAGATTGGGTGCCATGGGTGACTCATGGATTAAGAGGGAGGGGAGATTTTTATTACAAAATCAATCCCTAATTTTTTCACACCCTTCATATCCTTAAAAATAGGGACTTCATGGTGTGAAAACTAGTTCATGCGAAACTAGATTTTTAATGATCATTTCCTCCAATTTTCACGCGATTTCACCCATGGGAACCTTGAGAAGTGAAGAGGTATCTCGATGATTTTTTCACTATTGTTGTTCATGTAACAATAAATAATTATTATGAAAATTAAGTCCTACATATCCCTAAAAATAGGAACATCATGGTATGAAAACTAGTTCACACAAAACTAGATTTTTCAATGCTCATATTTCCCCAATTTTTTGCGTGATTTCACCCATGGGAACCTTGAGAAATGAAGAGGTGTATTTCTTCCTTTATCACTTCTGTTCTTCATGTGACAAGGAAAAATTATGATGAAAAATCAGTCCTCCATATCCCTAAAAATTAGGGACTTCATGGCACAAAAACTAGTTTATCTAGAAGTAGATTTTTTTAGGATCATTTCCATCAATTTTTGCGTGATTTCACCCAAGGGAATCTCAAGAAGTGGAGAGGTAGATTTATGAATTTTTTTCTCCTGTGTCATGGAATAAAATTATTGATTCTTCTATCTTATCTCCCATTATTCCATGTGGCGAGTGTGATTTGTTGAGGCGCAAAGGTGAGGGGGCTTACCTTGAGAGAAAGGTCTCGAACGGTGATCATTTGGAAGTCTAGGGGCTCAAATGGGGTAGAGGAACATTTTATTTCACCTGTTACACAAATTTTCACTTCATTCATGTTGGTTTGTTTTCCATCCACAAAATTTGGCTAACTATTTGAACTTGTGCCTTGGAGAGCGACTTGTTGGGACCATAACTTGAGTTCTTGGTGGATTTTTTTGATGAAATTTTATATGATACCACCTTGAAATGACCTTATCAATCCAATTTTGGTGGTATAATATCCTTATTCATCCATTTTGTACATGAAAAATAGGATTTTTGTTCTATCTCCAAGGTTGTGCATGAGAAAAACTAGATGAGGACATAGTGCACTAAGGTGGTGTGAGGAATATGATTCCAAAAAATGTTATAGCTTTGAATTAATTTTCTGAATATATATTTTTAAAATATTAAGTCCTTCCATATCTCCCAAATCACTTCCTGAAGCTTAGTATCTTTTTTTCCTTGTGCACTGCTTAGGCCTCCAAGACCCACTTTTCTGGACTTGCTCCAATTTTTTTGAATATTCCCAAAACCTTCCAAAATTTAGTGAAAATTTTTCTTGGCTATTTTATATAGCTTCTTGACGAATTTATTCCTTTCTTTCTACTCTAGGAGTGTGCACCAACTTTGAGAAGATTAGAAATTGGTCTTTCTCAAGTTTTCCAAAAGGCTTGTTTTGATGAATATTGGTTTACAAGCTTCAGACTTGATCGAATACCCCTAAATCACCTATAGGAACACTTCGACTCAAGGATTATGGTGATAAGATGGAGGGCTCAAAATGACCTTTGAAAATTGGTAAATTTTTTTGTTGCACATTTGCATGACAACAAAAACCTAAGTGCAAGAGAGGGAATATGAGTCTTAGGTGATTTAATAATAAATCCCAAAGTGATCTAGACTAGAAAACTGATAAATAGGAGGAAGAAATCGTAGATCAAGGATTTCGCGCTTGTTACCTGTCCAAGTTAATGCACCAAACTAAACACAAAAACCCTGAAAAACTCCAATGAAATCGATACCTGATGGACAAGATCCGAAGATGTAGACGGATAAGGAGGTTGATGTAGATAAGACGGGCGCACACGAGCAATTCGCACAATAGATCCGAGTAACCTGCAAGACACCAATGCTTGACAGAAAAAGATGGCGTTAAAAGATATTTGGGTGGACTGCCCGAGAAGCGGGTCCGGGAAGCGATAAGCTTCCTCGGCGGATGTCAGTCCACGTTTTCAATTAAGTAGAGAAGCATACATGATAAAAGATGTACATATAAGACTAGATTTTCTGATTATAGTAATGAAACCGAATTTAAACAACAGACAGAAAGCTACAGAAAATAGGAAACTGTAAAATAAAGCTGGATTTGTGTTACCTGTGTCCTTTTTACCTGTCTGCAGGATGATCGGCGTCGATTATGTAGAATCGGCGTCGACTGATGTGATCGGCGTCGACTATGAAGAATCGGCGTTGACTAAAACAGATCGGCGTCGATTGAAAGTAGATCAGTCGATCAGGCAAGAAGATTCGGAAATTGGAAAGTGATGGACAGATAGTCGACGTCTGTTGGATGTGCGAAAGTCGGTAAGATACTGGAACAGAGTCACCAGAGGATCGATGGATACGTGCGATGTTGATATGATAGAAGCAGAGTAACGGTGCTCCTCTCAGGGATTGATTCGGACAGGATCTGCCCTCATTCGATACACTTGATGCTAAAAGATTTCTCTTTCTTACAACCTGTGTCTCTTTCGCGATCTGTCTCTTTGTTTCACTCTGTTCGTGCGCGTCCTTCTGTTCGTGTGTTTTTCGATCTTTTTCGGTCCTAGAACTGAGTTCTGGACTTGCTTTTATAATCGGCACCGCTCTAAAAATCGGCGCCGACCGTATAGGTCGGCGCCGATCATGGACAGACTCCCGAGATGGCAAAAATGATTGATTTCTAGAAAGATGAGAATTACCCCAAATACGGGAAATATCCCGCTTGGGGAAAAGGAAAAATAGGGGGATACATAGATAGAATAAATTTGGGGTAGATAAGTGATTAGGATACATGGGAAGAGGTGTAATTAAATATTTAATATTTAATTACCCACCGTAAGATACAACGGGTGAATTAAACTTAGGATAGATTTTTAAACCACAAATCGGATAATATCCCCAAGGGGATAGTGGTGACGTAAACGTGCCCCAGGTTACCTAAGCAGGTAAACGAATGTGGGGGACACTAAATTGAGTAACCAATTTTAAGTGTCTACATTTTGCCCCTTTTTGTCAAGTAACTTGCGATAAGCAAGGTTATGAGACAAAAACAAAGAGATGGAAGAAGGGAAGAATGAGTGATGATGTGATCCCCCCTCAAACTAGGGATGGGATGGGTGATAGAACAGACGATCCCAAGTTTGAAAGAAGTAGATGAAAATGCAGGATGCCCCAGTCGGATGTCTGGAGTAGATCTGATCATTAACGACGCACAAAAATAAATAAAAAGGCAGCAACCTAAGGAACTCACATTGGTAGGGAAAACTAGACGGTCTCCTCATGAGATGACGTTAATGCCTACAGACCCGCTTAACTCGAAGTTGCCAAAAAGTACGAGTGTCCCACGCAAAGGGAACAAAACCCGAAATAGACGGTGATATCGAAAAGATGCGCCGAAAGGCAATATTCAGCACAAAACAATGATCAGATGGATAAATAAGCCAAGCATCAACACTATGGCAAACAGACATGGAAAATCGACGGCGATCACAGTAATCGGCGACGACCAAGATAAACGGCGTCGATAAAAAAATCGGCGCCGACCAAACGTAGCGCATATAAATATGCGAACGGAAAACGTAAACGATTTATTTTCATCGTGACGATTGATTCAGAGAGAGTCAGAATTTAGATTTGAGCACCATGGAAGCCTCTGGGAGCGGTCAGAAGCGCAGGAGGACACGACCTGGGGTAAGTGGTTCTTCTTGAACCCGTTGCATTTGATTTTTTTTATTTTTTTTGTTTGTGGGAGGCCAGGGTCCGATTTATGCTCGACAGTCAGTCGGCGTCGATTGGTATAATCGGCGTCGATTGGTGTTTGAGCGGCGTCGATTGGTATGAATCGGCGTCGACTAGAAATAAACGACGCCGATTTTATTAAATCGACGCCGATTGGAATAGATAAGATTTTTGTTGTTGTTTTGGATGTTGTGAGTTGGGACTAATATTGCTCTTGATGTCGTGGGTGCAGGCACGAGAGGCTCTACACATGAGGGATGCTATTCCCGAGTTACTGGAGACTATTCTCCCGATGTGACCGATGTAGATTGGCGGCATCTAGAGTTAGCCGGGCTCGGGGGCTTCAGATACTACAGACGAGTGCCGCGGGATGTGGAGCTGATGCGGGCACTAGTGCGACGGTGGGACAGCCACACGTGCACTTTTTGGTTTAGGACGGGTGAGATGACCATCACCCATGAGGACATATACAGGATTCTGAGATTTCCGATCACTGGGGACCCTATCGAGATTACACCACGAGAGCAGCAGCAGAGGGCCCTAGTTCGATTATACGGAGATAGGGTAGATGACTCAGAGATAGTGTCCGGGGCAGTGAGGATAGCCTCACAGTACAGACAGGATAGTCCCCGGAGTAGACGGATAGTCTTGATTCAGATGGCTATATCCTACTTTGCTCTTCCAGATTCAGGAGGTGGGAGATTCCCACTATTGTTATTAGACTGTGTTTGTGACATTCTGTAGTTCAGGCAGGTGTTTGCTTTTGTTGATGCCCTGATAGCTCAGATATACCATGAGCTATGGATGTACACCACATGCCGGAGGATGGGTATAGATGTCAGTTTTGTGCTCCATTGCTGGGCCTATGAGCATATAGTGGTGATCAGGCCATCCGGGCTTCCTTGGATGCCAACAGCAGTGGGAGGTGTTGATTATGGATTCCGGCGATGGCGGGCTGACATGGCCGTTGGGGATACAGGGAGATCAGCTGATTGGTACAGCGAGCGTTTCAGGATGCTGACACCGGATCAGGTCATTTGGAGGCCATATCGGGCATTTCTGACATGGGCTGGTCAGGATGCCCACTTGGTGGCACTGAGACGGAGCAGGGTGGTTAGGGGCCGCAGGCCTGATATGTGGGAGCGAGTCCCGTTTATGCGGGTATTGAGACAGTTCGGCCTAGTGCAGACAGTGCCGACCACCTACACGCCTTATAGGCGGGATAGCAGGGAGACTGATCTGCCAATTTTGATCCCGGCAGATCCATTGAGAGAGGCCCCACCCTCCACAGACAGCGATGATGACGCAGGGGTAGATGAGGGTTATGCAGCATGGTATGATACAGAGCTTCCACGACATCTCCCGGCATCTATAGATGCCGACGAGGATGACATAGCTGCGATGCTGGATAGACTGGAGGGAGAGCATGCCACCCTGACACAGACACATCAGGTAGCTCTTGAGGAGATCAGGGCTCTGACAGAGGAGAGGGATGCCCTAATTTTGGAGAGAGACACCGCTCGCCAGGAGCGAGATACAGCGATCCAGCAGAGGGATCGCTATTATCGACATAGGGAGGCCCTCAGGGCCAAATATGGGGAGACAGGTACCATGTCGAGTCTGGTACGTAGGGTACGACCCTAGGAGGAGCACCACCAAGAGCGCCAAGCGCCCGGCGGAAGACCAAAGCAAAGCACCATTACGAGCACCTGGTACCGTGAGCTTGAGCACATATCAGTCTCTCCTTGCTGAGGTGAGATACTATGAGGATGCCTTAGCGCAGCATGCCCCAGATGTGCCGCGGTACGGGGCGAGGAGGAGGGCAGCGACGGCTACAGCGAGCGGGGCCTCAGGCGGAGGGAGCACCGGGAGAGACCGAGGTGGGCCGAGACCTCCAGCAGCAGGTGCATCTAGCTCGATAGGCGGCGGTCAGGAGAGACAGCCTGGTCCAGAGGAGGGTGGAGGAGATAGTGTCCTCCATGCATCGGACTTTACGATATAGAGATTGATATATTTTGTATCTGTATAGTGATGTAGCCTCGATTGGAAGGCATTGTATAGATGGCTTGATTGAAAGCCACCCATTTTTGTTGTACAGACACACATGTATATATAGATTCATCATTTTATTTGTCATATAATTGTTCTCATGCTTTTGATTTTGATATACATGTATAGATGTAGCGTAATTGTGATGGATATAGATATAGACTGATAGATGATGAATAGATGTGATTGGATAGATATAGACTGATAGAGGATAGAAATAGATGTGATTTGATGGATATAGATATGTGGATATAATTTTGATGAAAATAGAGATAGATAGATGCAATGTAACTTGGATGTACAAGTTTTTTGATACTTTGATGGATAGATAGATAGATGTGATTGATGTACTCGGCATGGTTGAGATGTTAATTTAATTTTGATGAAAATAAATAGCCAGAAATAGATGTGTTGATAATAGATGCTTTGATAGATAAGATGAAATTAGATAGAAGATAAATTTTGATTGAATTAACATATGAAATGTCAATTTGACTAGATGAAAAACAAAGAATAATGGGGAATACTCTTTGCGAGAGCCAAGGAGGTAATGAAAACGACCTTGACTAGGAATAAAGAAAATATACTCGGATAAGAAAGAAAATGACAAGTTGGACTCCCAACCGACCATAGATAGAATCTAGATAGGAAATCACAATATCATGCATGTAAGGCCCTATATGAGGTTAAAATGAACCTGACACTAACTAGCCGCAAAACAGATCTAGGAGGGAAACGAAAGGAACAGTAAGTACGTACCTTGTCGGAATTTACAAGGGACAGAATACATGTCCATAGTGGGAAAATAGGATTCTCCATATGATCTACAAAAGGTCTTAAATCTCAGCTTCATGATTTTGGCAGAAAAGCAAACTGATCAATGCGGGAAGTTTGCTTGATATGGAAAGACTGATCAATACGGGAAGTCTTTCAGTGATGCTAAAAAGTGTATAAACTGACTGAAAGGCTGATTAATTGCAAGAAGCCTTGAATATATCTTTGAGAAACAGCTGTCCTTCAAGGGAGCGGTCTGTATTTTGAATTTCAATGATAGCCATCCTTCGAGGGTATGGTCTATATTTTTTTTTTTTTGATTCATTTGATAATGTAGGGATAGCTGTCCTTCGAGGGATCAGTCTATCTTTTTGGATAGCATCTCTTCTCTTTTTTTTTTTTTTTTTTTTGAAAATATTTTTGGAAGAAGCTGAGTTTAGACCTAGATAGATCAGATGGAGGGGAAGAGAACATAGAAGAACATGCACTCATGCCCCGAGTAGATCCGATTAAGATAAGCACTTGGGACAGATGAAGTGGTGATTAAGGTATTCCTACCATGAGGAGGAACATATCCAAAAGAAACATGCAATGAGTAGAGCCGCGATACTCATATTTTAAGGTAAAAGAGGCAATAGGCGGAGAACCACATAGTTTCGAATCACCATGAAAGTATATGACTGGTTTTTTAGATGGATGAAAGATCTGTGTTGCGACTAGACTTGTGTAAGATAGATTTTAACAATAGAAGGGCCGTAGATGCAAGGCATTAAGAGGTTCCGCTTCAGGTATACCATCCATGGAAGATAGACGATAAGCCCCAGACCCATATTTATGAGTGATAATGTATGGGCCCATCCAGTTGGGAGAAAACTTACCACGTTGACTTCTTTCGAGTGTGGTGACATTTTGATTTTCTTTAAGAACAAGATCCCCAATTTTGAAGTCACGGTGCTGCAAGTGCTTGTTATAAGCACGTTTGACACGCTCAAGATAGACTTGATGATGTTCGAGAGCGTTGAGACGCCGCTCATCTAATAATTCAAGTTGTGCTAGACGAGCTTGACGATAGTCCTCATCGGAGACAAATTCTCTGAGAGAAACACGGAGAGATGGGATTTGGACTTCCAAAGGAAGAACAGCTTCAGACCCATAGACGAGAGAGAAGGGAGTAGCACCAGTAGGAGTACGAATGCTAGTCCGATAGGCCCAGAGAGCAAAAGGGATATGTAAATGCCAATCCCTACCAGCTCGACTAGTTACCTTTGCGAGGATATTACGCAAAGTTTTATTGGAAGCTTCGGCCTGACCATTAGCTTGAGGATAGTATGGAGAAGAAAAACTGAGTTTGATATTGAAAGCGTTGCAGAGGTTCTACAAATCAACGTTCTTGAAAGACTTACCATTATCTGTGATGAGCTTGTGTGGAACGCCAAAGCGACAAATGATGTGTTGATAGACGAAATCAACTATGGGTTTAGCCTTTGTTGAAGAAAGAGGGATAGCCTCCACCCACTTAGTAAAGTACTCGGTGGCAGTAATGATAGAATGATGACGTTGTGAAGAACGGGGATTGATGAGACCAATAAGATCAAGACCCCATTGCGAAAAAGGCCACAAATCCGCCGTAGGTTGCAAAGCTTGACTAGGGATGTGTGTGAGATTGGAATGTTGTTGACACTTGACACATTTCTTAGTGTATTCACAACAATCTTGATTAAGAGAAGGCCAATAATATCCCAAACGTAAGATGCGCTTAGCTACAGCTAAGCCACTAAAATGTCCACCACAGATACCGTCATGGACCTCCTGGATGGCTTTAGATGATTCATGGGTTTTGAGGCACCGAAGCAAAATACCATCAAAGCCGCGTTTGTAAAGAATCCCACCTAGAATAGTATAGCGATTAGCGCATTGGATAAAATATCTTCTACCATTGGAAGTTAGATCTGGAGGAAGCACCGAATGAGATAGATAATCAACAATTTGTTGATACCACTCATCCTGAGTATGGGTTGTGATAGCATGGATTGAAGTTAGTTGCCTAAGATGAGATGGTTGATCTAATCATTGCACAGCCACATAAAGTCGCGAGTCTTCGGTAAAAGGTGGGATAAGTGAGGCTAACGAAGCCATTGTATCTGCGAATCGATTTGCAGTGCGAGGAATAGCTTGGATAGTGAATTTATCGAAAGATTGGAGTTGAGCAAGAACGATGTCACGATATTTTTGAAGGATATCATTCTTGCATTGATAGACACCCGTGACTTGATTAACGATGAGTTCAGAATCACCAAAGATGTCAATATGACGAGCGCCGAGATTAATGGCATTTTGGAGACCTAAGACAAGAGCTTCGTATTCAGCCATATTATTGGTACACTCAAAGTTCAATTTGTGTGCGACTGGGATAGGCGTACCCCAAGGAGGAATCATCACGAAACCCGCACCTCCCCCTTGCTGACATTTGGATCCATCAAAGAAGAGCTTTATTTTAAATGGAGATAGACCAAAATCAATTTGTTGGATATATTCATCGGGGAATTGAGCAAGGGGGTCTTGAGTGTCCGGAAGAGGAGCATCAGCTAATTGATCTGCAATAACCTGACCCTTGATAGACTTTTGCAGGATAAACTCGAGGTCAAATTATGTCATAAGCATGAGCCAACGAGTGATACGATCATTGTGATAAGGCTTTGCATGAATTGTCTTGAGTGGATTGACACTTGTGACAATATAAGTTTTGTGATTAAGGAGGTAATGACGAAGCTTAGAAGTTGCGAAGAAGAGAGCACAACACAGCTTTTCAGCTTCGGAGTAACATGTTTCATACTCATGGAGGGTGCGACTGATGTAATAGACAGCTTGTTCTTTACCGCAAGTGTCTCGATGCGAAATCATGGCTCCCAGAGCATGGTCAGTCACAGAGATATAAAGATAGAAAGGCTCCCCCTCGCGTGGAGGTGTAAGCACAGGTGGAGAAAGAAGATAAGCTTTGAGATCATCAAAGGCCTTTTGGCAATGTTCATCCCATTCAAAATGAACATTCTTACGGAGGAGATGATGAAAAGGTTGACAACGGTCCGACAATTGTGAGATAAAATGATGCACTGATTGAAGACGTCCTTGGAGACTGCGGAGTTGCTTTAAGTTAGAAGGGGGAGGCATCTCAAGGATAGCTTTTATTTTTGCGGGGTCCACTTCAATACCCCTGATGGAAATGATAAAACCTAAAAGTTTACCAGTGAGAATGCCAAACACGCACTTAGATGGATTTAGATGAAGACAAAAGCGGATAAGCCTCTCAAAGAGAGGTGCAAGGATGAAAAGATGATCCTGACGACGTTTGGACTTACCGAGGAGATCGTCAACGTAATCTTCCACAGTTTTGTGTAAGAGATCATGGAAGATGTAGGTCATTGCTCGCTGATAGGTTGCTCCTGCGTTCTTAAGACCGAAAGGCATGACGCGATAGCAAAAGGTCCCCCAAGGAGTTATGAAAGAAGTCTTATGTTGGTCTTCTGGTGCGATGAGAATTTGATTATATCCAGAGAAACCATCCATAAGAGAAAGCATCTCATGACCCGCAGTTAAATCCACGAGTTGGTCGATATTAGGTAGAGGAAAATCATCTTTTGGACAAGCAAGATTAAGATCCCGGAAGTCGGTACAAATTCAAATTTTCCCAGTAGCTTTAGTTACTGGTACTACATTGGAAACCCATTGTGGATAATCGATGGGTTGGATGAAGTTAGCCGAGAGTAAGCGCTGCAATTCTTCTTTAACAAGAAGGGCTACTCTAGGGTGCATTTTACGTAATTTTTGTTTAACTGGTTTGATGTTGGGAAGAGTAACGATATTGTGGACCACAATATCGGGATCGAGTCCTGGCATATCCTCATATGACCAAGCAAAGGCTTGACGATGGTTGGAAAGAAAAGTGGTAAAATCTCCTAACTCCTGTGGATTAAGGGATTGGCCGACCTTAATGATGCGAGGGTCTTCAGAAGTCCCTATATTAAGGTCGATAGTGGCTTCGTTGAGAAGCGTAGACGTGTCAGAAGGAATAGTCTTGGGAAGATATGAATCCTCTGCCCCCAGATAGGTGAGGACAGAATCATCATCCGCACAGTGGATAGTGTTGATAGTAGGAGAGTCATCTCCAACTATCTCAGGGAAGATTAACGGTATGGAAGCGGACCGGTTGCTAGTCGTATAGGCTAGCGGCCCTAAGGAAATGGTATTGATCAAAAAAAAAAGTTAGGTGGGATGGAAATGTCGTCGTCCACATCGAGTGATGCTTCTGACTTAGCGGGAGAAGATGGTTCCTCAATAGGAAGAGGCTCATCGAGAGTAGTGACGGTGGCTTTTGAAAGAGGTTTAAATCCTAAACCAAATTTTTGATGTGGCATGAGAGTGGGAATGGATGTGAGGTCATGCACACCTTGCTCATATTTTCCTAGACCAAAACCCTTCCACGCGCATCGATATAGATAAGTTTTTGCAAACGTGGGATTTTGTAGATAATCGAACCCTGTTAAGTAAGGTTTGGTCCTAGGAGGAGAATCTGGGTGATAATGAGGCGTATCAAGACCACCATAGATGAAATTAGTCTGTTGATTGGGCAGACCAATGGTGACGATGCGACCGAGACCTGGTTGATACTCAGGTTGTTTGTCCGGTCTACCATACTCACTAGGATTGAGATGGGCGTCGAAAGAAAAGAGAGGAAGCTCTCCCAGTGAGAAACGCTGCAATGTCTCTTCTAGATTTTGTAAATCCGGTAGTTTGGTTGCAGGTATGGAAGAAGATGAGGCCCCGTCAGGAGAAGAAGTATTTTCCTTTAGAGGGGCAGACCTTGTGGTCATGTCGCATTGTGCGGAAGGAAAAGGATCTCCTGGATGAGTATATATTTTGCCCTCATATTGATATTTTAAGCATCGATGGAGGGTGGATGGGACACAATGCATTGCACGAATCCAGGAGCGTCCGAGGATCATATTATAGTGGAATTTTCCTTCGACAATGTAGAAGAGTTCATGAAGCAGCTTCTTACCTACTCGAATGGGTAAGACCACAGTTCCTAAAGTAACTGCTAACTGATCGTTAAATGATCGAAGGGCGAAAGGCGGGGGTGACACTACGTTCTTTGGTAATTTAAGTTGCTCAAATGTGTGCGAGGAGATGACGTTGAGTGCAGCTCCACTGTCGATCATAACGCGTTTTAACGTGGTGTTGTCGATTTGGACTGTGATAAAGAGGGGAGCCTCCAAATCCTCTGAAGAAAGAGGAGGAACTTCCGAATCTTCAAAAGAAATGGCGGTTGATGGTCTATTCAATCCGACAACCAACTCGTAGGGCTGGGGCTCATCTAAATTTACTGCGATGCGACGCAGACTATCAATCAGAGCCTGGCGATGTTGTGGAGAGGATTGGATGAGGTCAAAAAGAGACATTTTGACCGGAGCCTGAGTGAGTTGTTTCATAACACTCTCCTCAACTGACACGGGAATTTGAGCTCGAGGGGCAGCACGAATAGAGACCCGAGGTCGGGGCTAATGAGGAAGAAGGAACTCCTTCAGGGGCTGCAGAAATGATAACCCGTGGTCGAGATGTTGTAGAGGAAGATGGATTATCATAGTGTTGGGTTCTAGTGGCAATATGGATTGTATCAATTTGAGAAGGTGGAAGGTCAATTGGAGTGGAATCACTAGAGGTCTGAGTGGATCGTTGGGGCTCAGATGGAGCTAAGATGACAGGAGATACTTGTTTCTCCTCCTCCAGCAAAAGATCACTTTCTTCCAAAAGGTTGTTGACGACAGATTGAAGAGCTTTACATTCCTCAGTATCATGACCCGGGGTACGGTGGTAAGCGCAAATTAGATCAGAGTTAAACCAGGTAGGTTTAACTCCTTTAGGGTTATAGGGTTTAATCGGAGGAAGGGATATGGATGAAGATTGGATAAGTTGGTGAAGGATTTCGGTGTAAAACCCGGTAGATGAAGATGAGGATAGAGGTGATGAAGGTGCCTCTTTTGCCTTAACAGATTGCCGAGGCAAAAGAACCTGCATGTTAGGTTTGACAGTCTTTTTAGGGATCATCTTATTCTTTTGGACACTTGGGGGTGCAGGCTTGGGCATTTGAGATGGAAGTAAGTGAGACATGATTGATTTTGGTGGAGGAGGAGCCCCTAAAATAGATTTTGAAGATGACGGAGATGTGACAAGTGTTGTGGTCTTCAAAGATAAAGGAGGTTGCTTGGTCGAATTTACTGATGATTTAGATAATGTCGATTTAGATGAGGAAGAAGCTCCCAAAGTAGGTGTAATCGGAGGGACATAGGGCGCCCTGGCTTTTGGTAATGAAGATGATGATCCTGATAGAAGAGGTGGCATTTTGTTAGTAGGTAAATCCACTTTTCGGGGTGTTGGTGAAGAATGTGTTGTAGAAGAAGATGATGGTTTTGATAAGTGTGTAGAAGAAGACGCCTTCTCAGCTGGATAAATCCAATCTTTTATGGGGTGTAGAGAGAGATTTTTGTGGGAAAGCACCAAGGGTCTTGATGGTTCGAATATGGGCTTTCCTTTTTCAGGGATGGTGACAACTTCAACGGCATAAGGTGATTGTAACCTTTTCGGAGGAAGCAAGTGGGGAGGTACTGATGGCGCAATGTTAGATTTTGGTTGTCTCGGTTTAAGTTCAGGAACCGAGCGTATAGGTGTTGGTGCTACTTCTTTTGATTTTTCTTTAATGGGCGAAGCAGCACTAGTGGTGGAAGAAGTGAGTGATGAAGAAGTAGTTCTTTGCGAAGGGACTACTTCTGGTGCAGTAATTATGGGTGGAACTACTGTTGGAAAAGAGACAGGAAGAGTCAAAATCGAAGACGCTTCCGTCGGAGTTGGCACAATTATAGGTACGTTCACCAGGGGCATAGTTGCAGCGAGAATGGGAGCAACAGAAGTAGATGTATCTGTAGTGGAAACTCGAAGGGATGTAATTGCCTCGAGCATTGAAAGAATGTCTGACGATGAGACAGATGATGATGACACTGTCTCGGTATGGATGGAAGGTTAGACAAAGGAGTGGAGAGAGATGAACCCGTATCTAGCAATGTAGGAATATTCAAAGACGGGCTATCGGAAGATGGTGGAATTTCAGTGATTGGCGAAGTGGAAGGAGGTTCTGATTCGGTTGATGTGTTCGCAGATGGCTTGGTTTCAGAAGAAGATTCTTCAGTAGAGATGAAGTTGATAGTATGAGTGTTTGGTTTTTGAGACTCTGAAGCATTATGGTTCGGGGAATGATTAGGAAAAGGTTGTTTAAAAACATCCATTGCCTGATTTGGGGGAGCATTTGGGTTATCCAGAATGAGCTCGCCTTTATCAATGAATTTCTGGACAAGATTTTTGAAAGTCTGACATCGTTCGATGTCATGACCTTTGGTTCTATGATAATGACAGAAATCATTTTCTCTATACCAGAATGGACGTTCTTGGCTTTCATCGATATTCCTAATAGGGGGAAGTTCGATCATGCGAACTTCCAACATTTTCTCTAAGATAGAGGCATATGATTCCCCCAATGGAGCGAAGGATCGAGATGATGAAGTCCCTTTTCGAGAAGATGAGGAGTCTCTTCGTGGTGTTTGATTAGAAGTATTATCGGCTCGTGATGTTTTTAATACGATAGCATTGGTGGATCCCTGATTCTTGTCTTTAGAAGGGGAAGGATTTGGTTTGGTAAACCGAGAAAAATCGGGTTTAGATTTAGAGCGAAGTTTTAGCTTCCCTTGTTCAATGGCGCGAGATTCAAGTTTGCGTGCCATTGTAAAGGCTTCTTCAAAGGTATGAAAAGTTTGGATCCTTAAAGTGGAAGAAATGTGATTAGCACAAGATCGAGTAAACAACTCGATTTGTTGGGATTGAGGAAGGGAGAAAGACAATTGGTTGATTATCCCTCTCCAATGAGCGACAAAGTCTGCAATAGACTCATCATCAAATTGACAAATGTTATAAAGATCTGTAATCGAGATCTTATGCGCGATATTTATTGAAAAGTTTTCAACAAACATCTGAGCCAATTGAGAGAAAGAAAACAAGGAATGTTGAGGAATGTTATTGTACCAGTCTAAAGCAGGACCTGCTAGAGACATTGGAAAGGTACAGAGCATAAGCTCCTGATCCTGGACTATGAGGTAGCAAGCATGTTTGAATGCTCGCAAATGTTGTTGAGGGTCCTCTCGACTATGAAACTTTGAAAATTTAGGAAGTTCCCATTGGGGAGGATAAGGCTTAAAAGCCACTGAGGGATGAATGGGTTCATTACACACTTCCTCAAAGGAGTATGAAGGATGAGCCCCTTTTGTGGAGGCTTCCAAGTCTGTGATTTTCTTGAAGAGAATTTGAACCACGTCAGATTGAGGAGGAGGCACACTGGCATGTCCTACATAAGAAGCAAATGGTGGATGTTGTTGAGGTGTCAACGAGGATTCATCTGTTGATTGATAGGATGATAAGAGGAGTAACCAGGCGTTCTGGGTGACACCTGGTGGGGTATTTGCTGTGAAGTACCTTGTGTATAGGCAGGCTGTGAGATAATAAGTGGTTGAGAAAATGAAGGTTGGATGACGGGTGGAGCCTGTGATTGGTGGACTCCTATGCTTGTTGACTGAATCGGGATAGATTGAGGAACATGAGTGCCAATTTGATTGGACATATTGGGGAACAAGACCTGAAAGGGGCCTTCTACTGCCGGATTAGGCATTAAGGGTGCTGATGCTAAAGGATGGGTGAAGGTCACTGTTGCTGGAATATTGGAAGAAAAACCCACTAGAGGACGGGAAGCAGGAACCAACTGACTATTCGGAGGGGGTTGGCTCATAAAGGGGTATTGACCTTGGGATACAATGGAGGGCATAGATGAATTAACAGCAATATGCGGGTGCGCAGACGCATTCATCATAGCCAGGGCAGAGGACCTCTCAGAAGTAGGTTGTGGAATATTCGAGGTCACTGCGGTGTTAGGAATAGGTAAGACTATTTGAGAACTAGTCGATATGGTTGGTGGAAGAGAAAAAGGAGGCACAGGGGCACCGCCCTTCTCCGTGACTCGAGGCAAGAGAGATGATGCAAACTGTTCTACAAAGGCCTGGGATGGTTCACGAGAATAATCGTACACTTGCTGGATTGGTGGTCCTTGATCAGATATTTGAATAGACTTGTGTACTAGGTAGTCCATAAGGGCTACCGGATTGCGATCGAGGAACGCCTGAAATTCAGGATCCCCGCGAGGAACATACTCTGAGTCAGAAGTAGATGATATTTCTGAAGGACTAGGGGAAGCTGGACGTGATGGGGTTGCTTTGGCTTGAAAGAAAGGATTATATGACCAGGATGGGGAACCAACTAGCAGCGGTCCCGAGGAAGATTTGGGGGGTGCCGAAACATCCACACTAGTGGTAATCTCGGAAGAAGAAGGAGCCAGTTGAGCCATTCTTCTAGATTGTAACCGAGTGATGACCGTCATAAACACGCAGAAAAGAAAATTGACCTAACTAATGCACAGACAATTCAAGCAGCGCAGATGATTATCTCCTTTAAGTTTTGATGCTTTTAAGAAAGAAAATGTTAGGGAAGGCTTTTTAGAACAGGAACTACTCAAATAGCCAAACTAAGGATGGTTTGGGGAATGTTTGGTGAGGAGTCCCGAAGGCACTTCAGTAAAAGACCGGTACGTGGCTTGATATAGGGGCCTACCCCCGCACTTCACACACCGCTGCGATAAGGGAGTCGGGTGCTTTGCCAATATATACCAGAACTTCCGTGAATTTATAGCGCGGCCTGAGTACCGCGTAGGCTCTTCCTCTTGGATATCACTTCCAAGTAGGCGAGGCCAGGGAAGGAGTTTTGTTTAAATGCTTTATACCTAGTGATTTTGGCTTTGTGTGCAAGGGTGAAAAATAAAAATCAAATAGTGTCACTACCGATTTTGATCAATTTTCCAGCCTAATTAAAACTAGATGAGAAACATGCAGCAATGACAAAGAAAAGGTACTTTTTAAGCACTTTAAAAACGAAGTGTTTGATTTCGATGAAGACAAGTCAAACAGATTCTTTCCCAAATGCGATTAAATTCCTTTTAAGCACCAAAAATTGAAATGTTTGGATGTGATAGACAACCAACAAAGAAATCCGAAAAAAAAAACACCGTAAAAGAGAAATACCTGTAGATTTAGCTCTCCAAGGTATGTGGACTTCAAAAAGCGCGTTGTTGAGCTCTTCCCCTCGAACAATCCCACGATCAAGCAAAGTGCTCCGCAAGAAGAGGTTAAGCAAACAGCAAACAAGATCCGGAAAGATGTATCCAGATAATGATGAAACGAAAAATTTCTATTCTAAGGAAATAGAAAAATTTCAAGATAACGATTCCGCATAAAAAGCAAGATTGAAATGATGAAAAGAAATGCTCAAGCAGAACTGATAAAAATCAGGGAGGAAAAAGAACCAAGCTCAAAACTAGAAAAGAGATGAACTTACCAATAAGGGACTTTGGTTGGGTCCCACCGGGCGTGCCAGAATGTAGATCAAGGATTTCGCGCTTGTTACCTGTCCAAGTTAATGCACCAAACTAAACACAAAAACCCTGAAAAACTCCAATGAAATCGATACCTGATGGACAAGATCCGAAGATGTAGACGGATAAGGAGGTTGATGTAGATAAGATGGGCGCACACGAGCAATTCGCACAATAGATAGATCGAGTAACTTTGTAAGACACCAATGCTTGACGAAAAGATGGCGTTAAAAGATATTTGGGTGGATTGCCCAAGAAAGCGGTCCAGAAAGCGATAAGCTTCCTCGGTGGATGTCGACCACGTTTTCAATTAAGTAGAGAAGCATACATGATAAAAGATGTACATATAAGACTAGATTTTCTGATTATAGTAATGAAACCGAATTTAAACAACAGACAGAAAGCTACAGAAAACAGGAAACTGTAAAATAAAGCTGGATTTGTGTTACCTGTGTCCTTTTTACCTGTCTGCAGGATGATCGGCGTCGATTAAGAAGAATCGGCGTCGACTGATGTGATCGGCGTCGACTATGAAGAATCGGCGTCGACTGTATAAGATCGGCGTCGACTGAAAGTAGATCAGTTGATCAGGGACAGTGCAAGAAGATTCGAAATTGGAAAGTGATGGACAGATAGTCGACGTCTGTTGGATGTGCGAAAGTCGGTAAGATACTGGAACAGAGTCACCAGAGGATCGATGGATACGTGCGATGTTGATATGATAGGAGCAGAGTAACGGTGCTCCTCTCAGGGATTGATTCGGACAGGATCTGCCCTCATTCGATACACTTGATGCTAAAAGATTTCTCTTTCTTACAACCTGTGTCTCTTTCGCGATCTGTCTCTTTGTTTCGCTCTGTTCGTGCGCGTCCTTTTTCGTCGTGTGTTCTTCTTCGGTCCCTAGAACTGAGTTCTGGACTTGCTTTTATAATCGGCGCCGCTCCTAAAAAATCGGCGCCGACCGTATAGGTCGGCGCCGATCGCGGGACAGACTCCCGAGATGGCAAAAATGATTGATTTCTAGAAAGATGAGAATTACCCCAAATACGGGAAATATCCCGCTTGGGGAAAAGGAAAAAAGGGGGATACATAGATAGAATAAATTTGGGGTAGATAAGTGATTAGGATACATGGGAAGAGGTGTAATTAAATATTTAATATTTAATTACTCACTGGTAAGATACAATGGGGTGAATTAAACTTAGGATAGATTTTTAAACCACAAATCGGATAATATCCCCAAGGGGATAGTGGTGACGTAAACGTGCCCCAGGTTACCTAAGCAGGTAAACGAATGTGGGGACACTAAATTGAGTAACCAATTTTAAGTGTCTACGAAAACTTCTACAACTACACTCAAAAAATTATGGAATTGTTGGAACCTGGATTGGGGATAATATGTCTAGATGTCAAAGACATTTGGCAGTACATATGACCATGCAAAATCTCAAAATATGATTTTTATGGTGTCACTAACCTTCATTGTTGGTTTCTTGTATGTCACACTATGTATGATTAAAAAAAATTGATCATAACCTACAAAACAAATGATCTCCTGCAAAACAAATGATCTCATGCAAAACCCCAAAACACATCAAATCCTAAAATATAAAAGATGTAAATGGGGAGCTAAACTAACCCCATCGATCACTAGATAGAGTGAAATTATGACTGATTGCTACAGTACATATCAAACTCCATGTAGTTCTTATGCATGTGTGATAAAATCGTGCCCTAAGATAGCGGAAATAGATTGATGTATTGATATAAATAGATGTGTGGATGGAAAAATGAACTTCCCTACCTATGTATGTATACAAAAATTAAGTTCCTTGTTCCTTGAATGAGTGCTAGATGAATGGCTTGATTATCTTACAATTCCTTTGGATGCGAACCTTTGATGGTGATAATAGATGCTTAGAGATTGGTCCTTTATTTTTTTCACATAGCTTTGTATTTATATGATTCCCTTGTTTGAATTTTATGGCTCGAAACTAAAAAAGGCTCACCCATAAGAAAACAAGATGATGAAAAGATAAAAGAGACACAAAATGGGTGAGTAAGATAAAAAGAGGTTGGGGGAACTATACGATGGAAAAGTGACAAGCGAGCGTGGGAATATACAAGTAACTCTTCCTCGCACCCGACCTCCCGAGGTCGTGCCGAGACAGCCAATGGGGATGGAATATACGTGGGGTATAGAAAAACTAGTTAGGAAATCTTATATCTTCGACTCGCACTAATGGAACTGTGAATCTAAAGAAAAGAAGGCCATCCTAACTCTGAATTGGTGTGATAGATCGGTCAGGCGAGGATGACTACTCGAAGAATCCAATCAATATCGAGCTCGGTGTGATTCAATCTATGGGTTGTAGGATATGTAGAAAATGACCTGGGATTGTTTCGTGTATGTCTCCAGATAGGGTCATAAGATGGATGATGGATATACAGTGGATTCTATGGGTGATTCTCTAGTCTAGTCCAGAAATCCTTAACTTTGTTATTGCTTATATCTTATAAGGATAATGTGTGATAATATTTGGTGGAAGTGGAGAGGCTCTAAATACTAATGTGTGTAAACCAGGTCTCAATGTCTGATTCACCCATGTGGAATCATTAGGTTGTTGGTGGATCTATGAATCATAGCCGTAAGTTCATGGTCGTTGTGGACATCTTATGGTCATATAAAGAATCAATCCTAATCCCTAATATCTAATAGTTGTATGCCTTTTCGGCCTCTATATTTAGAACTAAAAGTTGTGTAATCTTCTCAGAGTACCTTACAGGCATTCTGGCAACTTGAATTCTTAAGCTAGTGTCTATGTCAATAAGGATATCTCCTGCATCTGGTTGTGGGACCAAAGGATCACAACCGAACATTTGCTCTCTTTCAAGCCCTTCTACAGTCATGCAAATATCTATTTAGGGAAATTTGTAGTTTGGCTGGTTTGTCCAAAATGCATGCGCTTTGTCATCTTCTATGTTTAGTCCTCTCGGTTGTATGTTGATTTCTTGTAGGTATGTCGTTGTTCGGAAGACTTAGATTCTCAGATTCTAATCTATGTCAATTATTGCTGTAACAAGATTGGGTTGAGGCACGATTGGCTCGAATATGTATTCTCTGGGCTAACTAGGTCCCATCATTGTTATACAAAAGGAAATAAATCTTACTAAAGTAAAGTAAACTAAGTATGCAAAGTATATCCACAACGTATATATATCTAAATCTAACCAAAAGAGAAATTATTTAATAGATCTAGAAATTGAAAAATAAACTAATAATGAAATTTTAAAAAAAATAAGACAATGAGTATAGCTACTTGCACTACACAATTGTAATTCTATTCTAAATAACGAAATAGCTGATCTAATCTATTTGAAAGACTCTTGATCCTACCTCATAAGTGAGGAATGAATCACGAGTTTCTTAGAAAATATCAATCCCCACAGACTTCCCTAAATATCAAAAGTGATATTAACTCAAATGAAATGATTCACTATTCTATTCGATATATTTTAACTAGAACTTTGAAAGTTTGAACCTAGATTTTGTAGAATAGTGGCGAATTTGATTGTGTGTGGCTTTTTCCCCTTAGTGTGGTCTCCTCGTTCCTTCATGCTCACGTGAATCCAGAAAAGTGTGTAATGCTAGCATCAATAGAAATAGGTATTAGAACAATGGCAGCTTTGGATGCGGATCAATATAATGTGATTAGGAGAGGGATACACAAGAGAACAGAGCTTGGCTTATCTAATTCCTAGCGGGATTTATTATGAGTCATGCAACACAAAACATCCGAACTCAAAACTATCCTTCTTGACAAACAAAACCTGCGAACTCTAATGGCTTCGTACTAAAAATGAAACTATCCTATCTCAATTGATTATATGAAATAGTAATAACACTAGCACAAGAAGATTATGTAGCTTCTAAACAACAAAACAACAATACTACACATGCAACAAATAAAACTAACACAACTCCTAAGCAAGAACCTAAAGACTATAATTGAAATGAGAGAATGAGAGGCAAATTTTGAGGGGCCAATTTTGAGCGGCCAATTTTGAGTGGTAAATTTTGAGGGGCCATTTGCTTGAAAACTAACTAGCTATTTATAGAATTCCCATTTACCCAAAGGTGAAAACCAAATTAAACTCTTTTATAATAAACAATGGAAAAACACTATTCCAGGTAACCAAAATCATAAATACGAGAAAAGGCGGTGAAAAAAGTCAGTAAACATTGAAATTTTATGTGAGTCGCGATAAAATGAACGTTCTAGAAAAATGCGTGAATGACCACTACCCCGAGCAAGGTGGCGGTTACAGGATTGCCACCCTTCCTGGGTGGTGGTCACGAGACCACCGCCCTAGACATCATTGAAGACAAAAGTACAAAGAAAGGAGGGGGGAGAGAAAAACAAAGCATGCACAGGCTAAGTGGGTCATGCAGGGATGTTAATGTACACTTGGAGGGATTTTTTGAATACCGAACACCTTGCGAGAGACTGTATCATCATTAGGGCACGTGTGACATCGTTTCAAGATGTAGTGTAGTACCCATACAATTTTGGGTACGTACATATTTCCCCCTCGAGAAAAGCACTTTAGCCATGAAGAGGCGTAAAAAAGTAGGTCCGAGTATGGCAGTCCCAAAATGAGAGGTTAGAAATTATACCTGACATGTCCGTGTGTCGAAATGACGCCATCCAAAATTCCCGCTACCTACAAAATGAGAGGAGGACTCAAGTGTAGATAGAAAATAAATCGAAAATAAATACTAAAATAATATGAAATGAAAACTTTCCATTTGCGTGGGGATAAGAACTTACCTTCGTCGGCGCTCCAAACCATGCGAAAGGGGCATTCAAAATAAGTCAAGATCTATATATATATATATATATATATATATATATATATATAAAAAAGGGCCCATTTTCCTATTCATTTACGTATGTCGATTTGATTGATTTTGAGCTCAGGGACCCATGGTGATGTTTTTTTATGAGAGTATAGTCAAAATGTTCGTGATGATAGTGATCATGCGTCTGCGAGCGGAACATCGACCCGCGAGATCACAGTTAGTTCTTCTTGATTTAACATTTTTACCCCAAAATGTTAAAATGATGAAATATTTGTCATGGGGGGATTATTTTTGAAAATGTCAGTGCTAATAGGGTCACTTAGGGGGGCACCTAATGGGTAGGCTTTGTTTTAGTCAAAATAGTCATTTTTTCATGTTTTTAGGCATTTTTGGGGCACGTGACCCATTTGAAAATTTGGGACACGACCGCCTCCCTAAGCAGGGCGGTGGTTACAATACCGCCACCCTTTAAGGTGGCGATTCTGAGACCACCGCCCCTCCTTAGGCGGTAGTCCTTCTGAGAATGCTAAAAACTCGTGTTTGAGCTTAATTTTTCATTGTTAGTATTCTTATATGTTTTAATGACTTTTGCAATGTAATTTGAATACTAACTTACTCCATTTGGCGTGTTTTTGGGTGTATGCAGCTGAAGGAGGAATATATCAGATGGAGCTGAGAGAGAGTGTGTGATTGGCTTCCAGCAGTGTTGGATGCACTTTCTCAGGCTGAGCAGGATACTCTTCAGAGGGCCGGCATATTACATATATCACGGTTCCCACATGTTACACCTTCTAGTCACATACTTTGTGACTTGTTTTCATATTAGGATGCCGATTGGAACACTTTCCAATTTTCAGGAGTCAGGGGTGAGTGGACTATCACCTTGGAGGATGTCTACCACATCTTGGGAGTCCCGATCATTAGGAGATGACTCACATTTGAGACAGCGGGATCACGGGTTATGATAGCTCAGTGGGCCACATACATTGGAGATGAAGTTTTCTCTACTAGTTCAAAGAAGGGGTGAGGGTCCGTTCCATTCCTAGCTTGCCTATCCCCTTGATTCATCAGGCCATTATGGGGATCCTTGCCTCGAGATTGATCGGGACAAGGGAGGAGACACTTTACTTTATTGCTGGTCCCCTATTATTACACAGATTAAGGCACATGGCTAGATTAATGCCTGGGGAGCTGATATACTTGGGACCACCTACCATGATTTTTACTGGGTGGTTCACTTATAGGGACAGTATTTGAGCCATCCAACCCTGGTTATGAGCTAGGTCTATGAGTGTATCATCCCTTATGGGAGAGGCGTAGAGGTGGTGGATCCCGGAGCTATGAGGGCAGCTAGATGGACAGAGATGTCGGTGCTTAAAGCACCCCACCAACCAGATTACTTCCCCGACTACGATGATATGGAGGCCATACCTTATCAGGCCATGGCAGGGTTGTGGGGCGAGGAGACCTTAACTTTGATTTCCTACTCTACTATAGGGCAACTTGTGGATAGGATGGGGAAGGTGGAGACACACCCTTTTGATCGAGTGCCTCAGCAGTTTGGCCTTCCTTATGTCGTATGCTCCCCCCTGTGGTGCTAGTGTTTAGATCAGTTCAGGAGGCTAGGGGAGGTCCTAGAGGCTAGGGTTGGACCCTTGTTACTCCTGGTGTCCTCGTTACATCTAGCTAGGCGGGTAGTACGCGCTAGAGGAAGAGCCAGTGCTCCTCAAGTACCCTTACTTTAGATTGCCGCCGGTCCTTCCCACATCGGTGATGACCCCATTGATATAGAATCGAGTCCGAGGAGTTCACGGGGACAAGACGGAGGAGGAGACCAAGGATATGGAGGTCAGCGAGTCAAGTGGAGAGGAGGATAGCGATCCTAAGTGGCATGACACTCAGGAGATCTTACAGGCTGAGAGGGTAGAGTAGAGTGCGGAGAGGGTGACTCTAGTCTCAGAGGAGCCACCCTCTCAGGACATAGGTGGGGAGGATGAGTCCATAGTAGGATGTTATGTTGCCCCAGGCACCGAGAGGAGGAAATTAGTTAGCGGCAACATCTGTGGTAGGTGCTGATCCTAGGGATCCCTCTTGGAGGCCCGAAGATCCAGTGAGTTATCACCTTTCTCTTAATATTTATTTTTAGCTAGGATTGTCTTAGTTGCTATCTCTCCTTTTTTTCATTAGTTTTACCTTTTGACCATTTTCTAATTTGCTTTTCTCCTTTTCTTGTAGAGACTACTGATGAGTGGAAAGACCTGATTCATTGGGTATGCACTGATACCCTGATGATCCCCATGGAGAAGACTCACGCGGAGCTATCCGTGGATGTAGGGGAGCCTTCAGTAGCTGGTAGGCACAGTGATGTATTTTCCCCTATCTGGTATGTGGCCAAGATGGTAACTATCCTTTGTACTTGAGTTGGCCGGTATAGGACAGAGAGCTCTTGATGAGGAGTCACTCTCATAGCGAGGCCACACTGCTCCTCGGGACTATGAGCCCTCGGTGCATTCGGAGCACCGGCGTAGCGGAGTTCTAGGCGTGGTCATGCACCTTTAGAAGGGTCTCATAGGGGTTGAGAGGTCACTTGCTCTCTTAGATTGTTTATATGATTTATTTTGTATTTCCTGGGCTCATTGAGTGTTTTGACCATGCCTAGCACATGATGGCATTATACATAAAAATTGATTATATATATATATATTCTTTTTTTTTTGGATCGACTCTTGGTATCTAAGATTTTCTGATTTTTTCCACATGTAAATTATAATGTCATTTTTATATGCTTTTGAGAATGTATGCAAATGGAGAACAAATGATTTGAATGCTTTCTTTCTTTTTGTATTTCGTGATGCTTTGATATATGATAATGTAGACACAATGTGATCTTGAAATTTAGTTTCGATAAGAAATTTTCCGGTACTTCATATTTGTTTTGACAAAATGAGATGATAAACTGGTATGATGAGTAGATGTACCTACCCCACTCCTAACTCCACGCAACTAGTAATATGCGAGGGCCCACCACTGAGAGCTAGAAAGGGCACAAGTTATGAAATTTGTTGAATGGTAGTGATGAGAGATAGACAAAGATTTGGTGGAACCAAATTAGGATGCTACAAACCTACTCTACTTAAGTGACTCCATAGTTTAGAATGTGACTTGCTTTACGGTTTATCTATACTTAGGTCTATAGATGGCCACATGGTTGACAAAATATGGTTTTCGGGGTTTTGATCTCTCTTAGAATTTTGGACATCTGATTCACTTATTTTGACTCAAGATTTCAAAGGTTTATTTGAACTATTTGGTTATGACCTTCAACATTTATTATCGGAGCACCCCTTGTACCTTGCCCCATGCTTCTAGTAGGAAGCATGGGCTTATCACCATGGAAAAGGCATATGTGAGTAAGGGCATTCCCATCCTTTCCCAACCCTACGTCATTAGCAAGAGATGCAAGCTCATCACCAAAGATTGGTAGGGCAAGGAAATGTGTAAAAATAAAATTTTCTATTTCATCTATCTTTGACTTATTTATTTGAGAAAAATGTTAGTATATTCTTATTTCTAAATATATCTTATATATGGGGTAGATGTGACACTATGAAGCTTCTAGAACAGACCATAGGTAAGACACCTATCCTAGGAAGAAACAAAAGTGAGAACAAGCATGCAGGCCTTGGTATGGCTACCATTAAGACTTTGTCATATCTAGCTTTAATTGATGAAATGATTCTGAAATGGTTGATGATGCTATGAAAATGAAGAAGTATGATTTGAATGCTTTTGCCAATGCCAACAAAAGTTTGTAATGAATTGCTTGTGAATAAGTTCCTTAATCACAAAACTTTATGAAACAGTGGACAAAATGAACCTAACTACATGAAGATGCAATGTAGATATAATTATATAAATAGTGTTAGTCGCTTATGCACAAAATCATTTAAGGTGCAAGGAATTGACTATTTCGTTGAATTCCTTTCCTTCTAGTGTACATAAGAGATATGCACCATTTCCATAGTCTTTCATGTCTCGTTATGGACCCAACAATTTGGGCCAGAATTTCCTTCCTTCACCGGTCTTCTTATCGATCCGGTTGTCTAGCCTTAGAACTAGATCTCCTTCATATATTTCTCATTCATAGACCTTTTTGTTATACTACCAGCACATCCGGTCAACATAAACTCTATGCCACTATTCAACGTTTAATCTGCCTCATCTAGGCTTTCTAGTTGGGAGAGACGTGCTTCTCTATAAGCTTCTTCATCTAGAATCCCTTGTAGTGAGATGCGGAGACTGGGTATTTCAACCTCAAGTGGGAGAACTACTTCTACTCCAAATACCAATGAGAAAGGAGTTGCTCCTGTTGGTGTTCTTATTGAGGTTCGGTGGGCCCACAAGGCCGAATATAACTTTAAATGCCAATCTCATTTGTTTTCTTTTACCGTTTTAAGGAGAATAGCTTTCAATGTTTTGTTTGTTGCTTTAGCCTGCCCATTAGCTTGAGGGTAATACAGGGAGGCTATATGATGGTTTATTTTAAATTTACTACATAGCTCATGGACCTTGTCATTCTTAAAGGAAGTGTCATTATCTGAGATAATGATTTGTGGGACATCGTACCTGCAAATGATCTGGTTCAAGATGAACTTTGTGATCACGACACTTGGTACAGTGGTAAGAGGCGTGGCCTCTACCCATTTGGTAAAATACTCTGTGGTCGTGATTATGAAGTTATGGCCATCCGTTGACAAGGGAGAGAATTTACCTATCAAATCTAGGCCCTACGTAGAAAAGGGCCATGGGTATGTGATTGGTTGTAGAGTTTGTGTCGGCATGTGAATTTCATGGGAAAATTCTTGGCATTTATGGCACCTATGTACAAACTCTACTACGTCATGTTCTAGAGTGGGCAAGAAATAGCCCATCCAGTGTATTTTGCGGGCAGTGGAATGACCTCCAAATGACCTGCCACATATTCCACTTTGTGGGATTTGTAGAGAATCTTCTTGGATTCTTCGTGTCAACACACCTTAAGAGAATTCCATCGAAAGCCTTACGATAGAGCACTTGTTCTATAATAACGTATTTAGCTATGATAATGCGTAACTGCCTTCTTTGCTAGGGTGCAGCACCTTTTGGATATGTATGGTCCATGATATAATTAATAATATCAGTATACCAAGGACATTCAGAGATAGGAGGTTTGGTTTCGATGTAATATATGCATTCATCGGGAAAATCTAGATCTACTAGATCACCTCCATCTAACGGGTTGTCGGCTAACCAATCTGTAATGATTTTTCCCTTAACGGACTTCTGGTTTACAAAAGTTAATTCAAATTCACCCATTAAGGTTATAAAGCATCCAACCTTTTTAGACAAGGACCCTTGCGTGAGGAAAGTTTGTAAATTGTCTATTTTTACAATGACCCTTGTTTCTTGGTTTAGCATGTAATGTCTTAAATGTTTGGTTGTAAAGACTATGGCAAGGCATTCTCATTCTACCTACGTATAACGCATTTCATAATTGAGAAATGTTTGGCTAATGAAATACATCACTCATTCTCATTTATTGTCGTATTCTTGAGCCAACATGCAGGCTAGCGAGACATATGTAGCTTGTGAATATAAGATCAAAGGATGATCTAGTCTAGGTGGCATTAACGTAGGAGGAGATAGTAAGAAACGTTTAACTACTTCAAGGCCTTGTGGCATTCCTTTGTCCAAACAATGCAGCAATCCTTTTTCAACAAATTGTTGATTGGGTGAACAACAAAACTCAAGTCTGGGATGAATCTTCGGATTGCACCGAGATTTATGAGAAATGATCTAATGCCAGAATCGTTTGATGGTGGGATCATTTCAAGAATAGCCTAGATCTTGGCTGGGTTCACATCAATCCCTTGTGATGATATAATGTAACGTAGGAGTTTCCCTCCTGTCACACCAAACATGCATTTTTCTAGGTTTAGGGTGAATTTGTATTCGATCAAACGTGAAATATGATGCGGAGCACTTTCGGTGATCACAAAGACTTCCTGGCCTTGGCCAACAAGTCATCTACATAGGATTCCATGATTTTATGAATAAGATTGTGAAATATGTATGTCATTTCCCGTTGGTATGTAGCACCAGTGTTCTTGAGACCGAACAACATAACCACGTAGCAATAAGTTCCCCAAGGAGTTATAAACGTGGTTTTGGCTTGGTCTTGTTCAGATATTCTAATTTGATTATATCTCAAAAATCCATCCACGAGAGAGAAAATCTCAAATCCAGCTATTGCATCAATGATGACATCAATGGATGGTAACAGAAGTCGTCCTCGGGGCACACTTTGTTAATGTCTCGAAATCTATGCGATGCATATCTTCCCATTCTTTTTGAGAACGGTAGCGATATTAGATACCCACCGAGAGTAATCAACCAGCTTTGATGAACCCTTCTTAGAGAAGCTTCATTACCTCCTCCTTCACCATGAGAGTTACCTTGGGTTTCATTGGTCTCGATTTTTGTTTAATTGGCTTTGCATCTGATTTGGTGATGAGGTTATGTACTGTGATGTGATGTGTAATTCCCGTCATTTCTTTATAATTAAATGCAAAAGCCTTTTGATGTTCTATGAGGATTTGAGTGTGTATTTCTATTTCTTCTAGAGTTAACAAAGATCCTAGTTTTAAGATCTTTGGTTCTTCCTCCATTCCGATGTTAATATCAATTGTTTCTTTGATTGAAGAAGCGTTACCTTCTTCAAACTCAGGTGGGGCTGGAGGTAGTTCCAGATCTTCTCCATTCTCTACCACGTATATGTCGAGTTATTTTTTGGGGGAATCTCTACCATGGGATTTACAAAATAAGAAGATGAATGTGGGATTAAGGACAAATCTACCACGTGATGGGTGAGATGTAACTCTGCATATTCATTTAGGTAATCAAGAGTGGCTCTATCACTTTCAATGTGACCTAAGATAGTAGGTGTATTCTTAACTATGTTCGTTAAAATAGGTTTTGTTGACATTTTATTTACTAATGGTTCAAGATCGAAGGGATACCATAAAATGGGTGTCTTCCAACTCACTGTTTGGAGTGAAACGTGAAGTGAGGTTCTTTATCAATCTGCGAGAAGATTTTGTTCTCACGGGATTGCTTCAATTGATATGAAGTCAAATTATTTTCTCAAATCTAATACTACTATTTTGTAGAGCTGTAAGTGTTCAACTCTAGTCTCATACACCTCAGAGACTTGGTTTGCTACTAATTGTGAGTCTCCTAACACTCTGATGTCATTAACACCGAGCCTCTTAGCTATGATGAGGCCAAGGAGGAGAGCTTTGTACTCAACGCCATTATTTGTACATTCAAAATTTAATTTAAAGGTGAATGGTAGGATCTTTCCTTGAGCGAAGTAAAGATCACACCTACCCCAACCCCATAACGACATCTAGCTCCATCAAAATGGAGAGTCCAATATTTAGTTGGGAAGATGGATGTTGGGACATTTGCTACGTCCACTTCTTCTGCTTTGGTTACTTCTACCATGTAGAGTTCTTCTGTTGGAAGAGAACCAACTCCTAGGGTATTTCCCATACCTACAGAATCAAATGGTAGGAAAATTGGTAGATCTTGTTCTAGCAATTCAACAATTTTATGCTTGAGTTCCTAGCGATATTGTTTTCTGACAATGTTAGCTTCATCCTTGAGAATTGGGATGCTCTTGACTAGGTTCATAATCTCTAGTTCTGTTGTAGGTACCAAATTTTCTTCCGGTTTTGAGTCGGTTGGTTTACTAAGTTGGTATTTTGGGAGTTGAAACTTAGAATGAACACTAGTTTTCTTGTCTCTGCTAGGTGTATATCGAATGGTTTCGGATAGCCTTTTTCCATAAATATCTTTCCTAAGTGCAAGAATCTTATTTCTTGAAATAACGTAGAAGGGATTGCCTTCATACAATGTATCCATGGTCAGTTGAGGATCATATTATAATTGGTTTCCCAATCTATAATATAAAACTTAGTTAGGATTGTTTTGGGTCCTAAGGTGACTGGTAATATTATAGTCCCAATCGAAGTGGCTTTAAGGCTATCCTAGCCTCTTAGCGTATTACGAATCATGGAACAATTTGTTTCTCCATACCCTAGATTTTGAAGGAAAGAAAAGGGGACTATGTTAACTGCTGCCCCATCATCAACCATTGCACATTTAACATAGTTATTATAAACCCACACTTGTAAATGTAAGGTTGGATCACCTCTATGTGCAATCTCAGCGTCTGTTGGCATTTTTCTTATGTCAAATATAAACTCGGTATCCCTATCTGGCTGCCCTAGAGGGTGGATATCAAAGTCTATATGGTTTACCTATGTTTCAGAGGTGGAGTGATGTTAATTAAATGACCTAAACCTAATGCTTCTAAAAGAGCAGCCCTATGGGCAGGAGAGTTCTTCAATAAGTCCAAAAAGGAGATGTGAGAGAAGGTCTTTGTTAGGTCATTAATTAAATCATAGGCACCTACGGGTTTTACTAATGGTTGTTGAATGTTATCTGTCTCTAGCGGGTAACTTGGATTTGGCTGAGAGGAATACTCTCGTGTCCTTGTTATAGCTTCCATGTGTAGCTCGGTGTCTAACTCCACTAAATTGACTATCTTGGGTCGTGGCTGACTTCCTAATTGTGGTGCGACAGGTGGATTTAGTGAATTCAAGGCTTCATGATCATTATTTCCTATCATCACACCCTTGTTTGTCCCATTTGGGTTTAATTTATTGTTATTGTGATTTGGGAGCGGATCATTGAAGATTTTGAGGGGAGACTGCTCCCGTGAAAGTATTTGGCATAGGTGATGCATGATCTGCTAAGAACATATCTATGAAAAGTTGTCTTTGTTCTTTTGGAAAACATTGCATGAATCTAATGTAATCACAGCAAGTCCTAGTGTCATGGCCTCAAATTTTGTGGAAACCACAATACGAGTTAGGATTTTAATTCCTAGGTTCTTTGGTTTGGCGTGTCTTGTGGTCCAAAACTTTGATTAAACCGTTGACTATTAGGATTAATGTTTTGCATTTGTTGTCTTTGGTTTTGGTTTTGGTTTTGATATCCAGTTGAGTTTTGACTTGGACCCAATGTGCGGACCCACCGTTGTTGTTTTTGTTGTTGTGGACGATTAAAATCCATCGAGTTGATTGTCAGGGTAAAATTTTTGTTTCATTGATTGTTAACCAGTAGTGGAGCATTCACAACATTTACTTTTTTTTGTTTGGTTAGTTACTCCATCTGTTGTTATGCCATAATTTTTGTTAAGGATTTTAGGTCCTTGATTGGCATTTATTGTACTAGGATAAGTCGTAGTGTTTTGATTAGGGATGATTAACCTCCCATTTGTTCCATACATCTTGCGGCCACTATCTATTGTAGCTTGATCTATTCGAGGGCGCTCTCAAGTACTTCATCATAAGTTCTTAGTGGGAACTTCTAGAATTCTTCCTTTATCTCTCTGCTGAGAGAATGAAGGAATAAATCACATAGTTCCATCTGATTCATGTTTGGAGCACTTGCCGAGGAATAAAGGACTATACGCCATGTTTGGATGAAATGAGCAATAGATTCATTGTGTTCTTGCTTAATATGCAAGAATTCCTTGATTCCTGTTCTCAACAGTTTATTCATGTCGAAAGCTTTGATGAACTCTGAAACAAGTTGTTTAAATGAATGTATTGAGGCTTTAGGTATTCTGTAATACTAATTGAGGGCAATTCCCTCTAAAGTTTTGGGGAATATTTTAGCAACAACCCCATCCCAAGGGAGCAGTTCTCGAATGGCTGTGGCATAGGCCTTGACATGTGCATTCGGGTCTCCCTCCCCTTTGTACTTGGGAAAATCGGTAAGCGTTCTTGGAAGCATGATGCTTCGTATAGTGAATTCTAAGAGCTCTTTTAAATATTCTGAATAAGTTCCTATCGCATAGGTTTCGACCATTGATGGCGCTTGTTGAGGGGGTGGAGGTGGAATGGGTTGTTGGTATGGTGTAGCGTATGCATTTGTAGGGACATAAGGAAATCCCTGTGGTTGAGAAAATATCCCGGGAGAAGAGAACATATCTCCTTGTGGTGATTTGGAATACATGTTTAAGTACGAAGGAGTATTTCCCAGGAACGGATTATTTTGTACTAGACCGGGAGGTATCATATTTTCCACCGGAGTGACGTTAGAAAACATGGTTCTAGTTGGCGTTTGTTGTGAATACTGAGGAGGCATGCCCAATGTCCCTATTCCTGTGAGGAGGTCTACTTGGCTAGGAGGGTTGGGGATTCCTACTTTCCCAAAGTATGAATTTTGATTTTCTTGAGCAAGTTCCAACCATCTAACCTTTTCAACCAAGCTGAAATGACCTTTATTAGTGAAGACACAATATTTTGCCTTACGGGTGTTTGTTGTGTCATTTGAGGTTGTAAAGGGGTATGATACCCTGCTATGAATTGGTCATTAACCTACCAAACTTCACCGAGGGAATTTCCTATAGGTGGAGGAATGGGGGTGTTTTCTTGGAATAGGGTATCGAAATGGAGGAATGGGGGTGTTTTGGAAGTGTTGTTCACCTTTAGTGAAGCGTGCTAAGTATTCCTCATCCAAAAAAGGGAGTGGGTCTTACTGTGTACTGATTTGTGGTCTGAATAAGACCCGAGGAGATGAAATAGATTCTCCAGTAAATGTCATATTGTTAGAGCCTAAAGGCTTTGGTTGTTGTGTACGTCGATCAAACTCCTCAATCCAGAATGAAGAACTTGAGCTAGTTCTTTGAGGGGGAGTTTGAGATGATAAATAATTATTTGAATAATTATCAGCCCATGCAAAAAGTGAGGGCGATGGTTGTCTATTTGTTTGACTATAGCCTGTTTCAAGACTTGAAAGAGGTCTTCCATATGCATCGTATCCCGACATATTCGGGGGGTATATGAATACCTATAGAATAATGGGAAAGAGCAAAGGTGGATGGAAGAAGTGAAAAAAAAATAGAAAGAACTATTTGATTCACATCATGTTCACCAATTTTTTGGTGAAGCTAATGCAAAGGCTAACGAGGTGGAAAAGATGAAAAGTTGTTTGTTTCACATCGGGTTCACCAATTTTGTATGATGGAAAAGTGACAAGTGAGCGTGGGAATCTAAAATTAACTCTTCCTTGCACCCAACCTCCCGAGTTCGTGCCAAGACAGCCGGTGGGGATGGAATATATGTGGGGTACAGACAAACTAGTTAGGTAATCTTATATCTTTGATGTGCACTAATGGAACTGTGAATATAAAGTAAAGAAGGTCCTCCTAACCTGAAGCTGGTGTGATAGATCGGTCAGTGAGGATGACCGCTGGAAGACTCCAATCAATATTGAGCTCTAGCGTGATTTGATCTATGGGTTGTGGGATACGCGGAAAATGACTGGGATTGTTTCTGTATGTCTCCGAGATAGGTTCATAAGATGGATGATGGATATATAGTGGATTCTATGGGTGATTCTCTGGTCTAGTCCAAAATCCTTAGCTTTGTTAGCTATTATACCTAATAAGGATAACGTGTGATAATATTTGGTGGAAGTGGAGAGGCTCTAAATACTAATGTGCATAAACTAACATCAACGTTTGATTGACTGTGGAATCATTAGGTTGTGGGATCTATGAATCAAAGCCATAAGTTCATGGTCGTTGAGGACCTCCTATGGTCATATGAAGAATCAATCCCTAATCCCTACTATCTAATAGTCGTATGCCTTTTCGGCCTCTATATTTAGAAGTAAAAGTTGTGTAATCTTCTCAGAGTACCTTACAGGTGTTCTGGCAACTTGAATTCTTAAGCTAGTTTCTATGTCAATAAGGATATCTCTTACGTCTGGATGTGGGACCAAAGGATCACAACCGAACGTTTTCTCTCTTTCAAGCCCTTCTATAGTCATGTAGATATCTATTTAGGGCAATCTATAATTTGGCTGGTTTGTCCAAAATGCATGCGCTTTGTCGTCTTCTATGTTTAGTCCTCTCGGTTGTGCAATGATTTCTTATAGGTTTGTCATTGTTTGGAAGACTTGGATTCTCATATTCTGATCTATGTTAGTTATTACTGTAACAAGATTGGGCTGAGGCACGATTGGCTCGAATACATATTCTCTGGGATCCCTAGGTCCCGTGATTGTCATACAAAGGGAAATAAATCTAACTAAAGAAAAGTAAACTAAGTATGCAAAGTATATCTATAGCATATATATATATCTAAATCTAACCAAAAGAGCTATTATTTAATATATCTAGAAATTGACAACTAAACTAATAACGAAATTTAAAACAAGCAATGCAACCGAGTATAACTACTTGCATGCAATTGTAAATCTATTCTAAGAAACAAAATAACTAATCTAATCTATTTGAAAGACTCTCGATCCTACCTTAGAAGTGAGGAATGAATCATAGTTTCTCGAAACTATCAATCCCCATAGCTTCCCGACAATATCGAAATTGAGATTAATCGAAATCAAATGATTCAAGTATTCTATTTGATATATTTTAACTAGAACTTTGAAATCTTGAACCTACATTTTACAGAATAGTGGTGAATCTGATTTTGTGTGGCTTTTTCCCCTTAGTGTGGTCTCCTCATTCCTTCGTGCTCATGTGAATCTAGAAAAGCGTGTAATGCTAGCATCAACGAAATAAGTATTGGAACAATGATAGATTTGGATGCAAAATGAATACAATGCAAGTAGGAGAGGGATAGTGCAAGAGAACAAAGCTTGGATTATGTAATTCCTAGCGGGATTTATTACGAGTCATGCAACACAAAACATCCAGAACTTGAAACTATCCTTCTTGACGAACAAAACCTACAAATCTAATGGCTTCAGACTGAAAATGAAACTATCCTATCTCAATTGATTGTATGAAATAGTAATAACACTAGCACAAGAATATCATGTAGCTTCTAAATAACAAAACAACACTAACTACACATGCAACAAATAAAACTAATACAACTCCTAAGCAATAATCGAAAGACTAAAATTGAAATGATAGAATGAGAGGCAAATTCTGAGGGGCCAATTTTGAGGGGCAAATTTTGAAGGGCCATTTGCTTGAAAACCAACCAGCTATTTATAGAATTCCCATTTACCCAAAGGTGAAAACCAAACTGAACTTTTTACAATAAACAATGGAAAAACACTATTCTAGGGAACCAAAATCATAAATACGAGAAAGGTGGTGAAAAAGCTGGTAAACATTAAAATTTTACGTGATTCGCCATAAAATGAACATTCTGGAAAAACACATGAAGGACCACCACCTAAGCGGGGCAGGCTTTGTTATAGGACCGCCCCCTTTGCCTGCTGCACGGGCCGTGGTCACGAGACCACCACCTTGGGCAAGGTGGTGGTTTCATCACTTAAGACCAAAATACAAAGAAAAGAGTAGGAGAGAGAAAATAAAGCATGCGCAGAGGCTAAGTGGGGCATGCGGGATGTTAATGTACACTTGGAGGGATTTTACAATCCAACACACCTTGTGAGGATACTTGTATCATCATTGAGGCACATGTGACATCTTTACGCAGCGTAGTACCCTTACAATTTTGGGTACGTACATGCACCCATAAGGATGAGGGTGCTTGGGAGTTGGTGTCCTAGATTGAGCTGGTGTCCATGGACTTCATGAAGTATAAAGAAATAAAACATTGACTAGGTTGTAGGGTGTGAAAGACCGGAAAGAAGACCAAAGACCAAGAAAAAGGACAAATATAGTTGTCGATTACTAGTTTTCTTTCTTAGGAATCATTTGAATGCAAGTATGTGCTTCAGACCTAGAAATGTACCCAAGTGCATGATTTTGTGTTTACACCATTCCTACTTGACTAGTAATACCCATGAGGAATACCAAATTTTCTCCTTGGTGACGACCCCATTCTCAATTAATTGCGTGATATAGTCCATAGTCAATAGTTTTGTTTTTGATGTGTGTACTTGTTTAGACAATTATTGGTGAGTGAATTTTCCAAATCCTTAGGAATATTAACAAATTGGGGCCAAATTTTCACTTTATTTTAATTATTCATTCAAAACTATTGTGGAAATGTTTTCTAAGAAAATCAAGATCCTATTTCCCATTGTTTTGATTGTTAGTTCAAAACCATTTTGAAAATCCGTCTAAAAATTCTTATCTTCCATTAATCTTTAGATTTTTATTTTAAATTAGTTGGTGTTCCACATTTCATTTAATCCTAATTCAATCCACTATGAAAATCAATTATTAAAAAAAATCTTTTTTGAATCCAAAATCGAAATAAAAATTATTCTATCACACGATCAAAATATAAATCCAAGTCTTATATATTGAGTACCCATATTCAAGAATAATCTTATAAAATCTCAATCAACTTCTTATCTTTTTAATATTCACTTTGTTCAAAGATAATAAATATCCAAATTAGTCTGACAAGACTCTAGATTTAGTCTTATAATATCAATCAACATCTTATCCTTTGGACATTCACCGTGTCCAAATTTAAGCCTATCCTAGTCTATCAATCAAAACCTTACATTTTGAATATTCACTTTGTTCAATGTTAAATCTATCAAATTTCAATCAAAAACCTTATCTTTTAAACATTCACTTTATTCAAAGCTAATTATATCATATTCCATTAACAAACGCTATCTATTAAACATTCACTTTGTTCAAAGTTAAGTCTATCAAATCTTAATAAAAAACCTTATCTTTTAAACATTCACTTTGTTCAAAGTTAAGTCTATCAAATTCCAATAAAAACCTTATCTTTCAAACATTCACTTTGTTCAAAGTCAAGTCTATCAAATCCTAATCAAAATTATTATCTTTTGGACATTCACTTTGTCCAAATTTAAGCATATCAATTCTACCAAATCCAAGTCTTATACTTTCAGATATTCACTTTATCTAAGTTTAAGCCAATCACTCAAATATGAATTCATATCAAAGTAATATTTCCGAATCAGATTCATCCATATCTTCCCTCTTCCTTCAATTTTGTATGGATTTTAGTAAAAATGGTGGAAACTAAACACTATGACATATTTTCCATAAAATACAAAATTCCTTTTGACATAGATAGTTTTGATGAAGAAGAAGTTAAACAAACTGATATTTTAGAAGATGAACAAGCAAAAATTGATGAACTTTTATGACAAAACAAACATCAATTTCTTCTTCATCTCCTAGAAATGGGAGCCAAACCACCTTTGGATTTCCATGATGAAAATGTGAAACATCTTATAAATAAACCCAAATATGGCAAGAAAAATAAAAATGTAGCACTTCCGCGAACACATTAAACCAAACCTTATCTACAAAAATTGTAAGACATAACAAAGGAACTTTCCAATAGGATTTCTAAAGTTTCGAAAATCAATGAAGCAAAGGAACAACCAACTAAAGAGAGAAATAATAAATGAAATTCCTCTAAAAAATTCTCCATTTTCATAAGAATGAAAAAACATGAAAGAAACAATAATGGGGATGTAAAATTAATCAAAACACTTCAAGTTTGAAGATCTTTTCCCTATCCATTTAAAAAATAAATGTTACATGCACCATTTCCTAAATTGTTCAAAACCTCCCATAAGTTTAATAAGTACAAATAAAATAATGGTCCATGAGAACATGTTAAATAAATATTCATGACATGAAAAGAGGTATCCTATAATGATGTTTATCTCTTATGTCTCTTCCTAGAGAGTCTAGGAAGAAAATTATTATGTTTGTTCTTACATCTCCCAAAAGGTTTGATGATAACCTTTACTGAGACCTATCAAAGAATTTTTTCAAGCATTTATCTTTCAACATGGATTAAAAAATAAAAATTATAGAACTTTGTAACACTAAGAAAAGGAGTAATGAAACATTCACATCATTTCTTCAATGATGGAGAGGAATCACAAGTTTATTTCCTCATTCTATTCCAAAGAAAAGAAATTAGTGAGCATTTTATTTGCTAACATGAATTGGAAACTATCATTCCAAATACAAATGCATTGTTTTAAAAAATTGAGGAATTCATTGAAGAAGGAGCACAAATCAAAAGGGATCTCATTTCTAAGGTTATAATATAAAATCATTCGAAATATCATACTAATAAGGATAACAAAAAAATAACATGATAAATAAAAATTATTCAATCAAAATCAAAATGTTTTAAATGATGGGGTTAGAGAAACTTGATGTGTTCAAAATGTGAAAAATCAATCATCTAAAAATACCAATTCAATCAGCCAATCAATCAAAAGATCAAGCAAAGAAACTACTCCCTATGATGTCGGATGAAGAAAATTTATACCTCACGGAAAAAGTATTTCTAGTGTCCTACACCAATTAGAAAGAGCTTATATGGTCACATATCCAATCACAAGACCCTTTAAATAGGGGAAAAAAAAACCCATGAGTATCACCACATCGACTATTACTCTACTGATCATTTTATAAGACTCCATCACTACATTCATGATTTAATTGATGTGGAGATAAACCTACATTTCATTAATTCGGACATATGTTAAAAAATATAGACTTTTAATATCATAATTTTTGGTTTTATAATTGTTGAAATTACATTCCAAAATTTCCATTTTTGGTTTTTATCTAGTGTGATATCAGATTCCAATATTGATATTATTGGTTTTTAAGTAGTGTAATATCTAATTCCAATATTTACACTTTGTACAAGGTTAATTAGAAATTTTTATTAACAAAATCATCCCATTTTACCATTAAAAGGTTTGCACTTTTTGAGATAATATTCAACACTATTATCTAAGCTAATTTAAAATGGTAATTTTCCCATTCTAAACAAGTAACTTACAGATATTTTAATTGAAATGTTCTTTGGATTTCATTTATTAAGGTTTATCAATATCGAAACTTAAATAATGGGTAATTGTGCATATAAATTTTGTAGTTATTAATTAAAAAATTAGGGGATTATAAGAATATAATTTAGTATCTAGACTTTGATAGGTTTGTATTTTATAAAGTTATTAGAACAATAAGAGAATAAGTTAATTGTGAATTGGAATTTTCCCATTCGAACAAATAACTTAGGAATATTTTCAATAGAAGGATTGAGATGGAGGGGAACATTTTCATTATGAACACTTAATAATTTTCAATTAACCAAGTATAATACATCAATGGTTAAAATATGATTGGTGTTTTTAGAATTATAAGTCTCGTGGATTCATTTTTTAGTAGGATTATTAATGTCAAATTTTAATTAATGGGCTATGCACATAAGTTATGGGTTATACACATAACTTTAGGGAAAGATCACAGAACTTTGTGGTTGTAATGAAATCATAAATCAAGGCCAATTCCATGAAAAAACCACATCATGAAATTTTGAAATGATTTCCTTTTAAATAATATCCAATTCCCTATAAATCACAACCAGCTCCATGTGAACTTACTTAGAGCATAATAAATGATTTATTATGTTTTTACAAATTAAATTAATTGCATGGTGGAAATTATATTAATAAGACATTAATAAGATTCAATAGTTCCATAAATGACATGATGTTTTATAGAATTATATGGAAAAATATTCCAAAATAATACAATACTCAATCTTCCATTTAATTATCAAATAATAGTACAACTATAAATTTTTAATGGAGAAAGATTTAGAATAAATTTTCCAAAATCCACATCTCGGTCCTAGATGAGTTCACATACAAATCTATGATCTTCAATAGTTTCTCCAAGTTAACATTCATCATCCTCTTGAGTATTTCAAGGTATGATTTAATGTCCTCATTTCCTTTATTAGGTATATTTATGAAGGAACTTTTCTAAACTTTTTGGTGTCCATGCCCAGGATGATGCTATCCGCATTGATATCTTACTTAAGCTTATGCGAGATGGTCCGTGTTTTATTTATCCTTAAACAACCTTGATACAATTTTGTACCTTCTCCTCTCCTGTATGTTTCCAATATTGAATTCTCGACTTTTTGTTTACATCATTTCCTTCCCATTTAAGGAAAATATCCCAATCTTCTCTCCCCATCCATATAGTTTCTTTATTGTTTCTTGATCGTATAAGAATCATTTATCCCTTCAACACATCCTTCAATGGATTGAATTCTTGTTTAGATCTTCCACATACATGCCCAACGTAAATATAATTATTACTTGGGATATGTTGAATATTGTAGTATTTTATGTGAATATGTGTGGCTATTATTATTTTGTGATATATGTCTTTGTCTTGTATTGTTTATGACCAAAAATAAACATTTGACCTCCTGATACAATTTACAAATGGTCTATCAAAAGCACACAAAAGTGTTTCCTAATACGTAATCTTTGGAATCCAATATTAACTACCTTAACCTATTTCACTTTCCCCTAATGTTCAATATATGATTTTATTCCCTTTTCAGGTCTTCCATTTCTTTGATTTATTTGAAAGGTGCCAAAGGAGGTTGACCTTATGGAAAGGTTGGTGCACCAATATCCTTTATATGCCATATATGGATTGGAGCGAGAGACTAATGTTCATCCATTATTATAGATTTATACTCCATTTGGTATGTCATCCATGACATAAAATTTGAGCATATTAGGTTTACTGATACCCACTATCTTATGGTTTCCATCTAATAATAATGGATCTAAAAAGTCCTTCAAGTTTTACACTTCCTCAATAAGGTAAGGAGTGAATGTGCTCGACCTTTCTTGGCATGTTTTGTAGGATTCCATGATATGTGGAAAATAAAATGTGTCTACTTTATGAAACAACATTGATAATATTCTAAAAGTCCCATTTATATCCTCATGAGTGTAACTCACTTTGGAAGGAATATTAGATTGTTGAATACATTTTTTTTTCTTGTGATGATGAAAATGAAAATAAGGTATGCTTATTTTATCACTTGAAGCATTATCCAATTGCAAGTATAGGATCAATGGTTTCTTTTTGAATGAAGGATTCACACTAGCAATACTAACAGATTTTGAATGGTCAAATATTTCCTTTTACCTTTTACATTTTTCATGCACATAATTTTCTAATAGTGCATCATGAAATGCCTATTTGGATGATCCAAAACTATACAAAAATTCCCATACTCATGAATTACAGGTTCTTCAATCTTCCCGATACAAAAAGATAATGATGTGACTATGTAGTTTACTCCACATTCAACAAATGACATACCAAAGTGGCCAAAATACCATGTCTTGCTTCCATGTGTGAGGATACTAGTCAAAGTAACTGGTAGGATCATAACATTATTCATTAAATTTGATTTTTTCCGATACTTATTATGAAAGTTTCCATTTTGTCCATTTTATCATGAAAAATTCTCAATAATCCATAAGGTTGTTCTTCTGATTGTAATATATGGGAATAATAAGTTACATGACAAATTTGAATATTTTCATTATGTATCAATGTATTAGTTAACTATGCTAAGAGAATTAAAACTAACACCTTAATAGTTCCAAAACAAATCTAACTACACAAAGATCATCATGCTAAGAGCTTAAAGAGACTAACTACCAACATTATGCATTAGAAATTTGAAGGAAAATCAAACTAATATGTTAAGCATTTAACCTCTACTCTTTAGATTGCAACTACAAATGAACCTAGATAGATCCATGGAAATCAAAGTTGATTGTTTGATCTTCAAGGGTTTGAGAATGGAGGCTCATCAAGACATGGCTACAAGACCATTTTGATTCCCTCCATATGACTCAAAAGCTTGGATGGATGAAATGCAAGATGAAGATACCTAGCTCAACACTAATGGAAGATGCTCAAAGATGAAAATGCCTATAGTTTATGCTATATGCATGTAAAGGTGTAAGAATAAAGGTAGGAGGAGGGTTATTTATATAACCCTCTAGTTTGAAGAAGCTTTGCATCCTATTGTATGTGGGATAATAGAAAAGCTAGGTTAGTAATGGATAAACATGGTTTAGAGTGGTTGAGTTTGCTTTAGGAGAGTTTAATTTGTCCTTTAGTGACTCATGGGAATTGAGGAGGGTGCATTAATTAAATCAAATTGATTAATTAATAGGGATGTGCAAGCTTATAATAGTTTTTAGAAGAAAGTTAGCATGATCTAAGCTATGAGAGGAATTTAATCAAATAAATGATGATTTATTAATCTAATAGAAGAGAGAGTTAATTAATTAGGAATAATTAATTAATTTAGATAGAAAGGGGGACTAATTAATGGAAGGTCATTAATCAACATTTTTATTGATAGAAGAGTTAACTAATTAGTGTAATGTAATTAATTAACAGGGGATAGAAGAGAAAAGGTGCATTATTAACGATATGTCATCAATTTGCGGGAAAGGGTGTAATTAGCGCAATTTAAGTATTTAAATTGCTTGATCCAAATTATAGGTGTCTACATTTTCCCCTCTTTGGGGTGGTGTAAGTGACGTCACTTCAAAGATAGTAGACAAATATAAACACGTAAATTTTGAAGAGATAGAAGAAAAATTAGTGGAGTGAAGGATGCCCCCTCGAGTGTTGATGGGGTGATGAAAGAGGTTAATCAATGATCAAAAAGATGAAGGAAATGGAAAGAGGAATGGGGAGGGGAAGGATGCCCCAATTGAATGAGAAGAATAATGTTGATAGGAGAATGATATAGAAGAAAAATGAAGATGAAGAGAAAATAACGAGCTTTCATCCAATGTAATAAAAAAATTTTGTGTCATCATATTGCCAGTGATCTACATCATCAGTCCTTATTAAAAATATACGCATATGAAAAAAGTGTAGAACGACATGAAAATCCATAATACGAAAAATTTTCCATTGCTAAAAAACCAACCCAATGCAACATATCAGAAAGTAATGCAATACGAGAAGGAAACAAGCTCATTTAACAGGGAAACAAGTACAAACACACATACTCAAGCCAACAACAGTCAAGACGGTTACACAAATGTTTTGTTATCAAGATGAAGATCCCTAAATGTTCATGATCAAAAAACAAGGGTTTAAAATGATGTCCCAAGAAAGGATATATGTGAGGGAAATTGATCAAGGAAACATGGTCAAATGATAAAGATTTTTGCGCTTACTGAACAGCGATTCTGAGGCAACTCGATGTTCCCTAAAGTATAGAAAAAGCAAGCAGGTGAGCTTTGTAAATGGTTGTAGATCGATGATCCGTGAGTCATTTGGTTCTTGAACATGTGAAAATACCAACAATATATGGGATGAATACCATGTGTAGGACATGAGTTTCAGCCGTTATGGGCTTTCCCCCAATTTTTGTAAATTTTTGAATTTTTACAATTTTTTTGAGGTTTTGAACATTTTGAAATTTTTAGAATTTTTCTGATTAATTAATTAATTTTTTTGGAAATTTTGATTTTTGTATTTTTTTAGTGATTTTTTTAGAAGAAATGAGAGGATGGAAGATCTCCTGAAAGCAAGAAAAATTCCCCAAGGAGAAGAAATGAGCGCCAGGTAGCAGAAAATGCCCTGACGTAGTGAAAATGAGTTAAAAATAATTATTTAATAAAAATAATTATCACGGTGGATAGAAGAAATGTTAGAATGACCACGGCGGTCATAACATGCTCGAGGGCAACACAATGAGTTAAAATGGCTAAATATACCCCTCCAGAGTGGGGTAAACTATCGTGATCGGGCTTTACTTTCACCACAATTGTTATTGACTTTTAATTGTAAGACCTCGTGAGTGATGAGTGAGTTGGCAAGAGTGCGGAACCACTAGAGGTGTGCTAACATTGTTCGGGAGTATATTCGAGATGATGACGATGGACAATTCATGAGTACTCCATCCCTTTATGTCAATTTTAACTTTTAATTGCATTTATTAGGGTAGTTATAAGGTTATTGTTTTGTGCGCACACCCAGGGGTGCGTGCATGCATAAAAAAATGTACATGTAGGTATTGTTGGTATCTAGATTTAATCTCCTTCACAACTTGAACAACATCATGAATCTACACAAGACACTCAAGGATAGATAGATGTTTTGTATGTCATTTGTAGCCGGGATCACACCTATCTGCTTGTTCGCATTCAAGAATTGAGGGAGTGGATAGCACCTTCATAAGGGTTTTGATCTCACCCTCACTATTTTAGGTTGTGCCTATCAACCAAGGTAAGATAACTTTGTATTACAGCCCTATATGGTAAGGAGATGAAGATATCCTTGTGTTTTGCATATGATGTGGAGGAGAATTTGTGAAAAAATGACCAAATATCCATTATCCAAACTCAAAGGAGCTGTCACTACTAAATGATGGATATGTTCTCAAAACAAAGCTAGAGCTGCTAAATACATGATAAAACCCCGATCAACTTGGTGCATTTTTGTGAAAGGGTTGAATTATTTTACGGACACATAATGCGAGATGCGGGGTATTGTAGGTAGGATGAGTTAGTTTAAAGTGAAATTCTGATGAGAGATATTGGGACAAGAGTAGTTAAGGGTCATCACCTTCTTTGGGAAACCTTGCAAAAAGAACTACAATATCTAAACGAAGATATATTTCAATGAATTTGAAGTCCTTTTTAACTAGGATGTGTGCATATATGGATGCCCAAATCTACACTATTCCATACAAAATTTGATATCCTACCACAAAGGCTTGAAGAAAAATATCAATAAAGCATTCATAACCCCTTGTTAGATCATGTCCTAAGGTACACCCAAAGGTTTATAAACACCCTCAATTTACAAGGAAGGTAAGATGAATTTAAATCTGTTTATCTCCACTCAAATGAATGCTCTTCTAAATGGAAGATTGTAGATGCCTTCAAACCCTCTACAAGAAATGAGACCATGTATGACCAATAAATATCCCAAACATAAGATTACAACATGAGCATGAAACACAAATTGAAAACATACTGAAATACAAGTGCATGCAAGCTTTGCCAAGAGATAAAACTAGTTAATCCAAGAATTTGATCAAATATATCAGCAAGGGAATGTTATTTAGACAATCTCAAAGCTTTTTGATGGCTTTACAGCTGAAACCAACTCAACATGATGAAAATTTGATGCAAATTGGAAATCAAAATGGCTCTCAGGTAGTTTCTCAAAAGGAAATGGACTTCTTCTAGTTTTCCTGTGAAAATTCTTCTCTCCTTCTCCAAAATTCTCAACAGAACCTAAAATGTTTCCAAAACTACATGATATACCCTATTCCATCTTGGATCCTTTCATCCCAAGCAAAGAATATGCAAAGGGATCAAATTTGTTACAAAACCCTATCCATTTGATGAAAAATGATATAAAACTATGAAACAACTCGCCAAATGCCACAGATGCAAAAATATTTTAAAATATTGCATGAACTTAGATCCTTATCCATCCCAGTAGTAAAATTTTTGGCATTCCACCATGCCAACTTGCATTTGCAATCATTTTTCACCTTTTTCCCTCATCATTTTTAACTCTGCAACTTTTCATTTTTACCTTTCACGTGCTTTCCACGGGATGAGAAAAATATCTCATGAAAAAAATATAGGGCACCGAATTAGCTCAAATAAATGATGCCATTGTGTTTAGAAGGTTGAAGGGATGCAGATTCATATAAAATTTCATGTTTTTGGTGTAAAAATGATGATTCCACACTTCTTGAGCTCCAATGGTGCCCAAAAATGAAATTGCGCAAATTGCCGTTGATTAAAATAAACTTTAAATGCCACCCTCCATGTGGCATATCCAAATCCTCTATAAAAACACCAAAATTAATTTTTTCCTTTGGATGGGGTGGGACACGTGTCCAAATACGATTGGGGTGGGCCCCCAATCCTAAAAGTGCATTTTGAACCCTTTTTGATTTTGGGAAAATTCTGAAAATTTTCCCGTGAGCCCCAGATGCACCATGTGTCCTCTTATAGGTCATGCTGAAAACCGCGGGCCAAAATGATGACTTTTCTCCTTTTTTGAGAAAGGAAAATTTTCTCAACAATCTCCACAGGCCCGAACACCCGCTACCTCTTCTGCCACGTGTCTCCATCTCATTGGATGCGGAGCCGACCCTCCAAAATTGCCTTTAAACCTCTAGAAGCACAAAAACCGTTGCAGACGCACGTGCTCTCCATCTCTACTTTTGAAATGTGCCATGTGTCACCCCATGATTCAATGCGGGGGGACACATTCAAATTTTCTCATCGGGGCCACTGGACAAGCTTTCTGGTTTTGGGATTTTTCACCAAAATTTGTAAATTTTTCAACATTTCTCCCGTGCTCAAAATCCCCGCCAAGTCTAGGACATGTGTTCACTTTTCATTCGTCGTGGGCTTCGAGCCAAAATTTTATTTTTACCCTGTGAAGTTTAAAACTTCAAATTTCTCCAAACCTCCACCCCTCCATTTCATCCCCTGCATACGTGTCACTTTCCTATTCGATACGGGCCTCTAGGTCGAAATTTTTCCTTAGGCATTTTGAAGCCAAAATCTTCAAAAAAATTCCAACTATTCACCTCTCCATGTTGACTCTCCTAGATGCGTGTCACCATCCCATTGGGCACGGGCTTTCGGGCCAAATTTTTCCTCTAGTATTTCAAAGCAAAATTTTTCATACTCTTATAAGTCCCCGCTTTTCTGGTTGACCTCCCGAGACACGTGTCGCCCTTCCAATGGTGGGCTCGCAGACATTTTCCCTTGACACTCCCAGCTAAAAAACACCAAAATTTTCCAAGTCTTTGACCATCTGCCTAGCCCTGTTGGACACGTGTCATCATGCCATCTACTGCGGGCCTTTGGGCAAAAATTTAATTTTTAGAAATTTTTCCAAAATAGAAGAAAATTTTCCTAAGTTACTTCTCGCTAATCCTTAATCAATCACATCGAGGCCACGTAAGCACATCCCTATGGCATTGCAGGGCCATAGGGAAAATTTTTCTTGCGACATCCTTGAGCAAAAACAATAAAATTTTCCCAACTCCCACGCTGTCTGTTTGATCTCCCTGTGCCACATGTCACCCTCCCATTGGGCACAGGCCTTCGGGCAACAATTTGATTTTGAGAAATTTGTAAAAATTGAAGGCCAAATTTTTAAGTGACCTCCACCACTTGGCCGCTTCATCTCGTCCAATCGAATCATGCCATATAGGCACACTAGGCAAATGCGGGGCTGCGGAGCAAATTCTCCTTTCACCAAAAATTGAAAATTTGACAAGCTATAACATTTTTTTCGACCGCACCCGCCAATGAGAGTCTGCCATGTCGCATAAAGTTTACAATGATAAATTTGATGGCTCGAGAGCATGCCAAAAACGTGAAAAATTCAGGGAAGGCCCTAGAAACAAAATTTTTTGACAGGAAGGTAGAATTATTCATTTTAAACCAACTGAATCATCTCTTGACATCATTTGCGACCTTGAGATTGGGAAACACTTGTTCAAATTCAGAATTTGATCAATTTCAAATTCATTCACGATTTGACAAAGGAGAAATGATATAACCCACAAATTTGAGGAAACTAGGCACATTTGGGAGGCGGGAATGGATTTTGTTTCAATCTAGGGAAGAATAACGACAATGAGGGCATTTGAAAGCATCTAACTGAAAAAATGAGTTGCAAATCACCAGCTCGAGCCAATAAAACGTTTTTGAGCAAAAGTGAAGCATGGAAAATCAGAGCAAAGTGTGAAAACCCATAAATTGCACCAACATTGGCTCTTTCCTGGGGATGGGCACTCCCAGTGAGTGCCACAAGAACAAGACGTAGACCAAGTGCCAAAAATCCATTGGGCAAGGAGTCAAAACATGTAGAGAAGCCCTAAAAACAAGAATTTCCACCAAAAACAGACTAATAAAACCACACCAACAATGGTTGCCAAGGACAAAAGGGCAAACCACAAGCCAACAATAGTAAGAACAAGAAAAAGACAAAACAAAAAACAAGGGCTATACAAAATGTACAACTTTTGCATACTTCCTTTGGGGATTTAATCCAAAAAGTGTTTTAAATGTCTTCCATTAATAGGCAGCTTCAGCAAATCCTCATCTAAATCCTTAAGAAAAAATGTATTTTCTCCAATCCTGATATCAATGGCATAAGGGCACATCCATAGAGCATCAAATTTTCCATGCTTGCCCTTGTCTTCATGCCTACTATCCCACATAAAAACCAGATCTCCAACATTGAAAGCTCTAAGGGTGACCTTCTTATCAAACAACTTCTTCAATTTCTCCCTAAACCTGACATGCCTTTGATGAGAAGCTCTCCTTTCTTCATCTAACTCAATGATCTAATTGATTCTTGATTCATATGGGCCGTGCTCTTGATCTTCCAACTATTGGGAAAACTGAAAAGTGGATAATTACAGTGTAATGGCAGCAAAGCCTGAGTTCCATACACCAGTTCAAATGGGCTTTTACCATTTTCTCTTTTTGGAGTTATCTTATCAACCCAAACTACAAATTTCAACCTGCTTCTCCCCACTTCTTCTTGTTGATTTCCAAGGTTCTTCTAATGATTTTGAGAAAGTTTTTGTTACTTGATTCAGCTTGCCCATTCCTCAGGGTTGTAGTTTAAAGAATAGGTCGACTTATCCCATATTCATTGCACATTGCCATCAAATGCTTAGATCTAAAAAAGCATTATCGACACAATCTTAACTAGAACCCCAAATCAGATATGATATGATTCAAAGAAGAAATCCATTACCACTTGGTGTGTTGCCTTTCTAGATGGAATTGCCTCAACCCATTTTGTAAAATAATCAGTTGCTACAAGGATCCACTTGTAACCAGCACTAGAAGGATCTGAAATCTCAACAATAAAATCCATTCCCCATTGTTTGAAAGGAGCTTCAATTGATACAAGCTGCAAAGGAAGGGAGCCTGAAGCCTTCAATCTTCCTGAAAAACATTGGCAACTATCACACCTTCTAACTAACCGGTTTGCATCTTTGAAAAGAGTTGGCCACCAATAACCAACTCTTAAAATCTTATGTGCTATCACTCTCACAACAAAACATCCTCCAAAAACTCCCCCATGGAAATCAGCAATCAACCAGGAGCTTCATCTTTAGTTATGCATTTCAAGAGGACACCTTTAGGGTTCTTCCAAGCCATCCCAAGGTCTGTTATGACATATTTATGAGAAGCAATCTTGAGGGCTCTTTTTTTATTTTTATTTAAGTGACTGGGATAGAATAAGTGCTTGAGGTAATAGACCACATCCTTATACCACTCAGAATTCATCAATTTGTCAAGGAGATATGCCCTTTCTTCCCCTAGCTGATTCACTTCTACATTCTGCAAATTACTCTCAGCCATGAGTTTGGCAAGACCTAAACCTCTTACCAGCTTTGTTGTTTAGATATCCATATCATACTCTTGTAATTTTTTAACCCATCTACATCTCTTGCTTGATATCTCCATGTCAGATAAGATGTCTTTAACCATGGTGTGGGGAACATAAGCAACAACCTTTGAACTCAAAATGTAGGGCCTAAAAATATTTGTTGCTTTTACTAATACAAATGCTTGTTTCTCCATAATTGTGTAGCTCAATTCAGCTGCTTGTAAAGCCTTGCTAAATAAATCAATAGGCCTCTCAGCTCCATTTTCATCCTTTTGTAACAAAACTGAAGAAATAGTAAATTTAGATGCAAAAGAGAAGATTTGGAAAGGCATCTTATAGTTTGGAACTGCCAAAACAGGTGCATGTTTGAGTGCATCCTTTATTCCTTCAAAATCTTGGATGGCAGCATTTTCCACTTAATAACTTGATCCTTTCTTAGCATGCTTGTGATTGGAAGAGTTAACTCACCAAAATTGGAGACAAACCTTCTAATGAAATTGATTTGGCCAAAGAAATATTGAATACCCTTCTTGGTTCTTGGAATAGGCACCTTGCTGATTGCTTCCACTCTCTTAGGATCTATCATAACACCTTCTTTAGATACAATATGCCCCAACAGCTTGGATTTTGGCACACCAAAATGACACTTCTTTGGATAAAGTGAAATGCCATACTCCCGACATCTGATCAGCATCTTCTCTAGGTGTTGCAAATGGTTTGCTCGCTGTCTTGAGAAAATAGTCACATCATCTTGGTAAACTACAATAAACTCATTGATATAACCAGCAAAGGCAACATCCATTGCCCTCTAAAAAGTATCACCAACATTCATCATTCCAAAAGGCATCCTTACAAAAACATAAGTCCCCCAAGGAGTAGTGAAGGATGTCTTAAATCTTTTGATTCTTTAACAACTACTTGATTGTATCCAGAAAACCATCAAAAGTAGAAAGCAAATCTGACCTTGTCACGAGCTACAACATATTCTCCATGTTTGGCAAAGGATATTTGTCCTTCATAGATGCTTTTTTAGATTCCTAAAATCCACACAAAGTCTGATATCTCCATTCTTCTTTCTAACTGGCACAAGGTTGGCAACCCAAGAAGAGTATCTAGTAGGTTGAATGATGCCACCATCTCTCAATTTCTTCAACTCTTCTTGCATTTTCATGGAAAGTAGTGGGTTAATAGGCCTTTGTTTTTGTCTAAACAGCTTAGTCTTGGCCTCAAGGGGAATCTCATGCTGAAATAAATCTTCTCTATATGCCTTCAGCTCTGAATAAGACCAAGCAAGGCAATCTTGTTATTTCTTTAAAAGTTGGGCATAGGACTGTTTTCTTCTTTGCTTTGAGATGAATGTCCAACCAGATGTTCCTTGGTTTGTCTTGGGTTCCCAAGTTGTGCTCTTGCACATCCCTTAAAGTAGACATCTTTCTATTAACGATGCAATCAACATTGCTAAAATTGGATTCAAGTGCAACAAGACCCTTAGGAATGGTATTTGTTTTCAATTGTATAATATCCTTGTCAAACAAAGTTTCTCTACCTTCATTCATGCACACCATTGGTTCCCAATCAATATTATGACTAGAAAACTCTCCTTGGAATTGTAAGAATCTCAACACTTGTGCATCATCATCAAAAATCTGCCAATGTTTCACATTATCCGGGACAGCTGGCCTTGTTAGCACCTCAATATCATATTCACAATAAGGTGAAATGGTGCAATTATCAAATCTAGAACGAAGAACAAATGAGTTGATCAAGAGCAGCATTAAGACTTCTATCATGGTAAATAATGTTAAAGGAATCAAACATTTCAATCAAGTCCAAAATAACATGCTTATTTTGTTTCATACTCTGATTTTTTGTGGCATATAACTTTCTTACTTGCTTGAAAACCAGCTATGAATCTCCTTTAGCAACAATATCCTTTATTCCATACTTCCATGCAATCCTTAATCCCAATAATAATGCCTCATAATCGCAATGTTGTTAGTGCATTCAAAATTGAGCTTGAAGGAAAAAGGAAACTCCTCTAAACTAGGGGAAACCAACACTATACCAGCACCATTTCCAACTTTGGAGAAAGCTCCATCAAATAGTAATGTCCATGGAGAACCTACCATACCAAGACACTCTAATTTTCCCATCTTATTGTCCTTTCCATTAGCAAAACCAATGAAATTTTCAACATCTAAATCAACAAACAACACTTCATAAGAAGCATTGTTGGGATCTTCAATCAAGTGTAACATCTTTTTGCCATAGAGTTTGACAAGGCTTCCCTCAATGGGAATGGTGGCATAGGACATGTCTATTTGAACACTACCACCAACACTTGCAGCCCATTTCCTTGACAAAAGCATACCCCATTTGGCGTAGGCGGTCAACAATTACAACATCAAGTTTTAAATTCTTACCCAGATAGGTTGCAAGTTCCACCACTAAACCCTTCACACAACCAAAAACTAGCACTTCCCTTGAATCCATGGTCATACACTTCCCATATGCTTTGTTGTCACCTTGATATCCAACTCGCTCATAACCTCTAGAGGCATAACATTACATGATGCACCAATCAAACATACAATTGTGAAGCAACCTACCTTATGAGAAAAGTTGTGAAGAATGGATCAACATTTAATAGGGAATCAACCAAGGATGTCCCCAAATACACTTCAGTGCCTCTCCAAGATCTTCCATTGGTGGTGGTGTTTCAGGCTAGCAATGCTTTGAAGAGGACTCTCAACAACATTTACATTTCTGCTTGGTATACTCTTTTCTTCTTTGAATCCCAAGTATTCAAAAGCTCTTTTCTTGTGTTCAAGAATTCCAGAGCAATTCAATAATGGAAACACTCAATTTAATTTGGCTCAATACTGGGCTATATCATATGGAAGATTCCTTGGTAAAACAACATTGGAAGGGTAAAAAGAAGGTTCATCGATAGAGAAGTATTCTTGGCAGCTGGGCATGAAGAGGACTGATATTTTTGCATGGGATAGCGGGGTTCTTAAAAGCTGTTTCTCTTCTAGGATTATATTTGGGAATGCTTGTGAGCAAGGGTGTCTTTGGCTTGGCTTGAGGACCAGCTCCTCTAACAACTTTACTTCTAGTATTGTACTCCTTTTCTTGACCAACCACAACATTCATTAACAACTGTCTATCTTCCTCTGAAGGAATACCACCATCATACTTCTTGATCATTAAAGCCCTTAGGTATTCAAAGTCATTATTAGGAATTTCAAAGGCCTGAAATACATCTACATCATGAGTTTGAGGAAGAGAAAGAAATGGTACCCTCTTTATGCAATCCCAAAAGGTTGCAGTAGTCCTTGCACTTATCACATTTGTTGATGTAACTACTTGCTGTGAGCCTGAAGAGCTGCCCATCATACAAATTTCATCATCCATTTCATTCTCATTATCATCATCTATATCTTGCTGGTCCATTTCACATGGCGGATGAGGAAGAAAACATCTGTCACACCAATCCATATCAGCAACTTCTTGAACAACAACAACTCTTGCAGTCAGAGGGTCAGGCACCACTCTATTTTCACATGCTTGGGGTTGTCTATTTACAGATCCAATAATCCCTTTACCTCTATCATCTTGTATTTGATCACCCCTAGGATGATTGCCAAATATATCATGGTTTTGAATTCTTTGCTGTCCTTGTGAACTTTGCCCAATTCCTTTCTCACCGGGCTAATTTGTAGGAAATTTCTTTGACACCTGCCAAAGTCTTGACAACATCCTCCAAATCAGTACCCTTGCTAGTTTGAGGCTTCTTAGGGTTTATCACTTCACACCATCTCTCTTAAGTGGTTTACCAAAAGCTTTAATAGTATTTTCAATTTGAAGAGCCATGGTGAAATCTTGCCTCAAGTTTGTAGGATTTTTATCTCTCAAGTAATAGGTGCCTTTTTATCAAATGCATCTACATATTTGATGAAGCAATATTCATCACAAGGCCTCAAAGTTACAGGTAGCCTTATCAATTTCTTATTAAACCTTGTATTGAAATCATGAACGGTCTCATTCAGTTTTTCTTGATGTTCTCAAACTCGGATAGAAGGAATATTGGATCTGTTTTGTCTCCATATTGTAATCAAATGCATTACTCATCTCACCCACGAATCAATAGAGTTATCAGGAAGAGCTTTATACCAATCTCTTGCATCTTCCTCAAGTGTATGGATAAACAACTTGATATACACATCCTCAAATTCTATTTCAAAGTCTTCCATCATGTTAACAAAGAGTTTGAGGTGTTGATCTCCAGTTATGGCATTGTTACCTTGGAATTTTGGTAATCTATTTCTCACATCCTGTGGGACAGCATTTGGATAACCATCCATTCCTCCAAAATTTATAGGACCAAATGTGTTTACAACAAATGGAGGTCTAGGTTGAGCCATATTGTTTGGTGGGGGTGATCTTGGAGGTGAAACAAGCTAATGAGGAGTAGTAATGGGTCTGTTTGGAATAGATGAATGATCTATAAAATGAAAATCCCCAAAAGATCTCTCTTGATAAGCTTTAGCAAACTTAGAAACCACAGGAGCAAATTTAGGAGTAATTTTTTAAATACACAAGAATGTGCCTCACCGATGCGAGAATGAAAATCAGCAAGAAGATTTCTGAATCGATCTACTTGAAGAGGAATTATAATCTTTAATGACAAGCTATTCTCCTTCAAATTCAACTATGGGGATTCCTTTCCTTACAACCAAATCACTAACCACTTTCCACACTCTTCTTCCTTCTAGTTTTGAGCTTCTTGATTTGGTGAACAAATTCTTAGAAGAGTCCTTAATGAAGAGGGATCCCCTTCCCTCTAGTTTGATGATTTAAACAACAAGTTTCAAATGATAAAAATGTATTAGACAACTGGTATTTCAAGATCCCAACAACATGGAGTCACCACCAAGGATTTTCACCTTAGTTGTGCAAGAAAGCACTAAAATATTCTGTTAAATGCATGCTATACTGAAAACTTGTAGGGATTTACAAATCAGATTTTCTTCTTCTTAATTCAACCAAAAATAGTGCATCCAAATCACATAAACTATTGGTAGATGAGGAGAGCAGGCTGAGTTTGAAGTCTTTCTTACCCAAAACATCCAGATCTGAAGTATGAAATGATATCTCAATAATATAACAGCTCAAATACTTGATCACACAAATGCTCAAACCTTTCAAGTACTTCAAAATCACCAAGAAATTGCAAGAAATCTCCAGAAATGGTGCCACTGGGTGTTGGTATCAAGATTTAATCTCGCTTCACAACTTGAATGCAAGATCATGAATCTACACAAGACACTCAAGGATAGATAGATGTTTTGTATGTCATTTATAGTGGGGATCACACCTATCTCGCTTGTTTTCATTCAAGAATCAAGGGAGTGGATAGCACCTTAATAAGGGTTTTTATCTAACCCTCACTATTTTAGGTTGTGCCTATCAACCAAGGTAAGAGAACCTATATTGCAGCCCCTATATGGTAAGGTGATGAAGATATCCATGTGTTTTTCATATGATGTGGAGAAGGCTTTGTGAAAACATGATCAAATATCCATTATCCAAACTCAAAGGAGATGTCACTCCTAAATGATGGATATGTTCTCAAAACAAAGCTACACTCCTAAAGACATGATAAAACCCCGATCAACTTGGTGCATTTTTGTGAAAGGGTTGAATTATTTTATGGACGCACACTGCAGATGCAGGGGGTATTGTAGGTAAGATGAGTTAGTTTAAAGTGAAATTATGATGAGAGATATTGGGACAAGATTAGTTAAGGGTCATCACATTCTTTGGGAAACCTTGCAAAAGAATTACAACACCTAAACAACAGAGATATTTCAATGAATTTGAAGTGCTCTTTCAACTGTGATGTGTGCATATATGGATGCCCAAATCTGCACTATTCCATACAAACTTTGAAAACCTACCACAAAGGCTTGAAGAAAAATATCAATAAAGCATTCAAAACCTCTTGTTAGATCATGTCCTAAGGTACACCCAAAGGTTTATAAACACCCTCGGTTTACAAGGAAGGTAAGATGAATTTAAATCTGTTTATCTCCACTCAAATGAATGCTCTTCTCTCGAATGGAAGATTGCAAATGAATTCAAGCCCTCTACAAGAAATGGGACCATATATGACAAATAAATATCCCAAACACAAGATTTCAACATGAGCATGAAATACAAATTGAAAACATACTGAAATACAAGTGCATGCAAGCTTTGCCAAGAGATAAAACTAGTTAATCCAAGAATTTGATCAAATATATCAGCAAGGGAATGTTATTTAGACAATATCAAAGCTTTTTGATGGATTTACAGCTGAAACCAACTCAACATGATGAACATTTGATGCAAAATGGAAATCAAAAAGGCTCTTAGGTAGTTTCTCAAAAAGGAAATGGACTTCTTCTAGTTTTCCCTGTGAAAATTCTTCTCTCCTTCTCCAACATTCTCAACAGAACCTAAAATGTTTCCAAAACTACATGATATACCCTATGCCATCTTAGATCCTTGCATCCCAAGCAAAGAATATGCCAAAGGGATCAAATTTGTTACAAAACCCTATCCATTTGATTAAAAATGATATAAAACCGTCAAAAAAAGCTCACCAAATGCCATAGATGCACAAATCTTTTAAAATATTGCATGAACTCAAATCCTTATCCATCCTAGGGTCATGTTTTTGGCATTCCACCATGCCAACTTGCATTTCCAATCATTTTTCACCTTTTTCCCTCATAATTTTTAACTCCGCAACTTTTCATTTTTACCTTTCACGTGTTTTTCACGGGATGAGAAAATATCTCACGGAAAACACTATAAGGCACCAAATTAGCTCAAATAAATGATGCCGTTGTGTTCAGAAGGCTGAAGGGATGCAGATTCATATAAAATTTCATGCATTTTGGTGTAAAAATGATGATTCCACACTTCTTGGAGCTCTAATGGCGCCCAAAAAATGAAATTGCACAACTACCATTGATTAAAATAAACTTTAAATGCCAACCCTCCACGTGGTAGATCCAAATCCTCTTTAAAAACAACAAAATTACTTTTTTCCTTTGGATGGGGTGGGACACATGTCCAAATATGATTGGAGCGTGTCCCCAATCCTGAAAGTGTAATTTGAACCTTTTTTGATTTCGGGAGAATTCTTAAAATTTTCCCCGCGAGCCCCCGAACGCGCCACGTGTCCTCTTGTAGGTCCTGCTGAAAACCATGGGCCAAAATGATGACTTTGCTCCTTTTTTGAGAAAGGAAAATTTTCTCAACAATCTCCATAGGCCCGAACACCCGTTGCCTCTTCTGCCACATGTCTCCGTCTCATTGGATGCAAAGCCGACCCTCCAAAATTGCCTTTAAACCTCCTAAGCACAAAAACCATTGCGTGCGTCTGTGCTCTCCATCTCTACTTTTGAAATGTGCCACGTGTCACCCCATGATTCGATGTAGGGGGACACATTCAACTTTTCCCATCGGGGCCACGGACAAGCTTTCTGGTTTTGGGATTTTTCACCAAAATTTGTAAATTTTTCAACATTTCTCCCACGCTCAAAATCCCCGCCAAGTCTGGGACACGTGTTTGCTTTTCATTCGTCACGGGCTTCCGAGCCAAAATTTTCTTTTTACCCTGTGAAGTTTAAAACTTCAAATTTCTCCAAACCTCCGCCCCTCCATTTCATCCCCTGCATACGTGTCACTTTCCTATTCGATACGGGCCTCTAGGTCGAAATTTTTCCTTAGGCATTTTGAAGCCAAAATATTCAAAAAAATCAACTATTCACCTCTCCATGTTGACTCTCCTGGATGTGTGTCACCATCCCATTGGGCACGGGCTTTCGGGCCGAATTTTTCCTCTAGCATTTTGAAGCTAAAATTTTCAAACTCTTCTAAGTCCCTGCTTTTCTGGTTGACCTCCCTAGACACGTGTCGCCCTTCCAATGGTTGCAGGCTCGCGGGCCAAATTTTTCCCTTGATATCCCGAGCCAAAAACACCAAAATTTTCCAAGTCTTTGACCATCCGCCTGGCCCTCCTGGACACGTGTCATCATGCCATTCGTTATGCGGGCCTTCGGGCAAAAATTTAATTTTGAGAAATTTTTCCAAAATGGAAGAAAATTTTCCTAAGTTACTTCCACCAATCCTCGACCAATCACATCAAGCCACGTAAGCACATCCCTGTGGCACTGCGGGGCCGTGGGGAAAAGTTTTCTTCCGACATCCTTGAGCAAAAACAATAAAATTTTCCCAACTCCCATGCTATCTCTGTTTGATCTCCCTATGCCACGTGTTGCCCTCCCATTGGGTGCGGGCCTTCGGGCAAAAATTTGATTTTGAGAAATTTGCAAAAAATGAAGGCAAAATTTTTAAGTGACCTCCACCACTCACTGCTCCATCTGTCCAATCAAATCATGCCACGTAGGCACACTAGGCAAATGTGGGGCCACGGAGCAAATTCTCCCTTCGCCAAAAATTGAAAATTTGACAAGTTATAACATTTTTTCGAACGCACCCACCAATGAGAGTTTGCCATGTCAGCATAGAGTTTACAATGATAAATTTGATGGCCCGAGAGCACGTCAAAAATGTGAAAAATTCAAGGAATGCCCTAGAAACCAATTTTTTTGACAGGGAAGGCAGAATTCTTCATTTTAAACCAACTGAATCATCTCTTGACATCATTTGCGACCTTGAGATTGGGGAAACACTTGCTCAAATTCAGAATTTGATCAATTTCGAATTCATTCATGATTTGACAAAGGAGAAATGATATAACCTACAAAAATGAGGAAACTAGGGACGATTTGGGGGGGAGAAATGGATTTTTTTTCAATCTAGGCAGAATAAGGACAATGAGGGAATTTGAAAGCATCTAACTGAAAAAATGAGTTACAAATCACCACTTTCGAGCCAATAAATTTTTTTTTGAGAAAAGTGAAGCATGCGGAATCAGAGCAACATGTGCAAACCCATAAATTGCACCAATAGGTATACATGTCAAAATGATGTATACTCACATGTGAAGGCACCAACATGGGTGCACATGTGTCTAAAGTTTGTAATTATGTGTGCCTAGGTGTACACACAAAAATTTTAGTGCATGCGACCAAAAGGATGCATAGGGGTAAGGTGGGTGGGGTTAGAAAGTTTGGTAGAACACATGAGAACATGAGTGCGAAGGCATCGAGATGGAACATATATGTGTTAGGCATACACATACTAGAAAGGGCACCTATGTCCCCAAAATGGCGTGCAAGTGCCAAAAAAGGGAAAACAATAGACTTTTTAGAAGAATTTTAGTTGATGAATAGGATAGTTTAGATGAAAATTAGTGATACCAAAGAAGAAATAGAAGAAGAAGAAATTTGTAACATGTTTGTGTTATTTTGTAGAGACTATTGTCATCATTATAGACTAGAGAGTGGCATAATGAATTAGTCACTATAGATGTGAGCTTCCATCAATGACATAAGTGGATGATGGATATCCTATTAGAGGTCACAGGGTTATCTTACATAACTCAGATGCCTTCTATTACCTTGGATCATGGCCTACTCACAACCTTAGCTTAAAGGTGGCACTCTGAGAGTCAATGCTTCCGGATCCCTATTGGGGAGATGACTATTGTTTTTATTATGGTAAAAGTGAGGGTTTTGGTAGGACCCACATCATTGTTACAAAAGGCCCTTACTGAAATATATACTTTGATATGACATAATAGTATCTATCAAAACAAGTAAACTATAATTCAAAAACTTTGCAAAAATCCCATATCCTTGGCTATATAGGTATATTATTTTAAAATCATTAAAAACTTCCTTCATAGTAAAGTCCTTAGTTTTGCTAACAAAAGTTTCAGCAACATTTAACAGATCCTTACAACTATTATGAAGATGGAGCTAGGTGGCGTCCGTAGTGATTTTCCAGTTCCTAATGACATTAAAAACAGTGGTAATGTTACCAAGGATGCCATGAATGAGTTCCACAACAGCTTCCACACGCTTGTTAGTATCATCACTAGGTTCCAAATTAGCTTCCTAGGTTGGCACGTACTTAACAACTTCCTCAACACATTCCTCAGTGGTTTCTTTCTTGGAAACCTCATCGTAAATTTTCTCAAAGTGACGTATGTTATCAATTTTTACCCTCTAGTGAAAAATTAGGGAACAAGGTAGGCTTTCACCGAGAGGTTATCATGACCATTTGAAATAACCAAGTAGATTTCAAATCCTAGGGAGATGAAGGGATCATAGAGAATTGAGTGGAGCTTCACAAGAGGAATTTTTCCTCTTCTTGATCTTGCTTGAGTCCAAGGTTTCACTCAGTTTGGAGGGAGAAGATACTGTGAGCTATATCAACAGTTACAAAATCTGATGCATAGCTCCATGACACCTTTATGCATCTCACTCAACCTTAGTACAACTGGTGAACCCAAGAAATAACATAAAAGGTTCGGGAGGTGTGTAAAATTCAAAGAAGTAATCTCTAGTTCAAGAACAAACTCAATGAACTCACAAGAGAGCCACTTCCTAGCACCAATTTGGGGCTCTTTAGGCGATGCACCAAACATCATTGAGGATTCAAGATGCATACTTTAGGGGTTGGGATCCTTTGACAATTTTGAGCCATTCTAACATAAACCAAGCCATTCCTAAATCATCAAGTTAATTATATGATATATTGAGCTACACACCTTTATCTACATCGCCAAACCAAGTCATGAGTTAGGGAGAGAAAATCATTTTCTAAGAACTAACTACTTGAAATATTAGATGAGTTGAAATGCCCAACAAGCTCTACATTAGAAATGTTGAAGAGGGATCTTGTTGAATGGTTTTAAGTACATTGCCCAACTACTCGTCCACATGGTCGAGTTGTTTATAGATCCATTTGGAAAATCATACCACCTTCTCCTTAAGGATCCCCACCCACTAGTCATTCGAACAAAGCCACTCCCATCATCACTAGGCAAGCTATCTCATATAAGCTCCGAGCTATTTCAAAAATGGTAGGACACCTTGTGCATTAGGATGCCTTTTAGAATCCCGTGACATTCTCCTAAAAGACTCATGAAAATTCTATAGAGTTGAATCTCAAATGAAGCCAAGTCAGATGCATTAATAACTGAATCTGTAGACAAGTCAAACCAAACTACACCAAGATATATTCTCTGAGCTCTTGATTGAGCTACTTAGATTTGGGTGAGCTAGCGGTATATCCCTATCGAGATGTTTCACTATGAAAATGATCTAGATATTGATATCTCGTGACACATCTATGAGTAATTCTATGTTGTGAAGGAACAAACTGGTGCATGTGGGTAAACCGGTTTTTAAAAAGCCACTGATTTTATGTAAAGGGAGAAATATGTTAGGGGGCCCTTGAGAGCCAAGAAAATATTTAGCAAACCATTGAGTTCAAGTTGTTTTCTACATAGAAAAATCCATCTCACATAATTGAGCTAGCTATCATAAAAAGGAGAAAACTTTGGATAGTGTATGAGTTAATAAAAATAAAGATGAATAGACAATGAAACCTAATAGGACATACTGAGATTTGCATATTTGGTGACCCATCAACATGTCATGTAGCCAATCCGAGTTGGAAATGTCAAGCTATTTTGTATAGGAGGATTGAGCCTATTCCCATGCATACCAAACCAATTGAAATTTAACCAAACCCATACGATGTAAGATAGATGATAGGGGTCATAGGGATGTTTAGGAATCTTTGGATCAAGAAAATAGAGGCCTATGTCGATTGGTTTGATGAGGTAAAGCGACCAGGACAATATAAAGAAGCTTGCTCGAGTTATGTGAGAATTGGTCCAAGTTATTTTTACAAGGACCTTGTCAAGCCCAAGATGGTTAGAGAATGTCAACAATAAGAGAAGGAGTCGGGCTTGACCATTGATTCGTGGGGATGAGACCATTGCATTGAGAAATAGAGATTGGAAACTTTGGATGAACATGTAAAGATCTCTCTAGGCCGAGTCATTTAAACTCACCGATCCATTGAGCAAGTCAAAGTACTTTGTGGGTGATATGGTAGAGTGCTAGTGGCCCGAGACAATTGTTCTTATGATGGCCGAATTTCTCAAAGTATTATTTTTCGTAGAAGCAGAGGGAAATGGACCAAGTGACCCATGGGATGAATGAGACATCCGAGACCAAAATATTTGAAAAGGATGATGAACAAGGTGTACGAGTGAGAGCTTGGTCAATGGCCCAAGTAGTGGGGTCAATGCACAGAAGGGGAACCATGTGTGGGTTTGACATGTTTACAAAGCCCTTGGTGTTGATGATGCAAAGATTAGGGACCCACCAGGCCTAGGCTGTATTAGAATGAGTTCACCGAATGGAGGATGAGCTTAGAATATGTCGATAGAGTCTAAGATGCTAGCCGAGGAAGCAGATGATAAGTGGGAGTGTAGCTCGGTGGATAAAATATTTCCCACACATTAGGTAAAATATCGTTGAATGAGGAAAACACGACAAAAAATGAGGACCAAGGTGGGAATTATGAGAGAGGCTCAAGAGATATCACCAGCCGCAGGTAGGTAGAGTTGTTAGAGCTCATGAAAAAAATAATCAACATATAAGTATAAAGAATGAGGTCAAGAAAATAGAAGGAATACAAGGAAAAGAAGAAGACTTGGCCAGTATGAGGAAACTAGCTCAAATGAGCTATATATCTTTGAGTTGGCTTTGACTAAAACCAAAACATTAAAGTTCACCTCCACTTGTAAATGTGAAAATGAGATGGTGGGTCCTAGGATGAGTACATTTATAAATGTAAGAATCTATTAAATGATGAAGAGACATTAGAAGAAAAGGGGGAAAAAATTTAAATAATGATTTCCAATTGCCAATGGATTGAAAAGACAGTCTGTGTGACAATGAAGTGAGCTTGTGGAACTTAAAATAGCTACAGTCACTCAAATAGCCATAACTAGAGAAATTTTCAGAGATTTTCACAAAATTAGTGTCATTGGAATCATGGCTTTAAGCTTATCACACAAAAATCAAGATATTTAGAAATTGATGGATATTTTAAAGGAAAAAATCCCATTTCTGTTTGGTTGTTGGAAATTGGTTTAAGGAGCATTCAATGAGCATGGGAAATCATTCTTACACTGTTGCAAGTTATTGGACACCTTGGGATTGCTTCTGCTGGTACAAAAACACCAACCACATTCATTTATTATGAATTGAAATTAGTTGAGAAGTAGATTTTGGGAATTACATCTCCTCCCTCTCCCTTTCCTCCAAAATTCTATAAATTGGAGTGATGGGCTCATTGTTAAAGGGAATAGTTTGAGTAGAAAAACTCTATCATTTTGTTTTTGCTGGCAATGTGTTGTAGGAATTTGTATTGGACTCCTTGCATGGTGATCCAAGCCTTTATTTTGTAATATCTTGAACTATGCATATCAATGAAGTAATAGATGAAAGTTTGTGGATGTATTTTCCCTTGTTTGTGTTTGTTTTCATTCTTCTTGACTCTTTAATCTCATTACAAATATATCGTGTCTATTTTATGCTCTTGCATAGGGATTCATCATTATTATGTTTCATTGGAAAGGTGTTGTGAGTGTTGTTATTAGACTATGGAGAACTATTATCAGGTCTCTCTAATCTACATTTTTCTTCCATTTTAACACATTGGGGACTATTCTCATACTCTCCTTTTCTCGGTGTATCACCATTATAAGGGTAGGATTTACTTTCATGCAATCTCTCTCCCTTTTCCCTTTGAAAGTTAGTTTAGGATAAGATAGTTTTGACTGGTTTAGGAGAAGATTGTAGCAAGTAGTTTAGGAGAAAGAAACATCTTTTTTCTAGATGTCTATCTCAAGTAGCAAGTCCCACACTTAGAGATAGTTCCCATCTTACCCAGTCACACCATGAGCTCAAGCACACACACTTGTGCAAATCAAAGGGTGTTGTGATTTGGTGATAACATATCTAGCACGCTAATTGGGATCGAAGTTTTATTTTAGTTGTAGTAAGTTTGATGTGCTTTTGTTGTGAAATTCCATCTTGTAAGAGGATTTGAAATAGCACATCTGGGGAATGTAAAAGGGAATAATCCAATAGTTTAGTCATGTATTTACCCTTAGTACTATTTTCTAACCCAAATCATGTGATCCTATGATCCATGGGCACCGCATGCTCACCTGAGGCATGCATGGGTTTTGAGCCTCTCCTTTATGCAAGCTTTGTGAGAAGGTTCGCCATTAATGGAGGATGGTTTGTAGAAGTAGAAGTACATTTACTTATTTTAAAAGGTAGAAGGTATAACTAATAAATCCAAACATTAATGCATTACAAAAGCTAAATAACATTTGTAAGAAGCATAATAAACTATATATTGGCCATGATAAGTAGTATAACACGAGTGTTTACACCCATAAAGAATTCATAAAAATGAACCCACATATATATTGACTTAAATTAGTTCTGTAGACACATTACGCTTAAAAGGATCATCTTAAACCATATATATTAAACAACGAGACTTGTCTCTCACAAATCATCCTAATATGAGACCCTAACTATACTTTTTCCTTCTCTAACCCTTGTTACAGATCCCAATACCCATGCATATGCTTATGACATCCCTTAAAACCCTTGGCACTAAGTACTCTAAACCCTAGCATTACTGCAACACTTCATTACTCTCCTTCTCTTTCTCTACATTCTCTATGTGTGTCTATCTCTACATTCTCTCTATCTCCCATATTTGTCTCTGGCCTAAGAATTTCTTTATATAAGAACAACACCCACTGCCATACCTTCTCTAAGCACAAATTATGTGCCAAATGCCGATGTGGTCCTCTATTGGTGAATGATTATTCCTTTTCAAACGCTCCAATCTCTGTAATGATGTCTTATGGGAATATTTCCCATGGGAATATCCTTTTCTTGACCTAGAAGGTTCCAGTGGGCACCTTATCCACTCATCATGCCTAGTCAGGTCCTCACACTTTTCCTCAAGTGCCCCTAGAATGCCAAATATGGCTAAGTCCTTTAAAATTTTGTTCAACCTCTTACATGTGGCATGGTTTCACTTAAACACTTCTTAAACCCCTTTGTCATGCGTGCTTTCCCCTGAGTTCCCTTCTTCTCACTGGTCCAATGCATGCATGCCCTTTTGTACTTAGCCAATATTTTAGGGCTGAACATCACCCCACACTATGCATGTTATCCATCCTCAGAAACATCCTTCTTCTTCATAGAATAAATAATAGTGGAATAGGGACAATCTAAATAAAGAATGAAATAATAGAAGAATATGCCATTGTTGTAGGAGGAGTGGGAATCTTTTCCCATGCATCTACCTCATACTGTGCGTATTGAAGTAGGTTACCTACTAGAGCCCTCACCTCATCAAAACTGAATTTGTTACTCTTTTCATTCATTGTATCTACAATGAATTCTAGTTGCTTGCTATGATTATCTAGTGTGTCCATTCTATGAGTGACACGGGATATAGCTCCTTAAGACGATTATTAATCAAACCCCATAAGGTTTCAATTACTTCAAACTTTTTATCAACCTCGACTAGGATCTTATAGTGCTCTACCCTATTATCTTTGTTATTTTCTTAAAATTCCTTCAGATCTGCCTCATGCGTAGCAACCAATATGCTCATTACCCTATCGCTATAAATGCAATTTTCATAAACCTCAACTATTTGTGAGATGGTCTTTATAATGGCAAGGATCTTGAAATTATGAGTAAATGTCTCCCCAATGTTTATTTTTATTCCTCCTTCTGACATGCCATTTCCTCTTCTACTAATTCCAATGTGAGTGGCCACCTCTCCATGGTGAGGATGTGAGTAAAGTCTTCCAAGCATTTCATGGTTGAATCGTATTTTCTCAAGCGATGCTAGTTCCAGTGCTTCAAGATTATGGCATATGAAATAATCTCTATTTTCTTATGGATCTCACACACATTTTCCTTTCCCTCCCTTAACTTATGCCTTAATTGTGCATTGATCAGATCCTCCTGCTTTAACTCCTTGTATTTTTCAAATATATATTCATATTTCTTCTCAAGATCTTCCTCCAAGATCCTTATTCTGTCATTTATTATGAATAGCCTCACCTCAACTTCTACCAATAATTTGTTGAGTTCATTACAAACTTGCTCATCGAGATAGTATTTAGGCATTCACCGGAGGGTTAAGTCCCTTGAATCTTGTATCTTCATCAACACATCATGGTTAACCTAAAATTTGGGCTCATCAACATGGGACTCAAAATCCCAAGACAAAATCTTCCTCATGTGTGGGTACTGTTAGGTTTCAGATTTGCACTTGGAATGAAACCACGGTCATAGGAAAACAAGTCCCTCCTCTTTAATCGGAGAGGTTCCCTTATTGAAAGCGGGAAAAACCTATGTACAAATATACAATATTTCATTCAATGGTGGTTTCCTGATATCTTGAAATGTGTTTTATGCCTAGAAAGTTATCAATACATGACGATAGAAGACATTGAAGAGAGGAGGGAGGTAGAAGAAGATAATACTTTTAGGGAAAAGAGATGGCAGAGAAAACCCTTATATGTATTGAGCAAATGAGATATAGAGTAGAACCATTCATGTTTATAATGGGAACAATCTGTAGACTCAAGTTATTGAGATTGTATAAACTAGAACACAAAGTTTTTAAGCATGCAAGGATTAAATGATTCGTAGATCAGAGAAAAAAGGAAAGAGAAAGAAGAGAAAAAGGGGAAAACCTTTGTATTGATTTCTTCCAATTAGAAATTACAGTTCTAGAATATCAAAATTCCAACCCATACAATGGATTTGAAAGCCCATGATATAGCTCGCAAGAGATGGTTACAAATTCCTTAAGCAAGCAAGAAACAATTACAACTTATTCCAATCATTTACGCCCTCTCAAATTCTTTATTTGTAACGAAACGTTAATGGAAGAAATATTAATTTTTTAAATATACAACCATTACATTATTTCACCAGTTAAAACATGGGCCATTTGATTTGCTTCTGCAACTTTAATTTTGGGCCACTTACGTGGAAGGAATTGATTGGTGCCGGCCTGAGGACACCTTTTACATTTTTTTCCTTTGAAGTTACACTAGGATGACACCTGGAGAGCTCCATTGGTTCCTTTATACTTTTTTGATTTGGGTCTATTTCTTTCTTGACTTATGTTGACCCCTAGACACATAGAGGGATGGCGCTCATTTGAGTTTCCGTTTTGGAAATGCCTCTTGAAATTACACCGAGCTGACGCGTGTCTCCTTCCACTGGTCTTGGAATTTTCAATGGCCAACTCTATCTCCCCATTAAATTTAACCACATGGTGAGCTGGTGCTACTTGGAGACTGACCCTTTGATTTCACTTCCAAAATTGCATCGTTAGGGCACGTGGAGACTTCTGCCAACCCGCCCATACTTAGTCAATTTTAACTATCGAATCTCTCTCTTCTTGGACCTGAGACACATGGAGGACTGGAGAAAGTTTGAGAACTACCCCTGACTTTGAATCTTGAACATGTGCTAATGAGGCACATGGTGCCATCAACTGAACCTTCCATACTTAGCTGATTTGAGCTTGTTTTACCTTCATTTTGAACTTGGGACATGCAAAAAGCTTGTGCTTATTTAAGCACAGTTCCTTGGACCTTGCCCCTAGAGTTGCACCATTTGGACACATGGAGGCTTCTGCTGATGCTTGAAACATGGCCAAACCACATCTAATTAGAGATTCCCATGTACTACCCGTGGATTCTGGGAAAAAAATAACAGGGAAGATACACCTGTCATTCCCGACTACGGGAAGAAAAATAAAAAGAAGGAAAGAAACTTCACCATTATGCCCAAATTTCAAATTGTTCTCCATGAATGGGAAAACTGAAAATAATGAAAATCTCAACGTGATCCAATACTCTAAGGAATAGACTCAAAATTTCAAAACTTGTTTTCAAAAGAGGGAATTTTGAGGACAATAACAACCGGCTTTTTCTGGGGATGAATTGGCTTGGAACAAAGGCACAAGGTAAGATCAAGAACTACAAATAACTCTAGGAAAGAGGACCAAAGTGCCTTATACATTTGGAAAATGAGTCAAAAGAAAAACAAAAACAAGGCAACACACACAAGATGGGAAAAGAAACCAAAAAAACCAAAAGGGAAGAACAAAAATGAAACACAAAGGAACGACCCAAAACCAAAACACTGTATCGCAATATACAAAAGGATCACCTAGTCACCTAGGACTTGAAAAACTTTATATACTACCCACTATAAGGAAGTGGGAGAGGATAACCATCCATGTAATCCAAATAAAAAGAGTTCTCTCCAGCAAAAATGTCTAATTCTAAAAGGACCAAGCCAAAAAGAATCAAACATACGATGACTTCCTCGTGGCTCATGTCTTTTGTCCCAAAGCAGCACAATGTATCCCACTTGGAAAAATGGGTTTGGATTTCTTGTCAAATAAATCCTTCACTTTCAACTGATGATCCGATATCCTATCAGCCACTTGTAATCTGTCCTCATCAAGCTTCTGAAGGTACAAAATTCTCGTCCAAAGAGCTACTAAAACTTGAATCTTAAATGGTTTTAATTAGATGCAAGGTCTGGTAATTCCACCATGAATGGTAGTTGATCTTCCACACCATACACCACTTGGAAAGGAGACATTCCAATTTCTCTCTTGGGTGTAATTCTATCAGCCCAAAGTGCATCATATAGCTTTTTATGCCAATTCCTCTGAGAATCATTTACAAGCTTTCTAACTATGTTCACCAAGTTCTTGTTTGTTGATTCTTCCTATCCATTCCCTTGGGGGTAGTAATATGAAGAATGAGCAAGTGATATCCCATAACCATATCAGAATTCCATCATCTCAGTAGAAGAAAATTTGGAAGCATTGTCTAGTCACAATTTTATTTGGGGTCCCAAACTTGATCAATATTTTCTCCTTAATGAAGTTGTAAACTACCTCAGAAGTATTTCTCTTGAATGGGATGACTTCCATCCAATTGGTTAAGTAATTTGTGGAAGTCAACACATGGGTATTTCCAACACTGGAAGGTGGTTTAGGAGTTCCAATGAAATCCAATCCCCATTGTTGAAAGGACTCATCAATCACTAGTGGCTTTAGTGGAAAAGTAGCCAACTTAGGTCTTCCAAAAAATGTTTAGCATGCTTCACATTTACCAACCCATTTTAATACATATTTGAATAGAGTGGTCCAATAATAACTAGCATGAAGTATTTTATGAGCTATTACAGCAGAGGAGAAATGACCTCCACAAGCCTAGTCATGAAAAGAAGAGAACAACTTCTTTTGTTGCTCTTTGTCTACACACTTTAAAAAACTTCCATCTATGCCTCGTTTGAACAAATCATTCTCCCATGACACATATTGTACATAAATCAGTTTGATGGCTTTCTTCTCTTTGGCACTCAATTGAGATGGACACTTTCCATAGGTTAGAAAGTGAGAAATGTCAAAGCATACCGTACATCTAATGAGTGAGGAACGTAATAATAGGGACATCAACTCCATCTTTGGATAATTCCTTGGCAGCTCCTTCAAAGAATGAGTTACACGAACCTTACCCCCGAACCAAATTTGTTTGCTTGATGTCAAGATCATACTCTTGCACCTTTGCTATCCAATTACCTCTCTTGGTTCCAAATTCTAACTGAGCGAGAATAGATTTGATTGTTGTATCAGGTACCTGTTGGTGTCAATTTTGATCCTCTACCATTTTGAATTAATTTTTCCTCTGGTTTTCATGCTCTAAAACATTTTTTCTTCAAATTTGGTGGTCTAAAAATTTTCCTTCAGATTGGATGCTTTGAAAATCTCACAAACTTATCATTTTGCCCCAACTTGAAATAAAAATACATGCATACCCTGTTTTGTGTCCTAATTCTTCCAAATCAATGCCTCTACCATTTTCCACTTTTCCTGGCCTTTAGAGCTCATGGTTGTTTGTTTCATTTATATATTTCCTCAAAATCTATTCCCATGGTCAAAAATTGCCTAAAATCACTTTCCATTTGTTTTTTGACCAAAAAATCCTTCACCCACGAAGAAAAAATCGAATTCGGGCATCTTTGGCAAATTCTATGTTTTTGACAGTCATACAGGCATACTTTTCCCATCAAATTTTATCTCAAATGTCATCTCCTACGTGGCCATTTCTGGTTGGACAGGGATCCATGGGTTTGTTCTAAAAAACTTAGCATTTTTGAATTTTAGAAAAGGTGCAACTTTCCCCATAACTCCGCAGTCCCAAAGGAGGACACATGTCATGTTCTCATTCAAAGGCAGGATGGAAGGCTGGTGGGGAACTTATAATATTTTTTCCTTATTAGCGAAAAGGGAAAATGTTGCGCTAAGGGCATGCGGGTCTATAATGGAGTGAAGGGAGACATGTGGCAGCTTCAAAAGGCAGAGGGGAGTGCGGGCCACCGGTGGAAAAAGGGAACATTTTCCCTTTTAGCAAAATCAGTTAGAGAAAAAAATTAAGTCGTGGGTCTACAATGAATCATAGGGAGACATGCGGCAGGTGTAGAAGGGAGTGTGGGCCGCCGGAGGAAAATGGGAAATTTTTCCCTTTTGGTAAAATTACTTAGAGTGAAAATTTGAGGTGTGGCTTCACAACGGCAGAGGAGACACGTGGCGGGAAAAAATTAGCGGCGCGGGTCCATGGAAGCAAAGTGGGAAAATTTCCTCGGCCAACAAGGGAGTTAAAATGTTATTTGAGCCCGTAGATCCTCAACAATAGAGAAGGTGACTTGTGTCAAGGACAAAGACAAAAGTATAGGCCCACAGGGAAAAAACTAAAAAATTTCCAAATTTCCAAAAAGGGTAAAAATGTGTAGAATTGAGCCGTGACTTCAATGGGACACACAATGTACCACATGTTAGCACCAAATTTCAAGGGCAAAGGGGTGGAGAAATTGTCAAAATTTTACATTTTTCCAAAAATGTTAAAAATTTAACAACTAATCCCAAATCCATTCCCAATCACATTATGACACGTGGAGGGCTTAGATTAAAAGGAAAAAGGGAAAATAAATGGTAACTATACAATCTTTAATTTGGCCACTAATTTTTTCTCCAAGAAGCTTAGAGATGTGAATTTTGCATCAATTTTCATCAAATGTTTGGTAAACTCATTTTGTTAGTGCCTGCATGGATCAATGAAACTATTTTTAATGATCAATTTACAGATTTGAGGTGTTTACGAATGATTTTTTCCCTAGCCCGTGAAAAACGTGAAATATCAAGTAAAGAGGTTACAAAATCAAATTTTAGATGGATAACGATGAAATAATGAAATGAAAGGGGTCTGCATGATTTGAGGATGAAAAATGTGCCCCCACAATGGATAATGATGAAGGTTTTGTAATGATTGACCTTTTTTGAAACAGCTGACAAATTTTGTTGCAAATATGTTAAATGTCCCTAGCTGCGAATCATGTTGGAATTTTGTAACAAACTTGATGCTTGGAATTTTCTTTTCTTGGGAAAGAAGGATCAAATGTAATAGAATGTTATATAATGCATGTATTTTGACATGCAAAAGGTCAGAGAAACTTAGAATTTCATGAGAAAATCTTGGAAGAATCCCATTCTCTAAGAAACCACCTGAGAACCATTTCTAATTCCTTTTTGCATTAGTTTTTTATCATGTTGAGTTGGTTTTAGCTATAAAGCCATCAACAAGCTCTGAGATTGTTCTTATAACATTCCCCGCCGATAGATTTGATCATTTCTCGGATTATTTTGTGTTATCTCTTGGAAAAATTTACATGCACTTATGTTTCGTAAATGTTTTCAATTTTTGTTTCTTGCTCCTATTGCAGTCTTATATTCAAAATCTCTCTTGATCATACATGGTCTCATTTCTTGTTGATAGTTTAGTGGTATTTGCAATCTCACATTTAGAAGATATTTCATCGATAAAGAGATAAACAGATATAAAATCACTTTACCTTCCTTGAATTCAGATATTATTTGTAAACCTTTGGGTGCACCTTAGGTCATGATAAAATAGAGGTTTCTAGATGCTTTTTTGGTTCATCTCGCTTCAAGATTTTTAGAAAATTGTCAAAGATTGTGTGGAAGAGTGTAGATTTGGGCCTCCATTTGGTGCACATATCCTGGTTAAAGGAGTACCTTAACTCCTTTGGGGCATTTTTCTATTTAGGTCTTAAAAATTTCTTACAAAGGTCCTCAAAGAATTTATCAAATTTTGGTTAATCTTGTCTAGAATCTCCCACTAAAAATTCATTCGAATAACTAATCCTACCCCATACTACCCTTCCATTGCATTATGTGTCAAAAAAATTCAATCCATTTACAAAAATGCACAAAGAAAATAAGGATCATACAATGTCTTCATTAATGGTTTCCTTGCATTGAAATTATCTCCATAATCTAGGAGTGACAACTTGTAAAAGTTATATTTGGAGTATTGATCATATTTTCCCAAGGCCCTTTCCATACTATTTGCACAAATTGAGGGATATTTTCATCTCCTTCACCATTTGAGGGTTACACAATAGGTCCTCTTACCTTGGTTGAAATGTATAACCTAAAACAGCTAGGACAAGATCAAGTCCTATTTGAGTGCTATCCATCTCTCCACAAATGAGTGCCGCTTAGATCACATCCTGCTACAAAATGACACACATCATGATCTATCTAACTTCAAGCTTCATGCCATATCTCTCGATGCTACTCGGACTAAAAGGAGAACAAATTTGGGTAATAACAATAGTGGCGCCATTACCGAAAAGTTTTGAATTCTGGGAAATGATTTGCATTCATCGAGATTGGTTTGTTGATTCATTGCACAAATCCATATCTATTTAGCCCGTCAATAACACTTTTGGCACCATTTCTCGGGACATTATTTAGTATTTCAGTATTTCAGATCCCTTGTAATACTTCTTATGTGATTTTTGTGCAATTAGAAATCTGAGTATCATGTTCTGATCAAATTTATAAGGCTAGAATGAAGGGTAGAGTTTTGAGTTTTATATTTTCTTAGTTTAATTTGATCCATGTGCATACATATTTGAGATATTTGAATGCATGTCAAACCCTAGTAATGTCCCTTACAAATTCTGCATGTAAATACATTGTTGAAGCATCATTTTTAATTAGATTTGTAAGGATTAAGTGAAGGTATAAGCTCAAACTGCAATTTTATCGAGCTTTCTAGTAGTACTTGCACTTCATTTGCATTTATGGTTGATAGATTTAATAAAAATAAGGTCGATCTATAAATTTTGGAAATATTTTCAATGCTAATAGGTGTTTGACAGAGTATTTTAGTGCATTTGCACAACTATGGTGAAAATCCTTAGTGGCGACTCCATGTTGTTTTGATCTTGATAAATACCAGTGTCTTACCTTTCTATCATCTATTTTTGTGTTGTTAATCTCTACAAAACTAGAAGGAAGAAGATATCTCTTCATTAGAGACTCTGCTAAGAAGTTGTTTTCAGATTCAAGGAACTCAAATTTAGAAGGGAGAAGAGTTTGGAAGGTTGTTAAAGGTTAGACATCAGGAAAGGTATATCCATTGGTGAGAGAGATCAGCCTTTGGTAGAGGATTATCACTCTTCTTCCAGTGATTCTGATTTAATTAATCCTCTCATAAACTTGTTTACTTCAACTAATGAATGTCCTTTTGATGTACCTGGTGAGTTCCTTCTTCAATCTACACCTGTGTGTTTCAATTCAAATAAAAATTTCCAAGAAAATCAACACTTAAAGAGTACTAATCTTGTGAACCATGTTTTGAGCCCCAAAGACCTTGCACTCCTCATCAGTTTGTATCACCCCAAGATCACCTCCACTAAACAATATGGCTCAACCTAGAGCTCCATTTATTGTTAACACCTTTGGTCCTATAGACTTTAGAGGAATGGATGGTTACCCAAATGCTGTCCCACAAGATGTCAGAAAGAGGTTGCCAAAGTTCCAAGGTAACAATGCTATAACTGGTGATCAACATCTCAAACTTTTTGTTAATATGATGGAGGATTTTGAAATAGATTTTGAAGATGTGTATGTCAAATTGTTCATTCATACACTAGAATAGGATGCTAGGGATTGGTACAAGGCTCTGCTTGATAATTCAATTGATTCTTGGACTAAGATGAAGAATGCATTTAGGTTGAAATATGGTGACAAGAATGATCCTAGATTTCTCTTGTCTAAATTTGATAATATCAAGAAGAACCCCAATGAATCAGTTCATGAATTCAACAAAAGGTTTAACAAAACTTTGAGGAGGTTGCTTGTTAATCTGAGGCCTTGTGATGAGTCTTGTTTAATCAAATATGCATATGCATTTGACAATAATTAAGTCTACTACTTAAGAGATAATAACCCTACTAGTCTAAGACAAGCTTTCACCATGGAAATTCAAATTGAAAAAAATATCAAAGCAATTGGGAAACCTCTTAAGAGAGATGGGATAAAGTTGATAAACCCTAAAAACCTCAAGCTAGTAAGGGTACTGATTTAGAGGATGTTGTGAAAACTTTGGCAAGGGCATCAAAGAAATCTCATACAAGTTGGCAAGAGCCGAGAAGGGAATTGGGCATACTTCACAAGGTCAGCAAAGATCACAAAACCATGAAAGATTTTCCAATCATCCTAGAGGTGATCGGAGATCTGATGATAGAGGGAAAGGACCCATGGGGTATAAAAATAGACATCCTCAAGCACGTGAAGCAAGAGTGTTACTCCGATCCTATAAGCTGCTAGGGTTGCTACTGTTGAGGAAGTTTCTAATATTGATTGGTGTGATAGGTGTTTTCTACCCCATCCTCTATGTGAAGTGGACCAGTAAGAAGGTGAAGCTAATAATAATGATGGTACTAATGATGATATCTACATGGTGGGTTGTTGTTCAAGCTCACAAGGATGAGTAACCTCATCAAGTGATAAGTGCAATGACAGCTATAAAATTTTGGGATTGCATCAAATGGGTACAATTCTTTCTTCCCTCTCATACTCTTGAAGTTGATGTAGTGCAATATTTTGAAATTCCTAACAATGACTTTGAATACTTAAGAGCTTTGATGATTAAGAAGTATGATGGTGGTATCCCTTCAAAGGAAGATAGAAATTTTTTGATGAATGTTGTTGTAGCTCAAGAGAAAGACTATAACACTAGATGTAAAGTTGTTAAGGAGCTGGATCTTAGACCAAACCTAAAACACCATTTCTCACAAGCATTCCCAAAGAATCTTCTAGAAGAGAAACACCGACCAAAAGCTCTGTTGTCCCAAGAAAAAATTACAATCCTCCTCATGCCCAAGCTGCCAAGAATCCCATGTCATTTGATGAATCTGCTTGTCTCCCTTCCAATGCTACTTTGCTAAAGAATGTTCCCTATGACATAGCTCAGGTATTGAGCCAAATACAAGTGATTTTTCCAATCATTGAGTTGCTTGGGATTCTGAGCATAAGAAGAGAGCATTTGAGTACTTAAGATTGAAGGAGGAGAAGACTATTCGAGAAGAAATGTAAATGTTTTTAAAACTACTCCTTAGATCATTACAGACCCTTGAAACACCACCAACAAGAAAAGGATCTTGGTGAAACACCTGAGGTATACTTGGGGACATCCTTGGTTGATTCCCAATTTAATGTTGATCCATTGTTCACAACTTTGATCATAAAGGATAGGCTACTTCACAATTGTATGTTTAATTCTCGGTGCATCATGTAATGTCATTCCTTTAGAAGTCATGAATGAGTTGGATATCAAAGTGATAGCAGCCTATGGAAAGTGTACTACCATGGAATCAAGAGAAGTGTCGGTAGTTGGTTGTGTGAAGGGTTTGGTGGTGCAGCTTGCATCTTATCTTGGGAGGAATTTAAAATTAGATGTTGTGATTGTTGATTGCCCTGCTAAATGGGGTATGTTATTGTCAAGAAAGTGGGCTGCAAGTGTTGGAGGGAGTGTCCAAATGGATATGTATTTTTCCACCATTCCCATTGAAGGCATCCTTGTCAAGATCTATGGAGAAAAGAAGATGTTGCATCTAATTGAGGATCTAAACAATGCTTCCTATGAGGTGTTGTTTGTTGATGTTGATGCTGATAATTTTATTGGGTTTGCTAATGGAAAATAACACAAGATGGGTCAGTCAAAGTGCCTTGATTAGGTAGGTTCTCCTTAGACCTTGCTATTTGATGGAGCTTTCTCTAAATTTGGAAATGGTGTTGGTATAATTCTGATTTCTCCTAGCTTGGAAGAGTTTTTTTTTCCTTCAAGCTTAATTTTAAATGTACTAAGAACATTGCTGAGTATGAAGCCTTGTTGTTGGGTCTGAGAATTACATGGAAGTATGGTGTCAAGGACATCATTACAAAGGGAGATTCAGAGCTGGTTGTCAAACAAATAAGAAAACTCGTATATTACAAAAAATCAATAGATGAAATAATATAAGCATGCATTTTGGGATCTAATTGAGATGTTTGATTCCTTCAATATTGTGCACCATGATAGAAGTTTTAATGTTGTTGCTGAAAATTTGGTAGTGTTGGGGTCAATATTTGGAGATTGCACCATTTCACCTTATTGTGAGTACAATGTTGAAGTGTTAACCAGTGCCAGCTATCCTCGACAACATCAAGCATTAACAAGTGTTTAATGATGATAATCAAGTGCAAAGGTTCTTAAAAAATCAAGGTGAGTTTGTAGATCAAAATATTTATTGGGAGCTAATGGTATGCATGATTGAAGGAAGAGAGAATTTGTTTGGAAAAGATATTATCCAATTGAAAACTAACACCATTTTCAGAGGTCTTGTTACTCTTGAGTCATATTTTAGCAATGATGATTGTATCATCAATAGAAACATGTCTTCCTCAAGGAATGTGGAAGAGCATAACTTGGAAACTAGTGATAAAAAAGAAAATTTTGGTTGTGCAGCGCCTCTAAACAAGGAAGAAAAATAGTCCTACCTCTAATTTTTGAAACAATATCAAGACTGTCTTGCTGGTCATATTTAGAGATGAAAGCATACAAAGAGAAGAAATATTCCAACATGAGATTCCTCTTGAAACAAATGCCAAAAATTCGAGACAGAATCAAATGCCAATTAATCCACTCCTCTCCATGAAAATGCAAGATGAATTGAATAAATTGAAGGAGGGAGGGATCATTCAGCCCACAAGGTATTCATTTGGGTTGGAAACCTTGTGCCAGTGAAAAATAAAAATTGAGATATTAGACTTTGTGTATACTTCAGAAAATTGAATAGATATTCATTAAAAGACAAGTATTCTTTGCTAAACATGGAAAACATGCTACGCTTAGTGATTGGATCTGAATTGTTTTCTACCTTGGATGGTTTCTCTGGCTATAATCAAGTTGTTGTCAAGGAGTCAGAAAGATTTAAAACTACCTTTACTACTCCTTGGGGAACATATGTTTATGTGAGAATGCCTTTTGGTCTCATGAATTCTAGGGTTAGCTTCCAAAGAGCAATGGATGTTGCTTTTGCTGGTTACATAAATGACTTCATTGCAATTTATCAGGATGATGTGACTGCGTTTTCAAAGAGCAAAAAATATCACTTGCAGCACTTGGAAATAATGTTGATCAGATGTAGAGAATTTGGAATCTCTCTCAATCCAAAGAAGTGTCACTTTGGAGTGCACAAGGCCAAGTTTCTTGGTCATATTGTTTCAAATACCAAGGTGTCATGATTGACCACGAGAGTGTAGAAGCAATTAGTAAGGTTTCAATTCCAAGAACAAAAAGGGCATCCAATCCTTCTTTAGAAAAATAAACTTCATTAGAAGGTTTGTGTCCAATTTTGCTGAGTTGACACTTTCTATCACATGCATGTTAAAGAAAGATCAAGTTATCAAGTGGGAGGAGGCTGCTTATTTAGGATTTTGAAGGAATAAAAAAATCACTTAAACAAGCACCTATCTTGGCAGCCCCAAATTACAAGAAGCCTTTCCAAATCTTCTCCTTTTCTTCTAAAAATAAAATTGCATCTGTTTTTCTCAAAAGGATGAAGATGGGGATGAGAGGCCTATTGCCTTCTTTAGAAAGGCTTTACAAGCTCTTGAGTTGGATTATACAATCATGGAAAAACAAGCATTTGCCTTGGTGAAGGCAAAAATATTTTCAGCCCTTATATCTTAAGTTCAAAAGTTGTTCCTTATGTTCCCCACACCATGGTAAAAGACATCTTATCGAGAGATGGAGATCTCAAGAAAAATGTGTAGATGGGTGAACAAACAATAGGAGTATGACATGGACATTTAGACCAAAAATTTGGTAAGAGGTTTGGGTCTTGCTCACTCTTGGTGAGAGTAACTTGCGAATATGGAAGTGAATGAAGTAGAGGAAGAAAGGGCAGATGTTCTTAAGAAATTGGTAAGTTTTGAGTGGTACAAGGATATAATATTTTACCTTAAACACTTATGTTGTCTTGATCATTTAAAAGAAAATCAGAAAAAGATCCCTCAAGCTGGCTTCTCAAAAATACATCATCACTAACTTTGGGCTAGCTTGGAAGAACCCTGAAGGTGTCCTCTTGAAATGTATAACTGAAGATGAAGCTCCCAAAGTAGTTTCTGATTTCCATGGGGGAGTTTATGGAGGACACTTTTCTGGAAGGGTTACAACACACAAAGTTTTGAGAGATGGTTATTGGTGGCCCACTCTCTTCAAAGATGTAACCATGCTGGTTAGAAAATGTGAGAGCTACCAACGTTTCTCTGGAAGAATGAAAGCTTCAGGCTCCCTTCCTTTGCAGCATGTATCTATTGAAGCTCCTTTCAAAAATGGGGGATGGACTTCATTGGAGAAATTTCAGACCCTTCTAATGTTGGACATAAGTGGATCCTTGTAGCCACAAATTACTTCACCAAGTGGGTAGAAGCAATTCCCACCAAGAAAACAACACACCAAGTTGTTATGGATTTTTGTTGAATCAATCATATCATATGCAGATTTGGTGTGCCAGCCAAGATTGTGGCTGATAATTGCATGTGTTTCAGAGCTAAACCTTTTATGGCAATGTGCAAGGAGTATAGAACCAATCTGATTTATTCTTCAAACTATAACCCCAAGGAATGGACAAGCTAAGTCCAGTAATAAGAACTTGTTGAACATCATTAGGAGAACCTTGGAGTTGAACAAGAGAAAATGGGGTGAACTATTGAAATTTGTAGTTTGGGCTGATAAAATCACTACCAAGAGAGATACTGGTAAGAGTTCATTTGAATTGGCATATGGAACTCAAGGTCTGGTTCCCTTACATCTATAATTATCTTCTTTTCAGTTTGTTCAACAACTTGACGATCAAGAGGTTAGTCCATATGAAGCAAGGATTAATCAGTTGTGGAGCTAGATGAAGAGAGAAGAGCATCCTACAAAAGGCATGTCAGATTTAGAGAGAAGTTGAAGAGGTTGTTTAATAAGAAGGTTACTCCTAGGGCCTTCAATATTGGAGATCTGGTTTTGTTGTGGGACAACAAAAATTAAGATAAGGGAAAACATGGTAAATTTGATACATTATGGATGGGCCCTTACTCCATTGATATAAGAATTGGTGAGAATACCTTTTTCTATAGGACTTAGATGGGGAATTTCTTGAACTACCTATTAATGGAAGGAATCAAGCATTTCTTGGATTAATCCTCAAATTTGAGGTATGCACCAACTTGTAAAATGTATAGTGTTTGGATTTTTCTCTGTTTTTGGTTTTTGGTGGTTTTTGGTTTTCCTTGGTGTGTGGTAGCCATTTTTGTTAGTTTCTCACTAGTTTTTGGTGGATTTTCCTCATGACTCCATTTGCCCAATGGATTATTTTGGCACTTGGTCTACTTATTATTCTTGTGGCACTCACTTTGGAGTGCCCATCCCCGAAAAGAGCCGATGTTGGTGTCCATTTTGATCCTCTACCATTTTGACTTAATTTTTCCTCTAGATTACATGCTCAAAATGTTTTTCTTGAAAATTAGTGGTCTCGCAAACTTTTTCCTCCAGTTTGAATGTTTTGAAAATCTCAAAAACTTATCATTTTTCCCAACTTGAAAGAAAAATACATGCATACTCTTGTTTGTGCCCTAATTCTTCCAAATCAATGCCTCTACCATTTTTCTAGTTTTCTCGGCCTTTAGAGCTCGTGGTTATTCGTTTCATGCATATTTTACCTTAAAAATCTATCCCCATGGTCAAAAATTACCTAAAATCACTTTCCATTTGTTTTTTGACCAAAAAATCCTTCACCCACGAAGAAAAAATCGAATTCAAGCATCTCTAGAAAATTCTGTGTTTTTTACGGTCATACGGGCATACTTTTCCCATCAAATTTTATCTCAAACATCATCTCCTACATGGTCATTTCTAGTTGGACAGGGATCCGTGGGTTTGTTCTAAAAAACTTAGCATTTTTGATTTTTGGAAAAAGGTACAACTTTCCCTCGTAACTCCATAGGTCCTAGAGGAGGACACGTGTCATGTTCTCATTCAAAGGCGGGATGGAAGGCTAGCGAGGAGCTTAGAAGATTTTTTTCCTTTTTGGCGAAAAGGGAAAAAGGTTGAGGAAAGGGCCATGGGTCCACAATGGAGTGAAGGGAGAAACATGGTGGGTTCGTAAGGTAGAGGGGAGTTTGGGCCACGGGAGGAAAAAGGGAACTTTTTCCCTTTAAGAAAAATGAGTTAGAGAAAAAAATTAAGTTTTTGGTCCACAATGAATCATAGGGAGACACATGGTGGGTGTAGAAAGGAGTGCGGGCCACTAGAGGAAAAAGGCAAATTTTTCCCTTTTGGTAAAATGACTTAGAGTGAAAATTTGAGGCATAGCTATGTGAAGAAGCAGAGGGAGACACGTGGTATGGACAAAATCGAAGGTGCAGTCGACAAAATAAATGTGGGAAAAATTCCATCGGTGAAAAATGGAGTTAAAATGTGATTTGAGCCCGTAGATCCTCAGCGATAGAGAAGGTGACACGTGTCAAGGACAAAGACAGAGGTGGTGTGGCCTTTGGGAAAAAATTGAAAAATTTCCAAATTTCAAAAAGGGTGGAAATGTGCATAATTGAGTGTGACTTCAATGGCCACATGCCAACACCAAATTTCGACGGTGGAGAAAATTTTCAAAATTTTACATTTTTCCAAAATTTTAAAAAGTCAAAAAGTGATCCCAAATCCATTCCCAATCACATTATGACACGTGGAGGGCTCAGATTAAAAGGAGAAAGGGAAAATCAATGGTAACTATACATTCTTCATTTTGGCCACCATTTTTACTCCAGAAGCTTGGAGATGTGAATTTTACATAAATTTTTATCAAATTTTTGGTAAATTCATGTCGTTAGTGCCTGTAAGGATCAATGAAATTGTTTTTAAGGATCAATTTACAGATTTGAGGTGTTTTTGGAATGATTTTTGCCCTAGCCCATGCAAAAATGTGAAATATCAAGTCAAGAAGTTACAAAATCAAATTTTGGATGGATAAGGATGAAATAATGAAATGAAAGGGGTCTGCATGCTTTGAGGATGAAAAATGTGCCCCCACAATGGATAATGATGAAGGTTTTGTAATGATTCACTTTTTTTGAAACACCTGGCAACTTTTGTTGTAAATATGTTAAACGTCCCTGTCTGCGAATCGCGTTGGAATTTTGTAACAAACTTGATGCTTAGCATATTATTTTCTTGGGAAAGAAGGATCAAATGTAATAGAATGTTATATAATGCATGTTTTTTGACATGCAAAAGGTTAGAGAAACTTATAATTTCATGGGAAAATCTTAGAAGAAGCTCATTCTCTCGAGAAACCACTGAGAACCATTTCTAATTCCTTTTTGCATTAGATTTTTATCATGTTGAGTTGGTTTTAGTTGTAAATCCATCAACAAGCTCTGAGATTGTTCTTATAACATTCCCCTACTGATAGATTTGATCATTTCTAGATTATTTTTTGTTATCTCTTAGTAAAAATTTGCATGCACTTATGTTTCAGAATGTTTTCAATTTGTGTTTCTTGCTCCTATTGCAGTCTTGTATTCAAAATCTCTCTTGATCATACATGGTCTCATTTCTTGTTGATAGTTTAGTGGTATTTGCAATCTCACATTTAGAAGATATTTCATTTGATAAAGAGATAAACAGATATAAAATCACTTTACCTTCCTTGAATTCAGAGATTATTTGTAAACCTTTGGGTGCACCTTAGGTCATGATAAAATAGAGGTTTCTAGATGCTTTTTTGGTTCATCTGCTTCAAGATTTTGTAGCAAGTTGTCAAAGATTGTGTGGAAGAGTGTAGATTTGGGCCTCCATTTGGTGCACATATCCTAGTTGAAGGAGTACCTTAACCCCTTTGGGGAATTCTGTTGTTTAGGTCTTACAAATTTCTTAAAAGGTCCTCAAAGAATTTATCAAATTCTCGTTAATCTTGTCTAGAATCTCCCACCAAAAATTCATTCGTAATAACTTTCCTACCCCATACTACCCTTGCATTGCATTGTGTGTCGACAAAAGAATTCAATCTATTTAAAAAATGCTCAAAGCAAATCAGGATCATACAATGTCTTCATTAACACTTTCCTTGCATTGAAATTATCTCCATTATCCTGGGAGTGACAACTTGGGAAAGTTATATTTGGAGTATTGATAATATTTTCCCAAGGCCCTTTCCATACTATTTGTACAAATTGAGGGATATTTTCATCTCCTTCACCATTTGAGGGTTACAAAATAGGTCCTCTTACCTTGGTTGAAATGTACAACCTAAAACAGCTTAGGAAAAAAACAAGTCCTATTTGAGTTCTATCCATCTCTCCACAAATCTGAGTGCCGGTTAGATCACATCCCTGCTACAAAATGGCACACATCATGATCTATCTCGACTTCAAGCTTCATGCCGTATCTCGATGCTACTTAGAATAAAAAGGAGAACAAATTTGGGTAATAACATACGAAATACTTACTTATTATAATCACTTCCTCATCCTCAACACCTTATCACCTACCTCCTGCACCCCACACATTTTAATTTAATTACTTTAATTAAATTAATGCCATTTACCTCCATACATATTAATTTAATTATTTTAATTAAGTTAATGACCTTTTACCCACACACACATTAATTTAATTATTCACATTAAATTAATTCACTACCCTCACACATCTATTTAATATAATTGCCTTTATTAAATACACCTCACCTAACCACCCCCATCATTTGACCCATTAACCTAAACCCTAAACCAATGGCCTAAATACAACCTAACATTAGACCCATTCCCTCACCTCACATTAAAAGCCTCCTAAGGTCAGTTTTCACCCCGAGGAAAAGAAGAGATCCTTATCAAATGGCGGAACAACTTCCTAGGAAACTTTTGAACAACCCAAGATATCTCGCCCAAACCGAACCGGTTTACCCTAAACCAATGTCGGTTCACCCTAAACCGATGCCGGTTATATCAAAATGGACCAAATGGCCTATTTAGCCCCATCTAAAGATTTTTAATATGGGTTGGTTGGTTTTTTGAGAAAACTTCTAATCTCGAGTTTGATCTCTTTAGACACATGAACAATGAACGAAGATTGATTTGTGATCAACAAAGGCAACCAAATACACTAGCACAACAGTGAAAATTTCTTCCCAACGCATTCTCCAACGTAGCAACTTCTTCATTATTCTTCAGACCTATACCTCACAGAAGAGTAAGTATCCTCCTTCCATCTATTTCATTTTCTTATCATCAGTCTGTAGTCTTTGTGGTAAAGGAACCTAGTCTTTTACTCTCTGTCCATTTCCTCTCTCCAGTTACAGCCACCTTCCATACCCAATCATCTTAATACTTGGTCCCAATTTCCCATTTTGACCTCCTCAGTAGTCTCGACCTTCACAACATATCTACACCCCTCTGTGATCAATCCCCATCCTTCTATCCACTCCACTTTTGCCCCAAAACTCCAAAAACCTAGACTATGTGATTCCACCAGCCCCAACTTAACCATCATCGGTTCTCTCTAACCATCACCGGTTACATTCAAACCATCATCGATTACAGTAAAACCATGGTCGGTCTCTATGTCACCTGATTTCTACCAGAATAACAACCTATTTCTGACATATACCTATTTGGACACCTATTTGACCTTCAGATCTATATCTAACCTAGCCTGTTAGCTTAGATTCACCTATAACCAACCTATTTGACCTCTAGATCTCCTTCTAGCCTAGCTTGTTAGATTAGATCTATCCTATTACATTTGTATGAGATGCCTAAATCATATTAAACTACAGTAGGACAATATTTACTTTATTTCAGCATTGAATTGTTTTAAACAATGGACTGACAGCCATCTCTAGGAAGTATCACACTTCCAGGATCTAGCATATGTTAGGCAGTCCACTACATATATCATTTAACTCTCTTTGGTGGTCTTATTTTGATTCTTATACAGGTAGTTCCTCCTAGCCAAAAGGAAGGTCTCACAATCACTTTGATTCAAAATTCAGATATACGCATGCATACAACCTTCAACCATCCCAAAATAGGTATTCCTCTTACCACCTTTACCTTATCTGTTTCATCAAGTACTTCTCAAAAAACTAAGAAATCAGGTGAAACATTTTGGCACACCCGGTGGGACCCATTCGGGTTCCTTGCATCTTTCTTCATTCCTAGGTGAAAAATTGTGTGTGTTTGTTTCCCTTCTAATAGCATTCACATTAATACTTTCTCCTTGGTAACATTCTCTTCTTTCTACTTGCTCAAAGACACATTTCTTTTGGTGTATTTAAAAAGAACCTTCTTATTCTTGTTTTCTGCATTTTAGTGAAAGAGCATCCCTCTTCCTATTCATCTATTGTTGTCATCGAATATCATACTTTCGATTTGGGTTTAAAACAAGTGCACTACATTCTGATTTAGCTCATTAGCTCACATTAATTGAGGGCAACCTATACGCTGGAAGTCATGACCAGCTGATGGTTGACAAATGAATCATAGAAAAGCACTTCTATCCTTTTCTCTTTCTTTGAGTCTTACCAAACCACACAAAAATTCAAAATACATACATTCTTAAACAACATCCTACCTAGAAGAAGTTGTAGGTGATCACATGATCACGGTATAGTGGGCACCCAACTCGCTGCTCTGTCGAGTCATACTTCAGAGCGAAGCCCGCCCCCACCATAACATTCCTAAAACCTCACCCTTTAGAATTCTTTCTTCGTAGGAAGCCTTCCTCACCAAGAAATTCTATTGTTCTGTTCATAACAGTCAGTCCATACAAATAGCATAAGCTGAACAAACGTAATAGAATAGGCACTCTAGGAACGTTCTTTCTTAGTGTTCTGCTTGATTTGTGTTTTGAGGTGAGAGCTTTCGATCATTATTTTTGTCTTTCCTTGCACACTCCCAATCATAGTTCGGTGTATTCTAACTTTGTCTGAGTGTTCCTGGACCACATCTACATCATCCTCAGACTTCTGGGTTTGATTCAACACCAAATTTTTAAATCACAACCATTTTTCTTATTCTCTGTTTCAATTTCACAGTAACCAGCTATGGTTATCTTTAACCGGCATCGGTTTAACCCAACCAGCATCGGTCTAAAGTCTTCTTGGATACCTATCCAAAAGACACCTATTTCACTTTCTGAGTTGTAAAAGGCTCCTATCACCTTTCATATTGTCATTACTTCAATCACAGTCACCTTACGTCTCATCCTATGTGAAAATTGTCAGTCTGGGACCATCATTTAACAAACTGTTGGTTTTTCACAGTGACCGACACCGGTTAAGCCTAACCACATCGGTTTACCCGAACCAAAGATCATGTCACCTGTGTATTTTTACTCACCAGCCGACCTAATTCACTCACCGTTGACTATTTTCCTAGTTCTGTTGTGTTTTATGTGCCATTCAGACATAATACAGTCTCACCAAATCAGTTCCTATCCACATGGTGCTAACCCGTAGTCAGGAAAGTGCCCTCGTATTTCACACTAGTCGACTACCACTCCCACCTAGCCCTTCATCACCTAGTCCTTCACCACCTTCCATCTCATCATCCATGGATCCCAATCAACCTATCACCATTCCTATAGGTGACACGGAGTTTGCATGACTCCTGGATCAGAATCCCACTGCTTTGAGCCACTACCTCACCCATGCCTCCACTCGAGATGCCTCGGTCAATTGATCTATGGCATGCCCGTATCCTTATCTCCATCCCTAATGATCACTTCCACCTCGGCTCCACCTCCTACCATGGTGACCTCACCCATTTTATCCCCAGTTGTGTCATAGCTAGGTCCCACGCTAGCTTTGACCACCACATCCACCACCTCTATTGCACCCATAGTCTCCACCATACCTTCATCCACCACCCAAAACATAGCATCATCCACACCTATTGTCTCATATATACCAGTCACAATGCTACCACCCTTTGTGTCGGTAACCTCTACCCCATTTCAAAATGTTGTCCTTTCTATTCCCCAATCTCTACCTCCCATCTCTACTAGGGTCACTACGAGTGTCCCACCCTCACATACCTACTACCATCCGCCTCCTGTTTCATCGGTCATTCATTTGGATATATACCCTCTATGTCTGTCTCTCAATTCCCCTCCTTATTCGACACCACCATATTCTGGCATGTCGTATTCTTCATATGTCCCAACAACAACCTCCTTTCACTCTGGGGGTACCCAATCTTCACAACCTAACAATGACTTTATCAAGTTAATGATGGACAAGATGCAGACATTAGAAGCATCTATTTTTGGCTCCCACAATTCTCTCACCTATGACAAGATTTTTAATGAGCCTATTCACCCATCCATTCCCATTTTCCCATATCTCGTACACTGGGAGATGCCTAAGTTTAACCACTTTAATAGTAAGGAAGACCCGCAACAACATTTGTGATCTTTCAAACATGGGTGTTACTTAATTTCCCATGATGATGCTTTGCTTTTGCGAACCTTTCCCATGTCCCTAACTGGTCCAACATTGGACTGGTATAGTGGATTACCTAGACATTCCATCTTCTCATTCAACCAAATAGCCCAAGCCTTCTTGGATCATTTTTTGATTAACGTCATGTCAAGAAGGTTACCATGACCGATCTTTATTCCATGCGTCAATATGACGATGAATCTATCACAGATTTTGTCACTCGTTGGCATAGCCTAATCAACCAACTCACTTTCCAATTACCACAAATTGAACTCATAGAGCTCTTCACATGAGCCTATGCTAGACATATCTCACCTACCTTACAAGTGTAAACCTTTCAAACATTCGATGAGGCTTTCACCATGGCACGTAAGCTCAAAATTTGTGCCATCGAAGAGAAGAAGATATAATTACAAAACAAGAACTCCTCATTTAAATCACACGATACTTCCTCTTCCTCAAACCTCAGATGAGTTATTCCAAAGCCAAGGGAACTACCAATGTAGTGGTACTTAAGGCTGGCCCGCCTCCATCCATCCAATCATGCTAAACCTTCATCCAATCTATCACCAGTCCAAGCCTTCCAATTCAAATGAACAAAATAAATACACCTCAATTGGGGAACCATATTCATCTATTTTAGAAAATCTTATTAAAGCTAATGCCATCACCCTTCCTCCTATCAAACCACATACTAGTTTTGACCCCTCTCACCCCATACCAGGTTGGTACAAGGAAAATGACTACTATAACTATCACCGTGTAAATGGTCACAGTGATAACAATTGTATCACCTTTAAAAACATTGTTCAGGGAATGCTCGAGAGTGGCGAGTTAGTCCTAGATAACCCTAATGCACCTGCCAATCAAGACCTTCATATTTTCAAGAAACCATTCCCTAACCATTCCCCATCTAATGATCAAACTGGTAATGCCTCACACAATGAAAGTAATACACATGAGGTACATGTTATCTTTACCACTTACCACCTGTTTCCCAAATATCTCCTATCCCCTCCATCGAGGAAATCCTAGCCCAAAATCCTCTACCCACACAGAACCTACTTTATCCATTCCTCTACCCATAGAGGAAAGCCCTTCACCTCCCCGTACACCTACGGAGGAGTCTCTCATTAGCACCGATATCATTTCCCCTTCAACTTCCTACCCAAGTGAACCACTACCAATTATACCTCCTCCACCCACATAGAGGAGTACCCATCATCTTCTCCACCTATTCAGGATCCAATAGATTTTCCATTACCACTCGGTGACCATTCTCCATCAGCTACCCAAGATCATACGGACCTACTTTCAGCTCTCTTACCTACAGAGGCCAAGCCAGTGAATTCCCTATTTCTCAGACACATTTTATGGGAATCCCCACTGCTCCACATCTACCTCATCTACCACAGTGTCGTTCTCACATTTGGCTGACCACCTGGATTATGTTGATAGGTCTTTACTTTGGGGCGTCTCTTACTCCCGGTCTTGACCCAAATGCAATCATCTTCCACTGACACTTCTACCATTTATCCAAAGATGTTTCAACAACCCAAACCACACATGAACATAACTCTCGATACATCTTCTACTTGCATCATCCTCATCTATACCCACCCTCTACTTGCTAGCCGACGTGTTCCAACATCATCTCTTGTATCTAAACCCACTAGTGTTCTAGGGGTCACACCCACATCAAACCTTGCACATCCTCCTATCAGGATACACTTGACCACATCTTCCCATATACCTATTGAACCAATCCCTCAACCTAAACGAAAAACCCAACCTTCTAATCCGCACACACCAACCTCACCAACTACACCTTTATCACCTTCACCCTACCATCCATCTTGGGACCTCACCCCTCTACCTTAACAAAATCTACTCTCCAGGGTAAACCTAAAATTCCCTTGACCCTTTACCACAGCCTATAGCTCTACCTAGGAAACCTTACGTCCTTCATCACCATCTATAACTTCTTTTCCTCCTATACCACCATTACCTTCTATACCTCCTTCACTACCTATGACATTTTCTTCCACCTCACCTGTACCTCCCTCTCGACCTCAACCAACACCTACCACTACACCTCAGTTTTCCCCTTGGGTCACTCATCCTCTCCCACCATCTACCTTGCCATCTACATCACATGCTCCCCCTACACCTCTACCTAAGAAAAAGCACCAAAAATCAAAAAACCATTAATTTCCAAAGAGGTGGTTAAACCTACCCCTCTTTCTGTTGCTGCACCTACACCAAAGAAAGTACAACCCAAATCCAAGACTACATCACCTCAACTACCACCACAACTACCCAATCTTCCAACCAAACCTACTTTCACTTCACATTGTGATCCACTGGTGGGATCATATGCCACCATCTTGGCTAACCTCCTGGAAAGCTCTTGCTATCACTCTCCCTCCTCTTAGACCTTATGACCCTCTTAAACCTAAACTAGAAGGGTTTGATGATACTAAAATTTTTGCTTACCATCATGTGCCAAGACATGATGTTGAGAACTATAAGGGTCTAAAGGCTGCCCTCATTCAATTATGTCCTTCTGACCCCAATTTTGATGACGATGACCTCCTGGATGATGAACCTATTTCACCCTCACCACCTTCTTCACATCTTCCTCCTACACCTATACCACAACCTCCACCCTCACAACTCATAGAGCCACCCCCAAAATTTGAGATTAACATGGTTCGCATCAGAGAACTTGCCACACCTCCACCTAAATGTCATTGCACCCAACTAACCTCACAAGGATTTTCTCCTCCAGTAGGTTTTTTCCCTTCATGTCGTTATACCACTTACCCTACACCTTCTCCATTTTCCAACTTCCCTCAAATCAACATGGTACACATCACTACACATGCGCAGAAGGGAAAAGAAAAAGCAACTGACCCACCAACCAATCCTATACCCAACATACCATCTACACCCATACCTAAAATAACTATCCATGGCCCCACATACCCCATTTCTAATGGCATCACACATCACACCATGCTCAAACAATTACATCAATCTCCCCTCAAAATGTCCTTATACGATCTCATCCAAACCTCGAGTCACATCATCAAGCCTCATGGAGGTCCTTCAATCTATTGAGGTTTTACCTAATGACCCCACACCTGTAGCATCTATTATCACACCTCATCATGTCACCTCACTCACCAAATTTCCATCTACCTCATCACCTCCACCTATTCACCAAGTTGTTATCCTTAGTTTCTCGGATGATGAAATTGTCCCCCACCAAACCGATGACCCAGATCCTACACTTTTCATCTCCATCCATATCGATAATATATGTCCAACGTGTGTTATGATCGATGGGGGCTGCTAGCATTAACATCATCTCCTCTCACGCATTCAAAAAAATGCGCATACCCAACAACTACATGCATAAACATCCAGTCATGTTGCATTCATTCAATGATGCTATCACCTCTACACTCGCACTATCATCCTCCACATTTGTGTGGGTCCCCGTACTATTCCCGAGTTGTTCTACGTGTTTGGAAGGGGAGTTTTAATACAATTTGTTGCTCAATAGACCCTAGATTCATGCCATGGGTTGTGTTCCTTCTACTTTGCACCGATGTGTAAAGTTCAAACATGAAGGACGTTCCTATACCATTCCAGCTGACCCATCACCTTTCAAAACCTGCAACATGCTTTACCAGCCCAATGATGTCCTTGTACCTATTAAGGCATCTACCTCCCTACCTACATCTTCTTCACACATGACCCCATCCACCAGTGCCATTGCAACCTCACCTTCACCCAAATCTTCTATTCCCACCACTATTGTCACTTCTACCAGTCACACATCAGCTTCCCAACTAACCAACACCTCCACCGATCTAACTTCTAATGCTTCCTCCATTCCAGCCACCAATATATCAACCACTGATCCCTTGGAAGGTGTTTTTCAATGCCTCACTATGGGGGAGTATCACCTATACAATGTCAATACATTCCTTACTCCACAAGAGTATGGAAACCTTCACCAACATCCTCACTATGATCACCACATAGGAGCATCTCCTTTATGGTCCTCCCCACCTCCGTACCCATCTTACCTATGGGGGACTTGATATTTCCACTTACACACCCAAACCACCATCACAAACCCAACCTTTTTTGGCTGACCTTCAGTCGCTTACCAACTGCCACTTTGCTCACACTTTCCTACACCACTGCCTAGAAGGGTTTCAGCTTTGGCCTTTATGAGCAAGGTCATCACACCATTATTTCATGTACCACGCATAAACACAATGATCGTAGTGGAATCGGTTTTACCAAACTACCTACCAAAAAGCCCCGTATTGAACTCATTAAAGACATTGACCCCTCTCCACCTTCTTCACCTACCCCACCTTCACCACCTTCACCAACGAGTCGATGGATCCTAAATCTATCCCTCCTACCTTTTTTTTCATAAATACCATTTCCTTGGGGCCTCTGACCTATCACCACGATGGCGAGGCTCCTTCCTCTCTTCCTTTCTTGTATCCTGACATGATAGGGGATGATACTCCTTCTATTAATGTCATTCAATGTCAGGATGATGAATCCATACTCACCTACCTTGGTGCTAAAGACTCTTATATTCACCGGTCATTACCTTCTGAGATGCAAACAATGTTGAATGAATCGACTATCGAAGTCAACATCCACACTCAGGATGACCCCCACATTCTCAAGATTGGCCAATCTCTGGATGTTGCTTGAATAGGAAGCCCTCACTTCTTTTCTTAAAAATCATAGCCATGCTTTCGCTTGGTCCTATGCTTGACATGCCTAGCATTGATCCCACTATCATGGTCCACAATATTGTAACCATTCCCGATGCCAAACCTATAAAACAAAAGTTGAGGAAAATGCACCCTCGCATTGCTCTTCTTGTCAAAGAAGAACTTCAACACCTTCTCTCAGTTTCCTTCATCTTACCCATCGATTACCCCCAATGGATTTCTAACATCATCCCTATCACTAAGGTGACAGGGGACTTCACATTTGCACCATTTCCATGATCTCAACCTTGCCTACCCATAAAGATGATTTTCCTCTACTTGGTATTGACCAGTTGGTTGACCTTACCACTGGCCATGAGATGCTATCACTTATGGATGGTTTCTCGGGTTATAACCAAATCTTGCTCTCACTCCGAGGATCAACACAAAACCACATTCATTACCCCTTGGGGACCTTCTACTATCGAGTCATGCCTTTTGGCCTTAAAAACACTGGTGCCACATATCAACATGCTATGACTTACATCTTCCATGATATCATGCATCGCATATTGGAAGATTACGTGGATGATCTCTTGGCCAAATCTAAACATCACACTAAGCACCTCACTATCCTCAAAACCATCTTTGACCACCTCATTAAATATTGCATCCACCTTCAACCTAAAAAGTGCGTCTTCACGGTTCTCTCAAGAAAGCTCTTGGGATTTATCATTTCCTTACGTGGTATAGAAGTTGACCCTACTAAAGTCAAGGCCATCCTCGAAATGCCTCCACCCACTAACCTTAAATAACTCCGTAGCCTACAAGGTAAATTGCAATCTATTCATTGATTTATTTCCCAACTCTCTCGACCATTGTCAACCATTTCATCACCTTCTCAAAAAGGATGTCTCTTTCAAATGGGATGATGACTGCCACAAAAGCTTTTGAGGCCTTAAAACAATACCTTCTCCAACCACCCATACTTATTCCACCTAAAGATGACCAACCCTTCTACCTATACATCTCTAGCTACCGATCACTCTCTAGGGGCTATGCTCACTCATCGTGATGAACAACATAGGGAGTAGGTGGTTTATTACATAAGCCGTACCCTTCTGGACTACAAAACCCGATACACTCACCCTAAAAAAACTTTTCTTAGCCTTAGTTTTTGTTGCCACCAAACTTCGCCATTACCTACTCAACCACAAAACCTATGTTGTGACCAACACTGACCCCTTACACTTCATGTATGCTAAACCTTACCAAAATCAACGTGCCACACATTGGCTCATGCTCCTTGCTGACCTAGACCTAGAATTCATCCACCAAAAATCTATCAAGGGCTAGGCCATTGCTGACCAGCTCACTGATGCACCTCTTTCTAGGAATCAATCTTTGAACTTTGATTTCCCTGATGAATCCATTACTAACCTCTCTTTGGATGATGACCCTTACCAAATGACCTTATTCTTCGATGGTTCCAAATGTCAGCATGGGGGTGGTGCAGGCATTATCCTCATTCCTCTTGATGGTGAACCCATGCCCTTATCATTTAAACTTGACTTCAATGCACTAACAATATCACCGAATACGAAGCACTCGTATTGGGTCTCATGACTACCTATGCCTTAGAGGTTAAGTCCATTAATATCTTTGGTGATTCTCAACTAGTAGTAAACCAAGTCAATGGTGTTTATCAGTGTCATAATGAAATACTTCAAGAATACAAATGTTACATCGGCATCATGTTGACTACCTTTGACCGCTATAAAATTCAAACCATTCTCGCGATCCACCAATAAATTTGTGGATACCATGGCCTACCTCGCTTCCCAAATACCCACTTCACCTACCGATTCAGACATCTTTGTTACCATAAAATGCATACCGAGACCTTCTTATAAATCTTGTTGTGTTAACCTCATCCGAACTACCTCACTAAACACACAAGACCTTTGGTATAAGTAGCTTGCGGACTACCTTTCCCTTTCTATATTGCCTCCTGATCTCACACATAATGGACAACGTGCCTTTCTCAAAAAGGCCTCTCATTATGTCATCATGGGTGGCCTTCTCTATAAATGAGGCTTTGACAGTATTCTCTTACGATGCCTCACCAGCTCTGAAATCCCCTATACCATTAAAGAAGTTCATGATGGCATATGTGGAGGTCACTTCAGTGGCCTTGTTGTTGCTAAACACATTCTTCACCTAGGCTATTATTGGCCGACCCTCAATCATGATTGTTGTGACTACATTAAGCATTGTGTAAAATGCCAACAACATGCCAATCTTCATCATACACCTAGTCATGCCTTACAGGTCACTCGTGACCTTTGGCCCTTCTCTCAATGGGGTTTGGATCTTGTCGGAGAGATCAATCCTCACTCTTCCCTAAGACATCAATGGATCATCACCACTACCGAATATTACACCAAATGGGTTGAAGCCATACCCCTCATCTCCACTAAAGCTGAGAAAATATGTGAGTTCATCAATCATCACATTATTTGTCACTTCGGTGTTCCACATCACCTTATCACTGATAATGGAAAACAATTCAAAAACAAAACTCTACAAAAACTTTGCGACACTTTCGGTATCCAGCTTAGCTTCTCCTCACCATATTACCCACAAACCAATGGCCAAGCTGAATCCACCAACAAAACCCTAAACAAAATTCTCATGAAAGTGGTTAACGATACTGGGAAGGATTGGCATACGCACATTCCTTTCGCTCTTTGGGCATACCATACTAGTATTCACACCTCCACCACTGCCACTCCCTTTTCTCTGGTCTACGGTACCAAGGTTTTTTCCTCTCAAATTCCAGATCCCATCTCTCTCATATCTCTTCAAGATATGCTTACTGATGATGACTTTCACCAAGACCATTTAGCACAACTTGAGTTATTAGATGAACGTCATCTTCATGCCCTCGACCATCTCCAAGTCTACCAAAATGCATCAAGCGTGCCTATGAAAAACGTGTCCATGAATGCACCTTCAAGGTTGGTGATCTCATCCTCAAGGAAAATCAACACGTAACCAAAGCAAAAAAAAAAGCAAATGGGGAAAATTTGCTCCTAATTGGCTTGGACCATACATCATGACCCATGACTATGGATCAGGTGCTTATCACTTGTCTTCACTTGATGGTAAGCCCAAACCTAAGCCCCTCAATGCCTTGCATCTTCGACCATTCTACTATTGACTTCTAGTCCTACATCACTATTTATCTAGTTCATGCTCATCCCTTGAGCGCCATTTACCTTTTTCTTTTCCACACCTCATCTCCAAATGACTAAACAAGAATCATGTGATTACCCATCACCCTTTTTCCTTATCTTAAATATGTGCACCACGGCTCTGCACATGGCATGATTCTCATGGATACTTTTCATCTTCTTTTAGATGAGATCCCATGGTCATTCACCCTTTCCTTCTCAACAAGAACCAAATGCTTCGTTATAGTCTCATCCATGACTTAAAAGCCAAAAAAAATGAATCCCTCAATAAGGACATCTTCCAATAATAAGGGATTAACTCCTTGAGTCAAACTTCCAATATAAAAGATGAATCCCTCAAAAGGACATCTTCCACCTTCAATTGTCACTATAAGTAGACTGCTCCCTCAAAGGACAGCTATAAAAAGCTCACAACTCTCTACATAGTCTTTCCAAAAAGAGGACTATTTTTCTCAAAATCAAAATTCAGAAGCTTCCCACATCGATCAGCTTTGCACAAAGACCTCAAGGAGACATATACTCATCCCATATAGACTTCCCGCATCGATCAGTCTATCTAAAAAAAAAAAAAAAAAAAAAGAAAAAGTAACCTTTTTTTGTCATGGACTTGCCTATTGTGATCTTGGCTCTATTTCCCAAGGCATTTTACTTCCCATTTTATGACCCAATTACCTTCACCTCCTTACCCATTGTCTTTTCACCTCATACTTGCCTCAAGGGACTTGCTGAACCTATGACATTTGGTGATTTTGTGACTATTCTTCACCTTTAGAGTAATCAATCATGCAATGTCTTTAGGGTCTTACGTTCACTAGCCTATCTGTAGATGTGTTTCATACATTTTGATCCTTTCCAATCGGGTGGCTTTCTTGCCCCCTCTTATCTTTTCTCTTCTTCATTACCTTTTGATCTTCCTATATAGGACTAGACCCTCGACACCTGTCTTTTGGGATTTTCTTCTCCTATGGCCTCAAATCACACTCACCTATCACCTAAAATCACCTATACCTATCTACCTATATTACACCTAACATAATCCTAATCATACCTATGGCCTTGGAATCAACACTACCTATCAACCTAAAATCACCCACACCTATGACCTATATTCCAACCTAACCTAATCAACTTACCTAATTATACCTATGACCTGGAATCAACACTACCTATCGACCTAAAATCACCCATACCTATCTACCTATATTCCACCTAACCTAATCGACCTTGACCTAATCATACCTATGACCTCGAATCCAACCTAACTATCAACCTCACTACCTATTCTTCTATCTTCTCATATTCTTCCCTAGCTTATGGGAGAACTACATCGCCTGAGGTCCCTTTTCACCGGACTATGTAGGCAAGCACTTCCAGGCATGGGGCCTAGAAGGTTAGCTCGCCACTTTTTACCCTAACCATTTTCCCCCCTTTTTCCTTTTCAATTTCCTATTCATATCAAAAACTTCACATCTAAACCATATACCACATAACTTTTACCACTTATATTATTTCACATTTTCATACATAACCAACATTTTCCACATTTTACACCATCTCATGCATTTATATTGCCATTTGTTATCAAAATACCAAATGAACATCCATGCCTAAACCAACCTACTCCATCCATGCCTAAACCAACCTACTCAATCCATGCCTAAACCAACCTGACTCAATCCATGCCTAAACCAAAACTCCAACCTAAACACCTCGACTCAACCATGCCTAAACCTAACTCCCACCTATCACCTGACTCAATCCATGCCTAAACCAACCTAACTCAATCCATGCCTAAACCAACCTGACTCAATCCATGCCTAAACCAACCTGACTCAATCATGCCTAAACCAACCTGACTCATCCATGCCTAAACCAACCTAACTCAATCCATGCCTAACCAACCTAACTCAATCCATGCCTAAACTAACCTGACTCCATCATGCCTAACTCACCTAATTTCCATCCATATCAAACCAACAAACCCATATCTCATCTAATACAAAGTAACAAATCCATATCTCATCTAACACAAGCCATAAACCAATATCTCATAAACACATCAACACATCACCAAATACCATGAATCTCATCATATAAATCAATAACTATGTATCTCAAAATACATGCCTATCTCATCATGGCCATCATCTCAAAAATGTTAGCACGCAGGCCGATATACAATACAAAATGTCATCGGCACATGCAAGCCGGTCTCATATATACAAAAAAATGAATGAATCAATACAAAAATCTTTGGCACGCAGGCCGGTATCATGTACAACACAATAATAAATACAAAATCTCTTCTGGCACGTAGGCCGGTCTCATATATAATACATACAAAAATGACTCGGCATGCAGGTCGGTCCATAATAGGTCAATCATCTCCCCATCTGATGTCGAGGAATGCTCCCTGTGCCTGTGTCTCTCCCCCCTCTGACCCACACTTCTAGGGCCCAACACCTACCTCACCTCCTACGTTGATGGCCCCTCACCTGGGGCTAGCCTCTGCACACTAGTGGCCTCACCACGACCCTATCCCTAGGCTCACTGCCCCTGTACTCTCCACACTATGAGTGCGGATCTAGTCCTCTCACTGGAGGCTTACTGTGCTCTGTACTCGGCATAGGAGGGCACATCTAGCCCGAAACTAACAAATGATCCTGGTAATACCATGCCTCTCCTAGGGCATCTCTAAACCTAGCCATGGGCACTTGTCTATGGAGGTGCCATGGGTCCCACTACCTGCGGGGTACTATGTATAATGGGACCCTATCCCTGAACCTACACTGAGCCCTGTGTTGGTACTAGAGCCTGAGTCAGCCCTAGAATCTATCTGTGCCTGTATCTGGGCCTGCAGGGTAGTAATATGTGCATGTGCTGCTACATCACCTGCCCTACAGACTCCAACTAACCTACCCCTTACACTGGGCCAACTGGCCCTATAAAGCCTACACCACACCTATAGAGTGGCCATCTCCCTCCATCTCCACCTACCTCCTCTCCATCTCCATCTCCCCCTACCTCCGCCTCCTATGTAGTACTGTCCTCCCCTTCCCCGACTGCCCGAGCTACAACATCAGCTATCTGGGCCTATAATGTGGCAACTTGTGCCTCTGAACCTGTGAGCTACCCCTGCATGATCCCAAGCTATGTCACCAAAGTAGCCACCTACCCCTGTAGGGCATCTCTCTGAACTGTGATGGTGGCTAAGTCTGGCTACCCTAGCCTCGGTGGTATGGCTCTCAACTATGCCACCCACCACTACTTATACCCATCTGTAACCCCAACATCATCAATCTGTATCTACTGGCTGCTCTCCTCCTACCCAGTCGGCACTGTGGGTCGTGGTGGAGACATAGGTCTCTCCACATCATCTCTCCTGTACTACGGGAATGGAGGCGTACACCCTGGACCAATCCAAACTGGCATCTAACCCACTCTACGGGTATCCACTCATGCTCTCCCACTCTCCTCCCCTCTATCCACAGATGTATCTGTAGCCCAACTAGCTCCATGGCCATCTGTTTGTATGAGGGGAAGCCCACATATGGCCTCCAAATGATGTCCACCCTGACAACCCCTCCAACAACCTCCTGTAATAAGCTACATCATGAGTAGCTCTAGCACCTCGGGCCTCTCCCATGGCCGGTACCCACCACCTTGTACCCCACTCTCAAAACTCTCCATGGGAATGCATCTACCTGGGCATCCCCACTGGTCAAACACAAACAATGTGCTCATATGCCCAACAATGTAGTAGTATGATGCAACAGATGTTGAACCTCCGCAGTCACCCATAGGCCCATAGCTCTCTATACACTACGCATCAGCAATGCAGGTGCCCATGCAAACCATGTCCATTGTATATCATCATGTCATGGAGGACTCCCATCGACCCTCGGGAATCTCTCCCCTCTCATCATCGGCATCCGAAGCAAGCACACTACCTCTCCATCAAGAGTACCAACTAACCTCATCTCCTCTGGATGAGCTCTATACATCACTCCATAGCTCATGCTAGCACTATGGAACATCAGATCTACTACACCCTCACCAAAAATGGGTGCTAGTAACTCCTCATATGCCTCTGAAGAGATGGAATAAACCTGGGCCCCCAATATGGGCAACCGCAGGATCCTGTAGACATGTCCTCTAGGGTGATCGTCATCTCACCCATCGGAAATGGAAGGTGTTGGTCACCGAGTCCCATCTATCGATGAGGGAAACCATAAGACTCACCTCCTAGACTACATGCCATAGTGCCCACCTCACCCCTATCAATCCCACCTCTGCAACATGTTGCCACTACTCCCCTATGTCATGCTCGCCCTTTACATACTATAATAACAAGGGTGGCACCCTGGGCCCTCATCTGCAGCTCATCTCGGGCCTGCATCCCAAAAAACAATGTATTAGTACACCTTCCCAACTTACCTTATTTTACCCCACATCCCAACCTAATCTCTTTCCCCACCCATCCCATTGGCCTTATCTCACCCACCCAAACCTACCCAAACCATCTACTCAACCTATCTAACCTAACCCTCACCCAAACCTACCCAAACCCATCCACCCGAACCTATCTAACCTAACCCTCACCCAAACCTACCCAAACCCATCCATCCTAACCTATCTAACCTAACCCTCACCCAAACCTACCCAAACCCATCTACCCAACCTATCTACCCTAACCCTCACCCACACCTACCCAAACCCATCTACCCTACCTATCTACCCTAACCCTCACCCACACCTACCCAAACCCATCTACCCTAACCTACCCAAACCTCACCCAAACCTATCAAACCCATCTACCCTACCTATCTACCCTAACCCTCACCCAAACCTACCCCAAACCCATCCACCCGAACCTATCTACCCTAACCCTCCCACCTACCCAAACCCATCCATCTAAACCTATCTAACCCTACACCCTCACCAAAAATACCCAAACCCATCTACCACCTATCTAACCTAACCCATCACCCACACCTACCCAACCCTACCTATCTACCCTAACCTCACCCCACCCTACCCAACCCATCTACCCTACCCATCTACCCTAACCTCCCCAAACCTACCCATCTACTATCTACCCTATCTCACCTCTAAACTAACCATCACCCATACCTACCCAAACCCACCTCTACCCCACCTATCTACCTAACCCTCACCCACCCTACCCTAACCCATCTACCCAAACCTATCTACCCCTACCTACCCTCCCCCTAACCCTCACCCACCCTACCCAACCCATCTACCCTACCTATCTACCTAACCCTCACCCAAACCTACCCCACCCATCTACCCTAACCTACCCACATCTACCCACCCCATCTACCCTACCTATCTACCCTAACCTCACCCACCTACCCAAAACCATCTACCCTACCTTTTTCCCTTCCTATTACCCTAATCCTCCCCCAAACCCACCACCCAAAAACCTATCTACCCTACCTTCACCTAACCACCCTCAACCCCCACCTCCCCACCTACCCTACTTTCTCACCCTAAACCCTTCCCCTCTCACCTAATTCTTTCCCACCCTACCCTTACTCTCTTCCCTTTTTTATCCCCACTTACCCTTAGGTTAACCAACGCTGGTTATCATCAACCGACCCCGGTTATCCCCTTTCAACCATGATCACCTTTTTCGACCAGCACTCGTCACTATTCTTGTGACCGATACCAATCACTACCCACCGATGTCAGCCACAAGTCGACCACGTCGGTCATTGTGTGTCACCACCCCCCGACTTCCCAACCCTACTTTTTCCCTTCCTAGTCATTCTACCCACCCAAATCCCTCCTTACACCCTTATTTGTTCCTACCTTACCCTTTTTCCCTACCCCCTACCCTTCCCATTCCCATTTCCCTCCATTTTTCCCATTTTGAAATTCTTTCCCCCAAACCCCCATTTTTTCATTTTAATTTTTAAATTTAACCAAAAAATCAATAACAACAAAGGTTCAAATCCTACTACTGATCCCATTGCACCATCATGGGTGGAACCTCCTCCTCGCCCCTCCTCTCGATCCCTCTCTAGCCTCCACCATCCTCAAATGACCTCCAAATCTCTCCACTAATCACCTCACTCGATCCGATCTCATGGCCCCACCTCTCACCAATCAATCTCACCTATGTGGCTCACCAACCAATCTCTCTCCATACTCTCTTTTGACCTCTTCCTCTTTTCTCTCTTTTTGTCCTTTTCTTCTCTTTTAACAATGCACAAATGAATTTTAAAACGTGGGTTTTCCACTTTTTATACCCTACCCGACTCAACCGACATCGGTTAACCCTTGACCGATGCCGGTCTTTGATGCCCTAGCTAACCACCATCGGTTCCTCTCCACCATCATTAGTTCATACTGACCGCTTCGATGGTTACCCTGCCTACTCATTGCCCTCACATTGACCTCATTTTCCTTACCTCCTTTTTCTTTTTCCTCCCCTACACCTACCTGGACCACTTTACCTTCTTCTCTAGCCCTCCACCTTCTTTAACCTCACCTCATTAGCCAATTGGCATCTCCTTATTTTACCCCTACCTCGGCCTTACCCATGCTTGTGACCTATCTACCTAGACCCGAAAAACCTTGTTTGTGACCTTTGACCTCATGTGTTCTGCTATACCTTGTGACACTTGTTACCTATGTTGTTTGACCTAATGACCTTACCTAGCCTATTTCCATGACCATTTATCCTAACCCTACCTTTGGTGTACCAGAACATACCTAAATCGTTCCTACACCTAACCTACATTGTGCTTCCTAACCTTATCCTATACCTTGATACCGGAATCACTTCAACCTTGTTTGGATAAACCTATCGACCTTAGACGATGTAGAGTTTGCAAGCTCTTCAACCTGGTACCATGTCACAGTTTATACATGTGTGTGTTCAACTACCACTACCTTTGACCTTGGCCCATTTACCCATTTACCTATATGCCCGATTTTCCCTTTACTCCTTTCCCCATTTTTTCACTATTCTTCTTCACATCCACTTTTATCAAACCACTCACCGATGTGCTTTGCCACCTCATCAGTTCTTGGTTTGAGGGGGATCACCCTCATTCCCACTTGGGGCAACCACACTCTATTCTTGTTCACGTCACTTACCAATACAAGCTACGCAACAAGAAGGGGCAAAATGTAGACACCAAATCATGTCGTAATCACCTTGGTCCCCTACCATAGCCCTATAATCACTTCCTCATCCTCAACACCTTATCACCTACCTCCTACACCCCACACATTTTAATTTAATTACTTTAATTAAATTAATGCCATTTACCTCCATACATATTAATTTAATTATTTTAATTAAGTTAATGACCTTTTACCCACACACATATTAATTTAATTATTTACATTAAATTAATTCACTACCCTCACACACCTATTTAATATAATTGCCTTTATTAAATACACCTCACCTAACCACCCCCATCATTTGACCCATTAACCTAAACCCTAAACCAATGGCCTAAATAAAACCTAACATTAGACCCATTCCCTCACCTCACATTAAAAGCCTCCTAAGGTCATTTTTTGCCCCGAGAAAAGAAGAGACCCTTATCAAATGGTGGAACAACTTCCTAGGAAACTTTTGAACAACCCGAGATATCTCACCCAAACCGATGTCGGTTTACCCTAAACCGATGTCGGTTCACCCTAAACCGATGCCGGTTATACCGGAATGGACCAAATGGCCTATTTAGACCCATCTACAGCTTTGTAATATGGGTTGGTTGTTGTTTGAAAAACTTCTGATCTCGAGTTCGATCTCTTTAGACGCGACAACAAAACAAAGATTGATTTGTGATCAACAAAGGCAACCAAATACACTAGCACAACAGTGAAACTTTCTTCCCAACATTCTCCAACACAACACTTCTTCATTATTCTTTAGACCTGTACCTCATAGAAAGAGTAAGTATCCTCCTTCCATCTATTTCATTTTCTTATCATCATTATAGTCTTTGTGGTAAAGGAACCTAGTCTTTTACTCTCTGTCCATTCCTCTCTCCAGTTGCAACCACCTTCCATACCTAATCATCTTAATACTTGGTCCCAATTTCCCATTTTGACCTCCTTAGTAGTATCTCAGACCTTCGCAACATATCTACACCCCTCTATGATCAATCCCCACCTTCTATCCACTCCACTTTTTCCCCAAAACTCCAAAACCTAGACTATGTGATTCCACCAGCCCGACTTAACCATCGTCGGTTCTCTCTAACCATCACTCAGTTACAGTCAAACCATCATTCGGTTCCATAAAACCATGGTCGGTCTCTGTCACCTAATTTCTACTGCTAGAATAACAACCTATTTTTGACATATACCTACTTGACACCTATTTGACCTTCAGATCTGTATCTAACCTAGCCTGTTAGCTCAGATTCACCTATAACCAACCTACTTGACCTCTGGATCTCCTTCTAGCCTAGCCTGTTAGATTAGATCTAGCCTATTATTTTGTATGAGATGCCTAAATCATATTAAACTACAATAGGACAATATTTACTTTATTTCAGCATTGAATTGTTTTAAACAAAGTGGGTCGATAGCCATCCGGAAGGATCTGAATTGTTGTCTACCTTGGATGGTTTCTTTTTCTACAATCAAGTTGTTGTCAAGGAGTCTGAAAGATTTAAAACTACCTTTACCATTCCTCGGGAACATATGTTTATGTGACAATGCCTTTTGGTCTCATGAGTCTTTGGGATACCTTCGAAAGAGAAATTGAAGTTACTTTTGCTGGTTACATAAATGACTTCATTGTAGTTTATCGGGATGATGTGACTTTTTTAATGGAGCAAAAAGATCACTTGCAGCACTTGGAAAGAATTTTGATCGGATGTAGAGAATTTGAAATCTCTCTTAATCCAAAGAAAATTCACTTTGGAGTGCACAAGGCCAAGTTTCTTGGTCATATTGTCTCAAATGCTAGTGTCATAATTGACCACTGAGAGAGTAGAAGCAATCAACAAGGTTCCAATTCCAAGAACAAAAAGGGTATCCAATCCTTCTTTGGGAAAATCAAATTCATTAGAAGGTTTGTGTCCAATTTTGCTAAGTTGACTCTTCCTATGACATGAATGTTAAAGAAATATCAAGTTATCAAGTAGGAGGAGGCTACTATTCGAGATTTTGAAGGAATCAAAGAAGCACTTAAACATGCACTGTCTTGTGCAGCCTCGAATTACAAGAAGCCTTTCCAAATCTTCTCCTTTACTTCTCGAAAATACTATTGCATCTGTTTTTCTCCAAAAGGATGAAGATGGGGCTGAGAGGCCTATTGCCTTCTTTAGTAAGGATTTACAAGTTCTTTGAGTTGAAGTATACAATCATGGAAAAATAAGCATTTTCCTTGGCGAAAGCAACAAAGGTTTTCAAACCTTATATCTTAAATTCAAAATTTGTTGCTTATGTTCCCCACATCATTGTAAAAACATCTTATCGAGATGGAGATCTCAAGCAAAAGGTGTAGATGGGTGAAAAAAGCTGTAGGAGTATGACATGGACATTTAGACCAAAAAGTTGGTAAGAGGTTTGGGTCTTGCTAAGCTCTTTCTTTGAGAGCAACTTGTAGACGGTGGAAGTGAATGAAGTAGAGGAAGAAAGGGCGATGTTCTAAAGAAATTGGCAAGTTCTGAGTAGGACAAGGATATAATATTTTTCCTCGGACACTTATGTTGTCCCGATCATTTAAATAAAAATTAGAAAAGATCCCTCAAGTTGGATTCTCAAAAATACATCATCACTAACTTTGGGTTGGCTTGGAAGAACCCTGAAGGTGTCCTCTTGAAATGTATAACTAAATATGAAGCTCCCAAAGTAGTTTCGATTTCCATGGGAGATTTTGTGGAGGACACTTTCTTTGGAAGGGTTACAACACACAATGTTTTGAGAGCTAGTTATTGGTGGCCCACTCTCTTCATAGATGCAACCATGCTTTGGTTAGAAAATGTGAGAGCTTCCAGTGTTTCTCGGAATAATGAAAGCTTCGGGCTCCCTTTCTTTGTAACTTTGTATCTATTGAAGATCCTTTAAAACAATGGGGGATGGACTTCATTGGAGAAATTTAAGACCCTTCTAGTGTTGGACATAAGTGGATCCTTATAGCCGAGAGATTACTTCACCAAGTGGGTAGAAGCAATCCCCACCAAGAAAGAAACACACCAAGTTGTTATTGATTTTTTGTTGAATCATATCATATGCGAGATTTGGTGTGCCAACCAAGATTGTGGCTGATATTGCCATGTGTTTAAGAGCTAAACCTTTAATGGCAATGTGTAAGGAGTATGGAACCAATCGACTTATTCTTCAAACTATAACCCCGAAGGCAATGGACAAGCTGAGTCCAGCAATAAGAACTTGTTGAAGATCATTAGGAGAACCTTGGAGTTGAACAAGATAAAATGGGGTGAACAACTAAAATTTACAGTTTGGGCTGATAGAATCACTACCAAGAGAGATACTAGTAAGAGCCCATTTGAATTGGTGTATGGAACTCAAGCTCTGTTAACCTTACATCTGCAATTATCTTTTTTCATTTTGTTCAACAAATTGAAGATCAAGAGGTCGATCCATATGAAGCAAGGATTAATCGATTATGGAGCTAGATGAAGAGAGAAGAGCATCCCACCAAAGGCATGTCGATTTACATAGAAGTTGAAGAGGTTGTTTGACAATAAGGTCACTCCTAGGGCCTTCACTATTGGAGATATGGTTTTGTTGTGGGACAACAGAAATAAGATAAGGGAAAACATGGTAAATTTGATGCATTATAGATGGGCCCTTACTCCATTAATATCGAATTGGTGAGAATACCTTTTTCTCAAGAACGTAGATGGGGAATTTCTTGAACTACTAATTAATGGTAGGCATCTGAAGCATTTCTTGGATTAATCCCATAATTTGAGGTATGCACCAACTTGTGCAAAGTGTCTAGTTTTTGGCTTTTTCTCTATTTTTGGTTTTTTTGTGGTTCTTGGTTTGCCTTGGTGTGTGGCAGCCATTTTTGTCGGTTTCTCAGCTAGTTTTTGGTGGATTTTTCTCATGACTCCATTTTCCCAATAGATTATTTTGGCACTTGGTCTACTTATTGTTCTTGTGGCACTCACTGGGAGTGCCCATCCTCGAGCGAGGAGCCAATGTTGGTGTCCATTTTGATCCTCTCTTTGCTTTGACTTAATTTTTCCTTTGGATTGCATACTCTAAAATGTTTTTTCTTTGAAATTTGTGGTGCAAACTTTTTCCTCCTAATTGGATGCTTTGAAAAGCTCACAAACTTATCATTTTCCCAAACTTGAAAGAAAAATACATGCATACCTGTTTTGTGCCCTAATTCTTCCAAATAAATGTGGCTGCCATTTTTTCAACTTTTCCTAGCCTTTGGATCTCGTGGTAGTACGTTTCATTCATATTTTCCCTCGAAAATCTATCCTGTGGTCAAAAATTGCCTAAAATCACTTTCCATTTGTTTTTGACCAAAAATCCTTCACCACGAAGAAAAAATAAAAGTTTGGTATATCTGCAAATTTTATGTTTTTGAGATCATGCAGTGTACTTTTCTTGTCAAATTTTATCTCAAACATTGTCTCCTACGTGGTCATTTCTGGTTGGAAAGAGATCCGTGGGTTTATTCTAAAAAAACTTAGCATTTTTTTATTTTTGGAAAAGGTGCAACTTTCCCAAAGAACTTCGTAGGGTCCCGAGAGGAGGACATGTGTCATGTTCTCAATCAAAGGTAGGATAGAAGGTTGGTGGGAACTTACTGATTTTTTCCTTCTTTTCGAAAAGGGAAAAAGGTTGAGGAAAGGGCCGCGGGTCCACAATGGAGTGAAGGGAGACACATGGTGGCTTTAGAAGGTAGAGGGGAGTGTGGGCTGCTAGAGGAAAAAAGGGAACTTTTTCCATTTTAACAAAATGGGTTAGAGTAAAAAATTAAGCCGTGGGTCCACAATGAATCATAGGGAGACACATGACAGGTGTAGAAGGGAGTGCGGGCCACCGGAGGAAAAATGGAAAATTTTCCCTTTTGGTAAAATGACTTAGAGTGAAAATTTGAGGCATGGCTCTGTGATGAAGCAGAGGGAGACATGTGGTAGGGATAAAATCGGAGGCGCGGGTCTCGGAAGAAAAGTGGGAAAATTTCCCTCGGTGAAAAAGGGAGTTAAAATGTGATTTGAGCCCACAAATCCTCAATGATAGAGAAGTTGACATGTGTTAAGGACAGAGGCAGAGGTATGGGCCCATGGGAAAAAAGTGAAAAATTTCCAAATTTCCAAAAAGGGTGGAAATGTGCGAATTGAGCCGTGACTTCAATGGGACCCACAATGTGCCACGTGTCAGCACCAAATTTCAAGGGCGAGAGGGGTGGAGAAAATTGTCAAAATTTTACATTTTTCCAAAAATGTTAAAAACACCTCAAATCTACAAATTGATCCTTAAAAACAATTGCATTGATCATTGCGAGGCACTAATGACATGAATTTACCAAAAAAATGATGAAAATTGATGCAAAATTTGAATCTCCAAGCTTCCTAGAGAAAAAAAAGGTGGCCAAAGCCCAGAATGAATGTATAGTTACCATGGATTTTCCCTTTCTCCTTTTAATCTGAGCTCTCCACATGTCATAATGTGATTGGGAATGGATTTGGGATCACTTTTTGAATTTTTAATATTTTTAGAAAAATGTAAAATTTTGACAATTTTCTCCGCCCCTCCACTCTTGAAATTTAGTGCTGACACGTGGCACATTGTGGGTCCCATTGAAGTCGCAGCTCAATTCTACACATTTCCACCCTTTTTGGAAATTTGGAAATTTTCAAATTTTTCCTTGCAGGTCTACGCCTCTCGTCTCTGTCCTTAACACGTGTCACATTCTCTATCGTTGAGGATCTATGGTCTCAAATCACATTTTAACTCCCTCTTTTGCCAAGGGAAATTTTCCCACTTTTCTTCTGTGGACCCGTGCCTCTGATTTTGTCCCTGCCACGTGTCTCCCTCTGGTTCATTGTGGAGCCATGCCTCAAATTTTCACTCTTGTCATTTTACCAAAATGGAAAATTTTCCCTTTTTCCTCCAGTGGCCCGCACTCCCTTCTACACCCACCACGTGTCTCCCTGTGGTTCATTGCGGATCCATGGCTTAATTTTTTGCTCTAACTCATTTTTCTAAAAGGGAAAAAGTTTCCTTTTTCCTTTGGTGGCTGCACTCCCCTCTACCTTTTGAAGCCACCACGTGTCTCCTTTGCTCCATTGTGGACCCGCGACCCTTTCCTCAACCTTTTTCCCTTTTTTTCCAAAAAGGAAAAAATCTTCTAAGTTCCCCGCCAACCTTCCATCCCGCCTTTGAATGAGAACATGACATGTGTCCTCCTCTGGGACTTACGGAATTGTGGGGAAAGTTGCACTTTTTTCCAAAAATAAAAATGCTAAGTTTTTTAGAACAAACCCACAGATCCCTATCCAACCAGAAACGACCATGTAGGAGATGATGTTTGAGATAAAATTTGATGGGAAAAGTATGCCCGTATGACCATCAAAAACACAAAATTTTCCAGAGATGCCCGAATTCAATTTTTTCTTTGTGGGTGAAGGATTTTTTGGTCAAAAAACAAATGGAAAGTGATTTTAGGAAATTTTCGACCATGGGGATAAATTTTTGAGGGAAAATATGCATGAAATAAACAACCACGAGCTCCAAAGGCTGGGAAAAGTGGAAAAAATGACAGAGGCATTGATTTGGAAGAATTAGGGCACAAAACAAGGTATGCATGTATTTTTCTTTCAAGTTGGGGAAAAATGATAAGTTTGTGAGATTTTTAAAGCATCCAATTTGGAGGAAAAAGTTTTCAAACCACAAATTTCGAAGAAAAACATTTTAGAGCATGCAAACCAGAAGAAAAATTAAGTCAAAACGGTAGATGATCAAAATGGACACCAATAACACCAACACCACAGAATGAGAATTAAGGATGTTAAACCTAAACTGCTTGACAACTTTGATAACTACAAAAGCATGTTTCTCCATCATGGTGTACTTCAGCTCATGATTTTTCAAGACATAACTCATGAATTCAATTGGGAGCTCATGCTGATCTTCAACATTCTTCAGGCTAACACAACGGCTAGGGTATTTTTAGTGGCATAACAATAGATAATGAAATCTTTGCTAAAGTCAGGACATGCCAACATTGGATTCTTTACAATAGCTTTGTTTAGTGTCCTCAAATGATTTCTTCCCTTCAGAGGACCAAAAATTTTTGCTTCCCTTGCATCATGTAAGTAATGCTCATAGTAAGTTCTGCAAAATCAGGGATGAATATCCTTAGGAAATTGATCTTACCAAAGAAAGAATGGATACCTTTCTTACTTGAGGGAAGAGGAATTTTCTGGATGACCTGAACTCTCTCTAGATCAATCTTGATCCCTTCATTTTAAATAATGTGTCCCAACAACTTTCCCTCGTGACACAAAATATAGATTTCTTAGGGTTTAAAGAAATTCCATGCTCTCTATACTTCGTAATAGTGCATCAAGGTGTTGGAAGTGATATGTTCTTGCTTTAGAAAACACTGTCGGGTCATCCAAAAACACAAATATGCATTTCCTTTCAAACTACCAAAAGCCAAGTACATGGCCCTCTAGAAAGTAGCACCGAAATTGATGAGACCAAATGGCATCTTCTTGTATGTAAAGGTGCCCCAAGGAGTTAGACGGGATGTCTTATGTTGATCTAAAATATTCACCTCTACTTGATTTTACCACGAGAATCCATCTAACATACATAGCATCTCGAGCACATGTGACTTCCAATACTTGGTCCATCATGGGAGAGGGTAATTGTCCTTCAAAGAACCCTTATTTAGATTTATGAATTCCACATAGATCTAGATCTCACCATTCTTCTTCCTAACAGAGACACTACATTAGAAATCCACATTGAATGGTGGATGGGGAAGATGATCCTATCCTTTAGAAGATTTTGTATTTCTCGAGAAAATTATATCAACTATCTTTGGATTATATTGCCTTTACTTCTTTTTGAAGGGTTTGATCCCGAGCTTAAGAGGAATGAAATGTTGCATTTCTTTAGGCTAAAAATCCTTAAGATCATCATAAGAGTAAGCGAACATCAACATACCTCTTGAAATTCACCACCTTATTTTTCTCTTCCCGAGTGCAACATTTTCCAATAATGACCATTTTGGGATCATCAAGACTTCTAATATTCACATTCTCGGTCTTAGCAGATTTTCGGGTTCCTTGGGAAACTTTAGACTTCATATATCTATCATTTTTATCAAAAATATCGTCCAAACTCACTAGCCCTTTAGGAATTTTGTTTCCTTTCAATTTGATGCATCCATCTTGATTGATCTCTTCTTTGACACCCTCTTCATTTGATGACACACATTCTCTAGGTAGATTGTCAATTCCTTCAAAGTACACCTGATCAAATTTGTCTCTGAGCTCCAAGAAAGAAAGCAAATGCTAGTCATCATTGAAAATTTTCCAATTAATTGGATTGTCGGGAACATTGGGTCTATGGATAGGCTCAATGGTGAATTTATTCTAAGGGAAATCGGGGGTGAGGAATCAACAAGGACCCCAAAATAGCTAGAGAGTTAGCCCTAGTGTTCCTTTCCCTTGGCACAAATTCAATGGAAAAAGCATCAAGGAATTCAATGGAATCCTATACCAGATTCCTATAGTGTTTCAACCTTCTGCTCTTTACCTGATAAAGGTCTCTAACTTGTTTTACAATTAGCTCGACATCTCCACTAGAAAGAAGGTTCTTCACTCCCATTTCCTTCACCATGCTCAACCCAAGAATAAGGGCTTCATACTCGGAAGTATGGTTGGTATTTTTGAACTAAAATTTGAAAGAGAAAGGATGAACCTTACCCCTAGGAGAAATAAGCACTACACCAGCTCTAGAATCAGCTGAAGAACAAATTCCATCAAAAGAAAAAGGCCACACACCATTAGGATGAAGCAACACTTCCTTTGGCAGACTTGTCTCCTCTTGTGAGATGATGATGTAGTTCCCTTTCCCAATGTATTCATACATTATTTGTGCTTTAGGATCATCTGTCTTTTACACAATATACTCTGCTTGTTTCTTAGGCAAACTTCTTCATCTTCCCATTAACAGGGAATCAAGGCATGTCACCAATCCATTTGGATTCACCTCCAACATCTTTGTAAAAGTTCCTACATAGCAACATTCCATATGAAGGAGGGATGTCAACAACCAATATGGTAGCCAAGACCTTCTTCTCTGGTAAATTAGTAAAAGCTACTTGTGCATCCTTGATTCTCCCAAACAAAGGCACTTCTCTAATTTCCATGGAATATTAAGATCCATAAGTGTGGGTTAGGGTTAGACCCAAAGCATGAGCCACTTTTACAGGCATTACATTATCAGATGCACTAGAATCAAGAACTAAATTACTAAGCTTGTGGCCAGTTATAAGGAGATTCACATAGAAGGTTTTGATCTTCTCATTAGGTGAAGTGACTACAACCATAAGGATGGGTTGAGGCAAAGAATAAGGAGTGGGAAATAGGCCTTTAGAATAATGGGCTGGGGTTTTAGATTTAGAATTTACAAAGTTAATCATTTTTACAAAGGCTTTAGGATGGGTTTGATAGAACTCTGCCTCAGAAATTTGAATCTTGGTCTTTTTAAGATGGTCTATAATATCAAAATATCCAGATGTGGATGGGGAATCACTATTAGGAGTAGGAGGAGCTTTTGATCTATCATATTTATCATTTTTTGGAAAAGAATTCTCAAAAGCAGAAGTAGAGGAAGAAGGACTAGTAGAGCTTACCTTTCGGGTGGAAGTAGTAGGAATAAGAGCTCCTCTTCTTGCAATCACCGGGATGGTGATGGGGTACTCATTGGATATTTTTGCAGGTTGCACCACTTTTTCCTTTTTGTTGGCCTGGGTCATAATAGCATATGATTCACTATTCATCTCAGCCACTACATCATCATAGTCATCTTGATCATCCACACCCTTAGTGGTGAGGAAATGAACTTGAGAACCACCAGGATCCTCTAGTTCTTCATTAGATTCCTCTTCTTGTTCATCATAGAGCCCATTTTCTTCCTCATCATTAGGCTCAAGAACCTCACAAGTAGCATTAACAGGAACCTTGAGGGGTGGACCTTCAATAGCCAACCTAGTTTGAGAAGAGGGCAAGTGGTTCTTAGGTTGAAAGTTCTTCCTTGGAACATCTTGATATGGAGCATGCTAAGCCAATTGATTTTTTATGGAAATGAGGTCATTAGCAAGATTTTGCACCAACTGATTTGCATTACCTCTAGGAGAAGGAGAAGAAGAAGATGCTTTGGATTTGAAAGACTCCCTTTTCAGCTTGCCAGACATGATCAAGTCATCTTCCACACCGACCAATCTCGATCGGCATCCAAGTTGTAAGATTTTCTCTCCTCGGGCATAGCTTGCTTCCATAAATTGATAATTCAAGAAGAAACACTTCTGAATCGATCAACAGCCTATTATCTAGTGGAATATTGTTAACTAACTTTTTGAACTTGGCCAAAAATTCTCTCATAGGCTCATGTGGCTTCTTGTTGATTTGAGATATTTGATCTAGCAAAGCATGCACATCCTCAGAGGTTTTAAACAATGCTCAAATTCAGTCCTCATAGTAGTCCAATCAATGATGGTCCCAGCAAGAAGATGGTAAAACCAATCTACAACATTGTCTTGCAAGGTCTCCACAAATAGCCTAACAAAGACATCCTCATGTTTAACTCCAAGGACCCCACATGTAACAATGAAGGCTGCAATGTGTTCATCAGGGTGTACTTTGCCATCACCTCTAAATTTGGGAATATTCTTCTTGTTACCCCTAGGTAATTCAAGCAATGCTTGAGGAAGAGCCGAGGACCAACTCCTTATCCCCAAGGCCGAGGTGCTTTGTCATCCTTGGAAAGATTGCTTGAAATGGAACTGAGGCACCAGTAAGAATTAGGGCACAGAGATTAGGGCTAAGTTGTGCTTGAGGAATGATACTACCAGAATCTCTGTCTTTAACAAGAGGTGTGCTTGTGGAACGAGCTCTTCTATTTCTTCTTGTTGGAGGAAGTTGAAAACCTTGTTGATCCAAGAGTTGAAATTGGGGATATTCAATTCAAAGAGCCCTTCTACCATGAGTATATCGTAGAGTTTCCAGATCAAATTCCTAGTAGAGTCACCAAAACTGTTAGGTTTTAGATTTGCGCTTAGAATGAAACCAAGGTCGGGACAAGAAAGTCCCTCCTCTTTAATGGGAGAGGTTCTCTTATTGAAAGTAGGGGAAAAAACTATTTACAATTATATAATCTTTCATTCAATGGTGGTTTCTCGATATCTTGAAATGTGTTTTATGCTTAGAAAGTTATCAATGCATGAGGATAAAAGACATTGAAGAGAGGAGGGAGGAATAAGAAGACAATACTTTCAGGGAAAAGAGATGGTAGAGAAAACCCTTATATGTATTGAGAAAATGAGATATAGAGTAGAACCATTCACGTTTATAACGGGCACAATCTGCAGACTTAAAGTTCTTGAGATTGTATAAACTAGAACACAAAGTTTCTAAGCATGCAAGGATTAAATGATTTGCAGATCAGAGAAAAAGGAAAGAGAAAGCAGAGGAAAAGGGGAAAACCTTTGTATAGATTTTTTCCAATTAGAAATTATAATTCTGATATATCAAAATTCCAACCCGTACAATGGCTTTTAAAGCCCATGATATAGCTCACAAGATACGGTTACAACTTCCTCGAGCAAACAAGAAATAGTTACAACTTATTCCAATCATTCGCGCCTCTCAAATTATTTATTTTCAAAGAGATGTTAATGGTGGAAAAACCAGTTTTTAAATATATGACCATTACATTATTTCACCGGTGAGAACATGGCCCATTCAATTTTCTTCTACAACTTTAAATTTGGGTTTCCCACATGGAAGGAATTGATTGGAATGGGCCTGTGGACGCCTTTTGCATTTTTTTCCTTTGAAGTTGTGCCAAGTTAACTCGTGGAGAGCTCCACCAGCCTCTGTATACTTTGTTGATTCGGTATCTTTCCTACTTGACTTATGTTGACCCCTAGACACGTGGAGGGTTAGCGCTCATTTGAGTTTCCATTTTGGAAACGCCTCATGAAATTATGCCGAGCTAATACATGTCTCCTTCCACCGGTCTTAGAATTTTCAATGGCCAACTTTGTGTCCCCATTAACTTTAACCATGTGGCAAGATGACGCTACTTGGAGACTGACCCTTTGATTTCACTTCCGAAATTGTGCCATTAGGTCACATGGAGACTTTTACCAACCCACCCATACTTAGTCAATTTTAACGATCGACTCTCTCTCTTTTTGGACCTAGGACACATGGAGGAATGGCACAAGTTTGAGAACTGTCCCTAGCTTTGACTCTTGAAGGCTGCGTCGATGAGGCACTGGCGCCGTCTGTTGAACCTTCCATACTTAGCCTATTTGAGCTTGTTTTACCTTCATTTTAAACTCCTGGGACACATGGAAATCCTACACTTATTTGAGGACTGTCCCTTGGACCCCTTACTCGGAGTTGTGCCATTTAAACGTGTGGAGGCTTCTACGATGCTTGACACATGGCCAAATTGCATCCAATCGAGATGCCCATGTACTATCCATGGATTTTAGGGCAAAAAATAACGGGGAAGATACACCTGTAACTCCTGACTGTGTGAAGAAAAATAAAAAGAAGGAAAGAAACTTCACCATTATGCTTGACTTTCAAATTTTACTCCATGAATGGGAAAATTAAAAACAATGCTAGGCTCAACGTGATCCAATACTCCAAGGAACAGACTCAAAATTTCAAAACTTGACTTCAAAAGAGGGGAATTTTGAGGGAAAAAATAGTTACACACTGTCTTCATCAAAAGAAGACCATGCAAGGAGTTGGTTTGAAGGCACAGTGCTTTGGAAATGCATGTGTAGTAATTTGTTTAGATCATTAACATAAGTAATTTTTTATTCCTCCACCGCTACCTTACCCTTTCCACCTATATGCACTACCTTTGTGGAGTTTACTACCCGGCTAGGATCCCCGCCCATGCTTCCATACTCCTTTCCCACACTTTCTCTTTCCTTTATTTCCTTTAGTACTTCTTGAAGACTGTGCTCCACTTCTTGATCCACCAAGTTGTTTATAATTCCTGCTACCTTCCTCTCCTCGAATCCTCTATCTGCTCCTTATTTAATCTTGGAGTATTTTTATCCTTGATTGCCTCCTTCGTCTTCATCCTTCTATTCATTTCCCTCCTCTAACTCATGTACATCATGCATGGGATGGTTATGAGCCTCACCGTTCTCTTCATTTTCCTCATCACCCTTGTTAGCCTCCATGCTCTCTATTTCTTATGAGTCCGGCTTTTCATTACTCCTTACTTCTTCCTTAGGTGTCTTCTCTTTCTCTTCTCTGTGGGGAATTATTTCTCTGCATAGGCGCTTGGTTTTATGCCAAACTCCCGTGTTCCTATAGACTATAATGTATGTGTACTAGGTGCCTTTTCTCGGGGGCCTCCTCTCTCTCCCTTTTCCTTGTCACATCCTTCTTCCTTAGGGTGGGGTCTTCTTACGTGATAAAGACATAATTTTCAATGTAAGTGCCCTACTCATACTTAGGTCGTATACACAGGTATACTATTCTTGTAGTCCTCTTTGCAACATGCAATGTCACCGGCTTCAACATATCTATATCATGAGAGACATACTTCTCCACACAGGCACTCTTATTTATATATATCAATCTTTTACACAGTCACGGTAATCCTGGTGTACCGTGTTGAGGTCAAAACTTAGCTTATTTGAATCTTTGAATCGATTGACCCCAACCTGGAAGTATTGTGTTGTGAAGGAGAATGGAAATTTTCACTAGGGACCCTTGGTGCCATCTTCTAGAGTAAACATTCTAATAAAAAAATGTTGGTACATGGAAAATTCAGCCTCGCCTTCTAGTAAAACAAGTAACTATTCGGGTACTCCCCACTCAGTGTCGAATGCGTCACACATCTAATTATACCATTTTTGTAGGTACACCTTGTGGGTGGATGTCATGGTGTCACAAGTGTATTTATAAAATATTTTGGTGGGGGAAGGTTTCTCATCTGGGTACTCTCACACAAATTTATTTGGGTACTCCAATATCCTAAAAGAAAATGGTAAGGAGGACATTACAAATCATGATATTTTCTCCATCGCACATGGTATTAATGATTTCTTCTTCTATGAAAGTCGAGAGGTTATAGATAGTTCCCTCCAAGATCTTATGGGAAATGTTTAACCAAGCCTTGTTGATCTGTTTCCATCTCTCCTACCCATTCAACTTTATGACCAAGCATGCAACCATCCTCATTACCAGGTCATAAATCATAGAGATGTTGAAGTATCATGAATGCTTCTTTTATTCATAAGCTTTAATAGTATTCTTGATGGCCTACTTATCATCCAAGTCATCATCAAAATATTCTCCTTTGCATAAAAAGATCGATAAACTTAGAAATTAGTTGGGGAGTTATTCACATCGTCATTCCTACGAACTAGAATTGGTATTCATGTACATGTGAAATTAACCACTAGTATAGTCACTTAGGTTTTATTAAATAGGGAAACTCATAGAGTTTTAATAACCTGACCTTCTCCATCTTCACCTTTACCTCATCATTTTAGATAGGAATTCCATTCAGTGTCCTCTTATCTATAGGGAAAACTAGTTCTAATGTCATCTCGTTCTCTTTTGTTCTCATTCAATGGTTGTAGTCACTCATGGTCATCTTTCTAACATGAGACACCCATTATTTTCCAAGCAATACGCCATCTGAATATTACATCTGCATATACCATTCTTCATTGGCCGGTGGAAATGGATTTTCCCCCTTTCCTTGCCCTTCTTTGGTGAAACATTTGCTACTTTCCTTGGTGTCATTTTTCCATCGAGTCACTAAAAGTTCTCCCTTTCCTATGATCCTGGCTTTCCTCAACTCTATGGCTCCACCCCTTTGCAAAAATCCCCTCAATCCCGTGCCGTAATTATGGAACCCTAAACTAGAAAACCCTTTTTCCACAAGACGGTGTAATCACCCACAACCTTCTTATACATGAAAATAAGTGGAGAAGGTTGTGTGGAAGAATCATGTGGGTGATTACACCGTCTTGTGGAAAAAGGGTGATGTCTACCATGGATGGTTTCTTTTTCTACAATCAAGTTGTTGTCGAGGAGTCAAAAGATTTAAAACTACCTTTACCATTCCTCGGGAACATATGTTTATGTGACAATGCCTTTTGGTCTCATGAGTGCTTTGGGATACCTTCCAAAGAGAAATTGAAGTTACTTTTGCTGGTTACATAAATGACTTCATTGCGGTTTATCGGGATGATGTGACTTTTTTAATGGAGCGAGAAAAGATCACTTGCGGCACTTGGAAAGAATTTTGATCGGATGTAGAGAATTTGAAATCTCTCTTAATCCAAAGAAAATTCACTTTGGAGTGCACAAGGCCAAGTTTCTTGGTCATATTGTCTCAAATGCTAGTGTCATAATTGACCCTAGAGAGTAGAAGCAATCAACAAGGTTCCAATTCCAAGAACAAAAAGGGTATCCAATCCTTCTTTGGGAAAATCAAATTCATTAGAAGGTTTGTGTCGAATTTTGCTAAGTTGACTCTTCCTATGACATGAATGTTAAAGAAATATCAAGTTATCAAGTAGGAGGAGGCTACTATTCAGATTTTGAAGGAATCAAAGAAGCACTTAAACATGCACCTATCTTGGCAGCCCCGAATTACAAGAAGCCTTTCCAAATCTTCTCCTTTACTTCTGAAAATACTATTGCATCTGTTTTTCTCCAAAAGGATGAAGATGGGGTTGAGAGGCCTATTGCCTTCTTTAGTAAGGATTTACAAGTTCTTTGAGTTGAAGTATACAATCATGGAAAAATAAGCATTTTCCTTGGCGAAAGCAACAAAGGTTTTCAAACCTTATATCTTAAATTCAAAATTTGTTGCTTATGTTACCCACATCATCATCGTAAAAAACATCTTATCGAGATGGAGATCTCAAGAAAAAGGTGTAGATGGGTGAAAAAAGCGTAGGAGTATGACATGGACATTTAGACCAAAAATTTGGTAAGAGGTTTGGGTCTTGCTAAGCTCTTTCTTGAGAGCAACTTGTAGACGGTGGAAGTGAATGAAGTAGAGGAAGAAAGGGCGGATGTTCTAAAGAAATTGGCAAGTTCTCGAGTAGGACAAGGATATAATATTTTTCTCGACACTTATGTTGTCCCGATCATTTAAATAAAAATTAGAAAAGATCCCTCAAGTTGGATTCTCAAAAATACATCATCACCGACTTTGGGTTGGCTTGGAAGAACCACAGAAGGTGTCCTCTTGAAATGTATAACTAAATATGAAGCTCCCAAAGTAGTTTCGATTTCCATGGGAGAGTTTGTGGAGGACACTTTCTTTGGAAGGGTTACAACACACAATGTTTTGAGAGCTAGTTATTGGTGGCCCACTCTCTTCATATATTGCAACCATCTTTGGTTAGAAAATGTGAGAGCTGCCAGGTGTTTCTCGGAATAATGAAAGCTTCGGGCTCCCTTTCTTTGTAACTCATTGTATCTATTGAAGATCCTTTAAAACAATGGGGGATGGACTTCATTGGAGAAATTTAAGACCCTTCTAGTGCTGCACATAAGTGGATCCTTATAGCCGAGATTACTTCACCAAGTGGGTAGAAGCAATCCCCACCAAGAAAGAAACACACCAAGTTGTTATTGATTTTTGTTGAATCATATCATATGCAGATTTGGTGTGCCAACCAAGATTGTGGCTGATATTGCCATGTGTTTAAGAGCTAAACCTTTGATGGCAATGTGTAAGGAGTATGGAACCAATCTGACTTATTCTTCAAACTATAACCCCGAAGGCAATGGACAAGGTGAGTCCAAAGCAATAAGAACTTGTTGAAGATCATTAGGAGAACCTTGGAGTTGAACAAGATAAAATGGGGTGAACAACTAAAATTTACAGTTTGGGTTGATAGAATCACTACCAAGAGAGATACTAGTAAGAGCCCATTTGAATTGGTGTATGGAACTCAAGCTCTGTTAACCTTACATCTGCAATTATCTTCTTTTCATTTTGTTCAACAAATTGAAGATCAAGAGGTCAGTCCATATGAAGCAAGGATTAATCAGATTATGGAGCTAGATGAAGAGAGAAGAGCATCCCACCAAAGGCATGTCAGATTTACATAGAAGTTGAAGAGGTTGTTTGACAATAAGGTCACTCCTAGGGCCTTCAATATTGGAGATATGGTTTTGTTGTGGGACAACAAAAATAAGATAAGGAAAACATGGTAAATTTGATGCATTATAGATGGGCCCTTACTCCATTAATATCGAATTGGTGAGAATACCTTTTTCTCAAGAACGTAGATGGGGAATTTCTTGAACTACTAATTAATGGTAGGCATCTGAAGCATTTCTTGGATTAATCCCATAATTTGAGGTATGCACCAACTTATACAGTGTGTATAGTTTTTGGCTTTTCTCTATTTTTGGTTTTTTTGTGGTTCTTGGTTTGCCTTGGTGTGTGGCAGCCATTTTTTCGGTTTCTCGGCTAGTTTTTGGTGGATTTTTCTCATGACTCCATTTTCCCAATAGATTATTTTGGCACTTGGTCTACTTATTGTTCTTGTGGCACTCACTGGGAGTGCCCATCCTCGAGCAGGAGCCAATGTTGGTGTCCATTTTGATCCTCTACTACTTTGACTTAATTTTTCCTTTGGATTGCATACTCTAAAATGTTTTTCTTTGAAATTTGTGGTCTGCAAACTTTTTCCTCCTAATTGGATGCTTTGAAAAGCTCACAAACTTATCATTTTTCCCAAACTTGAAAGAAAAATACATGCATACCCTGTTTTGTGCCCTAATTCTTCCAAATAAATGTGGCTGCCATTTTTTCAACTTTTCCTAGCCTTTGGATCTCGTGGTAGTACGTTTCATGCATATTTTCCTCGAAAATCTATCCTGTGGTCGAAAATTGCCTAAAATCACTTTCCATTTGTTTTTTGACCAAAAAATCCTTCACCCACGAAGAAAAATAAAAGTTTGGTATCTCTGCAAATTTTATGTTTTTGACAGTCATGCAGGTGTACTTTTCTTGTCAAATTTTATCTCAAACATTGTCTCCTACGTGGTCATTTCTGGTTGGAAAGGGATCCGTGGGTTTATTCTAAAAAAACTTAGCATTTTTTTATTTTTGGAAAAAGGTGCAACTTTCCCCAACAACTTCGTAGGTCCCAGAGGAGGACATGTGTCATGTTCTCATTCAAAGGTAGGATGGAAGGTTGGTGGGGAACTTACAAGATTTTTTCCTTCTTGTCGAAAAGGGAAAAAGGTTGAGGAAAGGGCCACGGGTCCACAATGGAGTGAAGGGAGACACATGGTGGCTTTAGAAGGTAGAGGGGAGTGTGGGCCGCTAGAGGAAAAAGGGAACTTTTTCCATTTTAACAAAATGGGTTAGAGCAAAAAATTAAGCCGTGGGTCCACAATGAATCATAGGGAGACACATGACAGGTGTAGAAGGGAGTGCGGGCCACCGGAGTAAAAATGGAAAATTTTCCCTTTTGGTAAATTGACTTAGAGTGAAATTTTGAGGCATGGCTCTGTGATGAAGCAGAGGAGACATGTGGTAGGGATAAAATCGGAGGCGCGGGTGCAACGGAAGAAAAGTGGGAAAATTTCCCTCGGTGAAAAAGGGGAGTTAAAATGTGATTTGAGCCCACAAATCCTCAATGATAGAGAAGGTGACATGTGTCAAGGACGAGGAGGCCGAGGTATGGGCCCATGGGAAAAAAAAGTGAAAATTTTCAAATTTCCAAAAGGGTGGAAATGTGCAAGATTGAGCCGTGACTTCAATGGGACCTGATGTGCCACGTGTCGGCACCAAATTTCAAGGGCGAGAGGGTGGAGAAAATTGTCAAAATTTTACATTTTTCCAAAAATGTTAAAAACACCTCAAATCTACAAATTGATCCTTAAAAACAATTGCATTGATCATTACGGGCACTAATGACATGAATTTACCAAAAAATGATGAAAATTGATGCAAAATTTACATCTCCAAGCTTCTAGAGAAAAAAAGGCGTAGGCGAAGAATGTATAGCTACCATGGATTTTCCCTTTCTCCTTTTAATCTGAGCTCTCCACGTGTCATAATGTGATTGGGAATGGATTTGGGATCACTTTTTGAATTTTTAATATTTTTAGAAAAATGTAAAATTTTGACAATTTTCTCCGCCCCTCCACTCTTGAAATTTAGTGCTGACACGTGGTACATTGTGGGTCCCATTGAAGTCGCAGCTCAATTCTACACATTTCCACCCTTTTTGGAAATTTGGAAATTTTCGAATTTTTCCTCGCAGGTCTACGCCTCCGTCTCTGTCCTTAACACGTGTCACATTCTCTATCGTTGAGGATCTATGGTCTCAAATCACATTTTAACTCCCTCTTTTGCGAAGGAAATTTTCCCACTTTTCTTCGTGGACTGTGCCTCGATTTTGTCCCCGCCACGTGTCTCCCTCGGTTCATTGTGGAGCCATGCCTCAAATTTTCACTCTTGTCATTTTACCAAAATGGAAAATTTTCCCTTTTTCCTCCAATGGCCCGTGCTCCCTTCTACACCCACCACGTGTCTCCTTGTGATTCATTGCGGATCCATGGCTTAATTTTTTTCTCTAACTCATTTTACTAAAAGGGAAAAAGTTTCCTTTTTCCTTTGGTGGCCCGCACTCCCCTCTGCCTTTTGAAGCCACCACGTGTCTCCTTTGCTCCATTGTGGACCCGCGTCACTTTCCTCAACCTTTTTCCCTTTTTTCCAAAAAGGAAAAAAATCTTCTAAGTTCCCGCCAACCTTCCATCCTAACTTTGAATGAGAACATGACATGTGTCCTCCTCTCGGGACTCGCGGAGTTGTGGGGAAAGTTGCACCTTTTTCCAAAAATAAAAATGCCAAGTTTTTTTAAGAACAAACCCACAAATCCTATCCAACCAAAAACGGCCATGTAGGAGATGATGTTTGAGATAGAATTTGATGGGAAAAGTATGCCCATATGACCATCAAAAACACAAAATTTTCCAGAGATGCCCGAATTAAATTTTTTTCTTTGTGGTGAAGGATTTTTGGTCAAAAACAAATGGAAAGTGATTTTAGGAAATTTTCGACTATGGGGATAAATTTTTGAGGGAAAATATGCGTGAAATAAACAACCACGAGCTCCAAAGGTGGGAAAAGTGGAAAAAATGACGAGAGGCATTGATTTGGAAGAATTAGGGCACAAAACAAGGTATGCATGTATTTTTCTTTCAAGTTGGGGAAAATGATAAGTTTGTGAGATTTTAAAGCATCCAATTTGGAGGAAAAGTTTTCAAACCACAAATTTCAAGAAAAAACATTTTAGAGCATGCAAACCAAGAAAAAATTAAGTCAAAACGGTAGATGATCAAAATGGACACCAATAACACCAACACCACGTAATGAGAATTAAGGATGTTAAACCTAAACTGCTTGACAACTTTGATAACTACAAAAGCATGTTTCTCCATCATGGTGTACTTCAGCTCATGATTTTTTAAGACATAACTCATGAATTCAATTGGGAGCTCATGATCTTCAACATTCTTTTGGGCTAACACAACAACTAGGGTATTTTTAGTGGCATAACAATAGATAATGAAATCTTTGCTAAAGTCGGGACATGCCAACATTGGATTCTTTACAATAGCCTTGTTTAGTGTCCTCAAATGATTTCTTCCTTCGAGAGGACCAAAATTTTTTTGCTTCCCTTGCATCATGTAAGTAATGCTCATAGTAAGTTCTGCAAAATCAGGGATGAATATCCTTAGGAAATTGATCTTACCAAAGAATGAATGGATACCTTTCTTACTTGAGGGAAGAGGAATTTTCTGGATGACTGAACTCTCTCTAGATCAATCTTGATCCCTTCATTTTAAATAATGTGTCCCAACAACTTTCCTTCTGTGACACAAAATATAGATTTCTTAGGGTTTAAAGAAATTCCATGCTCTCTATACTTCGTAATAGTGCATCAAGGTGTTGGAAGTGATCTGTTCTTGCTTTAGAAAACACTGTCAGTCATCCAAAAACACAAATATGCATTTCCCTTTCAAACTACCAAAAGCCAAGTACATGGCCCTCTATAAAGTAGCACCAAAATTGATGAGACCAAATGGCATCTTCTTGTATGTAAAGGTGCCCCAAGGAGTTGTACAGGATGTCTTATGTTGATCTGAAATATTCACCTCTACTTGATTTTACCCTGAGAATCCATCTAACATACATAGCATCTCTGAGCCTGTAACAACTTCCAATACTTGGTCCATCATGGGGAGAGGGTAATTGTCCTTCAAAGAACCCTTATTTAGATTTATGAATTCCACATAGATCTAGATCTCACCATTCTTCTTCCTAACAGACACTACATTAGAAATCCACATTGAATGGTGGATGGGGAAGATGATCCTATCCTTTAGAAGATTTTGTATTTCTCGGAAAATTATATCAACTATCTTTGGATTATATTGCCTTTACTTCTTTTTGAAGGGTTTGATCCCAGGCTTAAGAGGAATGAAATGTTGCATTTCTTTAGGCTAAAAATCCTTAAGATCATCATAAGAGTAAGCCAGAACATCAACATACCTCTTCAAGAAATTCACCACCTTATTTTTCTCTTCCTGAGTGCAACATTTTCCAATAATGACCATTTTGGGATCATCAAGACTTCTAATATTCACATTCTCAGTCTTAGCAGATTTTCGGGTTCCTTGGGAAACTTTAGACTTCATATATCTATCATTTTTATCAAAAATATCCTCCAAACTCACTAGCCCTTTAGGAATTTTGTTTCCTTTCAATTTGATGCATCCATCTTGATTGATCTCTTCTTTGACACCCTCTTCATTTGATGACACACATTCTCTAGGTAGATTGTCAATTCCTTAAAGTACACTGATCAAATTTGTCTCCGAGCTCCAAGAAAGAAAGCAAATGCTAGTCATCATTGAAAATTTTCCAATTAATTGGATTATCGGGAACATTGGGTCTATGGATTAGCTCAATGGTGAATTTATCCTAAGGGAAATCAGGGTGAGGAATCAACAAGGACCCCAAAATAGCTAGAGAGTTAGCCCTAGTGTTCCTTTCCCTTGGCACAAATTCAATGGAAAAAGCATCAAGGAATTCAATGGAATCCCAGACCAGATTCCTATAGTGTTTCAACCTTCTGCTCTTTACCTGATAAAGGTCTCTAACTTGTTTTACAATTAGCTCGACATCTCCACGAGAAAGAAGGTTCTTCACTCCCATTTCCTTCGCCATGCTCAACCCAAGAATAAGGGCCTCATACTCGGAAGTATGGTTGGTATTTTGAACTAAAATTTGAAAGAGAAAGGATGAACCTTACCCCTAGGAAATAAGCAATACACCAGCTCTAGAATCAGTGAAGAACAAATTCCATCAAAAGAAAAAGGCCACACACCATTAGGATGAAGCAACACTTCCTTTGGCGGACTTGTCTCCTCTTGTGACATGATGATGTAGTTCCCTTTCCCAATGTATTCATACGTATTTGTGCTTTAGGATCATCTGTCTTTTACACAATATACTCTGCTTGTTTCTTAGGCAGCAACTTCTTCATCTTCCCATTAACGGGAATCAAGGCATGTCACCAATCCATTTGGATTCACCTCCAACATCTTTGTAAAAGTTCCTACATAGCAACATTCCATATGAAGGAGGGATGTCAACAACCAATATGGTAGCCAAGACCTTCTTCTCTCGGTAAATTAGTAAAAGCTACTTGTGCATCCTTGATTCTCCCAAACAAAGGCACTTCTCTAATTTCCATGGAATAGTAAGATCCATAAGTGTGGGTTAGGGTTAGACCCAAAGCATGAGCCACTTTTACAAGCATTACATTATCGATGCACTAGAATCAAGAACTAAATTACTAAGCTTGTGGCCGAGTTATAAGGAGAGTCACATAGAAGGTTTTGATCTTCTCATTAGGTGAAGTGACTACAACCATAAGGATGGGTTGAGGCAAAGAATAAGGAGTGGGAAATAGGCCTTTAGAATAATGGGCTGGGGTTTTAGATTTAGAATTTACAAAGTTAATCATTTTTACAAAGGCTTTAGGATGGGTTTGATAGAACTCGCCTCATAAATTTGAATCTTGGTCTTTTTAAGATGGTCTCAGTAATATCAAAATATCCAGGATGTGGATGGGGAATCACTATTAGGAGTAGGAGGAGCTTTTTATCTATTATATTTATCATTCATTGGAAAAGAATTCTCAAAAGCATAAGTTGAGGAAGAAGGTCTAGTAGAGCTTACCTTTCGGGTGGAAGTAGTAGGAACAAGATCTCCTCTTCTTGCAATCACCGGGATGGTGATGGGGTACTCATTGGATATTTTTGAAGGTTGCACCACTTTTTCCTTTTTGTTGGCACGGGTCATAATAGCATATGATTCACTATTCATCTCAACCACTACATCATCATAGTCATCTTGATCATACACACCCTTAGTGGTGAGGAAATGAACTTGAGAACCACCAGATCCTCTAGTTCTTCATTAGATTCCTCTTCTTGTTCATCATAGAGCCCATTTTCTTCCTCATCATTAGGCTTAAGAACCTCACAAGTAGCATTAACGAGGCACCTTGAGGGGTGGACCTTGATAGCCAACCTAGTTTGAGAAGAGGGCAAGTGGTTCTTAAGTTGAAAGTTCTTCCTTGGAACATCTTGATATGGAGCATGCTAAGCCAATTGATTTTTCACGGAAATGGGGTCATTAGCAAGATTTTGCACCAAATGATTTGCATTTTCTTTGGGAGAAGGAGAAGAAGAAGATGCTTTGGATTTGAAAGACTCCCTTTTCAGCTTGCCAGACATGATCAAGTCATCTTCCACACTGACAGCCAATCTCTGATCAGCATCCAAGTTGTAAGATTTTCTCTCCTCAGGGCATAGCTTGCTTCCATAAATTGATAATTCAAGAAGAAACACTTCTGAATCTGATCAACAGGCCTAGTATCTAGTGGAATCTTGTTAACTAACTTGTTGAACTTGGCCAAAAATTCTCTCATAGGCTCATGTGGCTTCTTGTTGATTTGAGATATTTGAGCTAGCAAAGCATGCACATCCTCGATAGGTTTTAAACAATGCTCAAATTCAGTCCTCATAGTATTCAAATCAATGATGGTCCCAGCAAGAAGATGGTAAAACCAATCTACAACATTGTCTTGCAAGGTTTCCACAAATAGCCTAACAAAGACATCCCGATGTTTAACTCCAGGACCCCACATGTAACAATGAAGGCTACAATGTGTTCATCAGGGGTGTACTTTGCCATCACCTCTACATTTGGGAATATTCTTCTTGTTACCCCTAGGTAATTCATGCAATGCTTGAGGAAGAGCCGGAGGACCAACTCCTTATCCCCAAGGCCGAGGTGTCTTGTCATCCTTGGAAAGATTTCTTGAAATGGGCCGAGGCACCAGTAAGAATTAGGGCACGAGAGATTAGGGCTAAGTTGTGCTTGAGGAATGATACTACTGCAGAATCTTTGTCTTTAACAAGAGGTGTGCTTGTGGAACGAGCTCTTCTATTTCTTCTTATTAGAGGAAGTTGAAAACCTTGTTGATGCGAGAGTTGAAATTGGGGATATTCAATTCCAAGAGCCCTTCTACCATGAGTATATCGTAGAGTTTCCAGATCAAATTCCTAGTAGAGTCACCAAAAACTATTAGGTTTTAGATTTGCGCTTAGAATGAAACCAAGGTCGGGGGACAAGAAAGTCCCTCCTCTTTAATGGGAGAGGTTCTCTTATTGAAAGTAGGGAAAAAACTATTTACAATTATATAATCTTTCATTCAATGGTGGTTTCTCGATATCTTGAAATGTGTTTTATGCTTAGAAAGTTATCAATGCATGAGGATAAAAGACATTGAAGAGAGGAGGGAGGAATAAGAAGACAATACTTTCGGGGAAAAGAGATGGTAGAGAAAACCCTTATATGTATTGAGAAAATGAGATATAGAGTAGAACCATTCACGTTTATAACGGGCACAAATCTGCAGACTTAAAGTTCTTGAGATTGTATAACCTAGAACACAAAGTTTCTAAGCATGCAAGGATTAAATGATTTGCGAGATCGGAGAAAAAGGAAAGAGAAAGCGAGAGGAAAAGGGGGAAACCTTTGTATAGATTTTTTCCAATTAGAAATTATAGTTCTGAAAGATATCAAAATTCCAACCCGTACAATGGCTTTTAAAGCCCATGATATAGCTCACAAGATACGGTTACAACTTCCTCGAGCAAACAAGAAATAGTTACAACTTATTCCAATCATTCGCGCCCTCTCAAATTATTTATTTTCAAAGAGATGTTAATGGTGGAAAAACCAGTTTTTTAAATATATGACCGTTACATTATTTCACCAGTGAGAACATGGCCCATTCGATTTTCTTCTACAACTTTAAATTTGGGCTGCCCACATGGAAGGAATTGATTGGAGCGGGCCTGTGGACGCCTTTTGCATTTTTTTCCTTTGAAGTTGTGCCAAGTTAACTCGTGGAGAGCTCCACCAGTTCCTGTATACTTTGTTGATTCAGGTATCTTTCCTACTTGACTTATGTTGACCCCTAGACACGTGGAGGGTTAGCGCTCATTTGATTTTACATTTTGGAAATGGCTCATGAAATTATGCTGTGCTAATGCATGTCTCCTTCCACTGGTCTTAGAATTTTCAACGGCCAACTTTGTGTCCCCATTAACTTTAACCATGTGGCAAGCTGACGCTACTTGGAGACTGACCCTTTGATTTCACTTCCGAAATTGTGCCATTAGGTCACATGGGGACTTTTGCCAACCCACGATACTTAGTCAATTTTAACGATCGACTCTCTCTTTTTTGGACCTAGGACACATGGAGGAATGGCACAAGTTTGAGAAGCTGTCCCTAGCTTTAACTCTTGAAGCTGCGTCGATGAGGCACATGGCGCCATCTGTTGAACCTTCCATACTTAGCCTATTTGAGCTTGTTTTACCTTCATTTTAAACCTGGGACACATGGAAATCCTACACTTATTTGAGGACTGTCCCTTGGACCCCGCCCCAAGTTGTGCCATTTAAACGTGTGGAGGCTTCTACGATGCTTGACACATGGCCAAATTACATCCAATCGAGATGCCCATGTACTATCCATGGATTTTGGGGCAAAAATAACGGGAAGATACACCTGTAACTCCCGATCATGTGAAGAAAAATAAAAAGAAGGAAAGAAACTTCACCATTATGCTGACTTTCAAATTTTACTCCATGAATGGGAAAATTAAAAACAATGCTAGGCTCAACGTGATCCAATACTCCAAGGAACAGACTCAAAATTTCAAAACTTGACTTCAAAAGAGGGGAATTTTGAGGAAAAAAATAGTTACACACTTTGTCTTCATCAAAAGAAGACCATGCGAGGAGTTGGTTTGAAGGCACGGTGCTTTGGAAATGCATGTGTAGTAATTTGTTTGGATCATTAACATAAGTAATTTTTATTCCTCCACCGCTACCTTACCCTTTCCACCTATATGCACTACCTTTGTGGAGTTTACTACCTGGCTAGGATCCATGCCCATGCTTCCATACTCCTTTCCCACAATTTCTCTTTCCTTTATTTCCTTTAGTACTTCTTCAAAGACCTTGTGCTCCACTTCTTAATCCACCAAGTTGTTTATAATGCCTGCTTTACCTTCCTCTCCTCGAAATCCTCTATCTGCTCCTTATTTAATCTTGGAGTATTTTTATCCTTGATTGCCTCCTTCGTCTTCATCCTTCTCTTCATTTCCCTCTTCCTCTAACTCATGTACATCATACATGGGATGGTTATGATCCTCACCGTTCTCTTCATTTTCCTCGTCACCCTTGTTAGCCTCCATGCTCTCTATTTCTTATGAGTCTAGCTTTTACTGTTACTCCTTGCTTCTTCCTTAGGTGTCTTCTCTTTCTCTTCTGTGGGGGAATTATTTCTCTGTGCATAGGCGCTTGGTTTTATGCCAAACTCCTGTGTTCCTATAGACTATAATGTATGTGTACTAGGTGCCTTTTTCTCAGGGGCCTCCTCTCTCTCCCTTTTCCTTGTCACATCCTTCTTCCTTAGGGTGGGGTCTTCTGTGATAAAGACATAATTTTCAATGTAAGTGCCCTACTCATACTTAGGTCGTATACACAGGTATACTCTTCTTGTAGTCCTCTTTGCAACATGCAATGTCACTGGCTTCAACATATCTATATCATGAGAGACATACTTCTCCACATAGGCACTCTTATTTATATATATATCAATCTTTTACGCAGGTCACGGTAATCTGGTGTACCATGTTGAGGTCAAAACTTAGCTTATTTGAATCTTTGAATCGATTGACCCCAATCTGGAAGTATTGTGTTGTGAAGGAGAATGGAAATTTTCACTAGGGACCCTTGGTGCCATCTTCTAGAGTAAAATTTCTAATAAAAAATGTTTGTACATGGAAAATTCAGCCTCGCCTTGTAGTAAAACAAGTAACTATTCAGGTACTCCCCACTCGAGTGTCGAATGCGTCACACATCTGATTATACCATTTTTGTAGGTACACCTTGTGGGTGGATGTCATGGTGTCACAAGTGTATTTATAAAATATTTTGGTGGGGAAGGTTTCTCATTTGGGTACTCTCACAAATTTATCTCGGTACTCCAATATCCTAAAAGAAAATGGTAAGGAGGACATTACTAAACATGATATTTTCTCCATCGCACATGGTATTAATGATTTCTTCTTCTATGAAAGTCGAGAGGTTATAGATAGTTCCCTCCAAGATCTTATGGCAAATGTTTAACCAAGCCTTGTTGATCTGTTTCCATCTCTCCTACCCATTCAACTTTATGACCAAGCATGCAACCATCCTCATTACAGGTCATAAATCATAGAGATGTTGAAGTATCATGAATGCTTCTTGTATTCATAAGCTTCAATAGTATTCTTGATGGCCTCCTTATCATCCAAGTCATCATCAAAATATTCTCCTTTGCATAAAAGACCGATAAACTTAGAAATTAGTTGGGGAGTTATTCACATCGTCATTCCTACGAACTAGAATTGGTATTCATGTACATGTGAAATTAACCACTAGTATAATCACTTAGGTTTTATTAAATAGGGAAACTCATAGAGTTTCAATAACCTGAACTTCTCCATCTTCACCTTTACCTCATCATTATAGATAGGAATTCCATTTAGTGTCCTCTTATCTATAGGGAAAACTAGTTCTAATGTCATCTCGTTCTCTTTTGTTCTCATTCAATGGTTGTAGTCACTCATGGTCATCTTTCTAACATGAGACACCCATTACTTTCCAAGCAATACGCCATCTGAATATTACATCTGCGTATACCATTCTTCATTGAAACTGGTGGAAATGGATTTTTCCCCCTTTCCCTTGCCCTTCTTTGGTGAAACATTTGCTACTTTCCTTGGTGTCATTTTTCCATCGAGTCACTAAAAGTTCTCCCTTTCCTATGATCCTGGCTTTCCTCAACTCTATGGCTCCACCCCTTTGCAAAAATCCCCTCAATCCTGTGCCGTAATTATGGAACCCTAAACTAGAAAACCCTTTTTCCACAAGACAGTGTAATCACCCACATGATTCTTCCACACAACCTTCTCCACTTATTTTTGCACTCCAGTTTGCTGATCAAACTAGTTATACATGAAAATATTTACAACCCTTTTTCACACAACTTTTCTTCAAGGATGCCCTAGTTCACAAGAGCTCTTTGATAATACAAATGCAAGGTAAACAATAATGCACCCCAACCTTCTACTTATAGATTTTTATTTTTCCCATAATAAATGTCATGCCACCTACCAATGTACTCTTGTAATAAAGGCGATTCTTCCTAATACCAACCTTTATAATTTTACCCCCATGTCTAATCCTGCATGAAAAATTATACAACCTTATAGTGTGTAAAAACCCTTATTGATGAAGATCCTTATGCATGCACTTTCAATGCTTGAAGGCACTTCTTCTATCTTTATCCTAATTTTTGACATCGCCTACCTCATGTTGTTCCTATGCTTCTCACCCTTGTACATGGTTTTTGTAAAGCCTTCCTAACACCAAACTCCTTATGTTCACCTTTTCCACGCACACTCTTCCAAACTACGCACTTTTTATCCTTTAACTTGAGTCATTGAAACACAACTTCCAATGCTTGTCACATCACTTCACCCCACACAAAATAGATGTGCAGTCCTCTATGCATAGAATTTTTTTTTAATTATAAGTGGCTATCAGCACACAACACGCATACAACAAAAAAGAAATGGAACAAGCAATGAGAATGGGAAACACAAAGAAAAGAAAATGCATTAAAGGAAATCCTAGGCTAATCATAATTACTACCTTATTTATAAACATAAGGAAGACTTATATATAGTAGAGATTCATTTGACTAACATTGAATTGTCATGGTAATCGTGTAATATCTAATGCTTGTAATCGAGAAATGTATGAATCAAGTATATAGGATAGAATGGATGGGCCCATCCAAAGGAATTTGAATTTCCCAGATGATGTAGAAACTTGGAATCATACAATAGAACCATCTGCCCAACCTCAAACTGTTTGTTCTTGATTTTTCTATCATACGTTAACTTTTTCCTAGAATTTTCTATTTTCTAAGTCCAGCAAGTAATATCCCGCCTCTCATCTAACTCTATTAACTCTTCAATCCTCTCCTCAAGTGCTTGGTCATCGAGATAATCCTCCTACGCATGCTATATACAAAGGATGGTAACATGAATTCAATAGGTAACACCGCTTATGTACCAAACACCAATTGAAAAGGTGTGGCCTTATTCAGTCTTTTATAAGTAGTCTGGTATGACCATAACATAGTAAAAACTTTATCATCCCAATCTCTTCTTCCTACATCACAAATTTTGGTCAGTGTGTGACTCAATATCTTGTTAAATGCCTCAACGGCTCCATTAGCTTATGGGTGATAAGGGGTAGTCTTGTGGTGGGCTACCATGAATTCCTCCAACAAAATCCTAACTGTCTCATTGAAGAAATGAGTACCCCTATCACTTGCTAAACTCAGCGAGGCTTCCATATCTCGCTTATTATGTTTTCCCATAGGATCCTTGTTGTAGTTGTTGTTATGCATCCCTTATAGGCATTACCTCCAACCACCTTATTAAGTAATCAATACAAGTAATGATATAGCATGAACCAGTCCTTCACATGATAGGTGAAATCGGTCCTAAAAAATCAATGGCCCACTTCTCAAATGGTTCTGTGCTAGCTATTGATATCAAGGGAATCTCATCTCTTCTTCTTGGTTTTCCAAGGCGCTTGAAATGGTCATAGACCTTGAAAAAATCAATACAATCATGGTGGATGATTTCCCACCAAATCCCTACTAGAATAATCTTGCACACATTTTAATTCCCTACATAGTGTGCTCCTACAATTCCACCATGTGATTTCTCCAAGATTGTAACACGTTCATGCTCTAACATGCACCAATGAAAAACCTCATCATAGCCTAGCTTGTATAAGTCTCCACCAATTAACATGTAGCGTGCATACGTATGGCTAACTACTTATTTTTAAATTATTCATTCCCTCTCGGTGCCACACCCATCTTGAGAAATATAACAATATCTTCTAAGTTAGAGAGGTCATCTGCTTGCGATCTAAATAGTTTACCATCTGGAATTGTATCCTCATTAATTTGTGCATCCTCCCCGAGTCAATCCTCGATAAATGTTCAAGTCCAAAATTACTCTTACCTAGTTTCAAAACAACCGTAAAATTGAATTCTTGAAACAACAGAACCCACTCGACATATTTTCCCTTGTAAAACGGGCTTGTTTACTAAGTTCTTCAATGCTTTATGTAGTTCGTGTATAAAATGAAAGTTGTTTCCAAAAGATACTACATGAATTATTACAACACATAGATAATAGGAAATGCTTCGTGCTCGGTAGTAATATAGTTATGTTCTGTTGGGGTTAGATTTCTCCTAGTAAAGCACAAGAGGTGGTCGATAACTCCATCTCTAAGTTGTGTTAATATTGCCTCAATCACCATCCCCGAAGCATCAACATATACATGGAATGGATTATCCTAAGAAGGAAAGCCTAATATAGGCACAATGATAAGCTTATTCTTCAACGTATCAAATGCCATCTATTATAAAGCGAATGATAACGAGATCATACCAAGCTAAGAAAATGAGATGCTAATCAAGCACCATGATCAATAAGATGAAAGTACTTTGCGAATAACTTTACTTAAAAATTGCAAACAAATGAGAAGCAATATCATATATTATTATGGAACTCAATGCAATACAATGAGAATGTGCCTTGCTTAAATAGGCAAGGAATAACAATCTAAGAACCGAGAGAAGGTCGTAGATCAAGCCATAAATTAGGAAATAACTAGTCATCAAAGAACTAGTAAAGACGATAGATTTAGGAGAGAACTAGACATCAAGGATCTAGTCAATACAATAGATCAAGGAAAGAACTATACCTAACAACTAGATTATATCTCCTAGTATCTAAATAAAATAAAATAAATATCCACACACATTAGTGGGTGAGGATAAATACAATAAAGGTAAATAAGGTACCTAGGTGAACATGAGCTAAGGTAAATAGATACTCTAACATGTTGTGCCTCTCCCTAGTGAAATGCACTTTTTTGTTTCAGCAGCTCTTCCAATGGTGACACGATTTTGGCATACCCCTTAATAAATTTCTGGTAATACCCCATATGCCCAAGGAATCCATGCACTGTGCTCTGGCTAGTAGGTTCCCCCAATCCCACAATAATGGTAACTTTGGCAGGATCCATCAGCAAGCCTTCCTCACATATGATACACCCCAAAAGGGTTCTGAATGGAGTAACAAAAACACATTTCTTAATGTTTAAGGATATCCTCAACTTCCAACATCTTTCAAACATCAGCCTCAGATTGTCAAAATGATCCCTTCCTAATCCATATATTTTCCAATAATCAAGGTAGACTTGAAGAAACTTATGGATGAAGTCTTGAAATGCCTACACCACAATGCACGAAAACACAATAGGCACGTTCTTCAATCCAAAAGGCATGACTATGTAGGAAAATATTCTCCATTTAATGGAAAAAGTTGTATTTTCTTGGTATTCATTTGCAATTCTAACCTGATGATATCATGAGAATCTGTCTGTGAAAGAATAGATCTCACGCTCGGCTACTCCTTCCAGGATCTCCCTAGTGAAAGGTGTTGGAAAAGGGTCAATAATACATACCACATTAAAATCCCTATAATCAAGAAAAATTCTTATCCTCCCATCCTTCTTACTGATAATGAACAATGGAATTACCCATTTTGATTCCTCCATGACCTTGATAATGTCGATGTGATCATCTTGTCAATCTCATCCTTGAATTTGATGCAAAGATTAGGATTCATTTGATAATGTCTCTTCCAAATTGGGCAAGTTCCCTCCTTTATTTTAATCTACATATCTCATAAAGAGTGGTGAACTCCCTTAATCTCATAATACCCTCATGGAAATAAGTCCTAAAACTCACGCAATAGATGGATGATCTTTGAAACCTACTTTTCTTCCATTAATCTCCATTAGTATCCTCCTCGGTTTGGCCTCTGAATCAATGTTAACCTTCTTGGATTTTTAGGGGTTCATGTTAGGTGTGTCCATGCTCATCGAACTATCCATAATTTTGTGCATACCCATAGTATGGTTAACATTCAAATTTTCTTCCTCTTCAAAGCATCAATCACATAGACCAACTTTCCTATTTATTTTTCCATGCATGAATGCTCAAACCGTATCTCCTCTAATTCTTCCTCATAAAATCATGCTTCTAAGCCATGTTCACCAAATAATTTTAGTATTCTATCCTCCTCCATGACACTATCTCCCATAGTTAGGCACTTAACAACTTGTAATGCCCCATCCATCGATAGCTTGGTACTATGATATTTGAAATCTTGAAGGAGGTCGATCGTCCAACTCATGTAAGTTTATTGTTTGACAACACATCTTTGAGTGAAAATACCATGTGTACACATAGTCTTGTAAGGTGCGATACAACTTATGCACCCATAAAGAAGGTGGAAAGGATTCCACACCTCCCATCCAATCTTTCTCACATGTTTGGATGTGAAACTAGGCGTGTTCCTTCCCATGATAATATTGTATGATAGTAGGTGCATTTATCCGGGAAAACCTAACAGAGAACTTGATTCTCACTTCACACCACTCTAGAAGGTTATCATGATGGGTTTTTCACCAACATGTTGTGGTCTTGAGAAAGGTTTAACTGAGCATCCTTCTCCTTTTGATCTTGCATATCCACTGGGTCTCCATTTCTTTCGGGAAAATATCAAGGTTGGATCCTCCAGAATAACTTGGAAACTTCTTTCCTCCTAGGCACTTGACTGAGCATGCCTTTTTACTCTCATCATAGAGCCTCTTAACTACCTTCTGACTAACTCATATGTCCTATGCACCTAATTATCATATGCCACACTAATTGTATCACTTATAGATTGAGTGTCTTCTCCGAATAACGTCCTCCTTTGTTGGTTGCATAACTTTAGGGTCCCAGATAGTACACACATAAATTATAGCTAGGTGTTCCTCTTTTAAAGGCTCAATATAGGGCACTAACTTCCCATCTGTCAAAGGAATGATAACACATTCCTCTTTGTTCTCAAAACTTATATACCCCTTATTGAAATGTAAGTCAACATTGTTCTTATAACACCATGGGCACCCAAGTAACAATGGAAATTTTTCTACCTCAGCAATTACTAAGACTTCAAAGTCTCCAGTGAATTTCACCCCTTGGATAGTGATAACAACATCCTGTAAAAAACCAATGGGAATTACCTTTGTCTTGTTGGCCATATACAACACCTTTGAAGATGGCTATAATGGGGCCTTACTATTTGATTTCGGGCATCTAGGGTGAGAACATTGACTTCTGCACTTGTGTCAATCGAATATTTTGTAGGATCCATCCATGAAAAATGTGTCAACAATGATATTGAAGGTAATCTCCTTATTATAGTCGAGGCTATGTGGAGGAAGGTTATCATGCAAAACCTACCTTTTGCACTCTGCTCGAGCACTTTGTATCTTAAAACCTCAACCATTCTCCTAATAGAAGAATGATATTCTCTTGGTGCAGCATCTTACACACCTCTTTGACATCATCTATATCTGACTGAGAAACCTTAGTGCTTTTCTTCTACCCCAACTTCCTGGATTTCTCCTTTAGACATTGAATTTCCCCTTGAAGACTCTTGATTATGTCCATAGTCTCTTGATATACTTCCTTCTAATGGGTAGGGTCCAGATACTTCCCATACATAACCTCTTCTCTTGTAGTCAGTGGTCTCTACTTTGGTATCTTCTGGCATGCACACCATTAGCTTGCATCATCACCAATACATGTTCTAATTCTAACTCACATCCCACCATTGGTGTCCATTGTGAGTTGGCCTTATTAATGCTTACCATCCCAATGCCCTTGTCTTTTCGGTGTTGTTGGATCATATGTTTAAATATATCTAGGCACTCCTCATACTTGTGCTTCTTTCCACACCAAGATCACTATAGTAGGTTAGGAAATTAATTCTTATAATGATCTCGTGGACCCACAATTATAACAAATTTTGCTAGGAATTCACCTCCATGATTTCCACACCTATAAATCCTCCTCATAAAATCCTCTTCCATGAGCTCCTCCATCCACATGTCCTTCATAGTGATGACCATCATCCTTGGAATTATTTGCAATGTTGGTTTGGTGCACACTAATATCAATGACATCATGTATCTGGTCAATTAATATACAATCCTTGGTGTCATGAGTAGTAGAGGTGTAAATCTTGTAATAATAAGACACATTCTTACTTATGGATCCCGCCTTTGTGTTATTAGACAACTACTTACATCGCAATCACCATGGTAAATCTCACAATCTATTGTTTTTTAGCATATCGATCTCTAAGGACAACTGTCCTTCGTATGCCCCTCTACCTCACAATTCATACACCATAGGCCACTGTGAGTCTCATGGGTCGAGTTCACAGATAGCTTCTCTAGCTACTTTTCCATTGTAACAATATAAGCTTCAAGAAAAGGACTAAAATTGGTATCCATGCTTCCTATGGCTTTGGCATGCAGGGTAGCCTCCAAGGCTTCGCATAGGTCTATGAAAGTCGTATGCAAAATCACTCTTTTGAAAGGCGTTAAAAATCCTCTAAAAAACCATTGAACATGTTGAGAAGTATGAATATCATAAGAAAATTTTCATAAGAGAGTTTTAAAATGCCCTTTATACTCCCACACACTCGTGCCATACCTTGTTGAATCTCCTTTAGCATGTTAATGCTCTTATATTCAAACTACTGTCTAGTGGGGTCATACTTCGATACCAACTATGCGTGCACCCCCACAACGTTGTTGCAAATGACATGCTCTGAACATCATCAACACCTTTGTAATCTAGCGAGATGTAAAGACATTTCATAAAATAATTGTTGTGATGGTTAAGGCCCTTGTCCACCTAATCCAGAACCTTGATTCCATTCGGTGTTGCCTCTACCACAAGATCCACTAGATCCACTATTCCCTATCCCGCCTAAGCCACTAGATCCTCCAGATCTACCAAGTCCACCAGATCCACTAGTTCCTATTCCACATGACCCAAAAGATCCACCTCCCATAGTTTTAGGATTACAAGTGGTCACAAATTTTTTCCCCACTTTGTCATGCTAAAATATGTGCCAACAGCCTTTTATATTACACTGTTACTGGATGTGTGTCTTGTACCACTTCTATATGGGATACCCAAGCTTTGTGTACCCAAACAATTCCCAAATTTCACTCCAAAAAATATACCCCAAAACATAGGAAATGATTGTGCAACCATAGATGTGCCAAATGAAAATTTATACCTCCTAGGTGTTCATCAGTTACTTCCACCAATACCAATTGGGTTAGTAATACTTATCTCTAGATTTGGAAAACTAAGTGTCGGTGTTGGTCACTGGTGGATTCACATGCGCGCGATGGATCTCCTTTCTCCAAGTGATGATCTCTCATCGAAGCTAAAGTGGTCTCTCTCCTGCACTTGCCAAGATGGGGTAGTATAGATTTCTCACATTCCACATCCTCCATGTGAACCTCAATTCCTTCATGTAACATTTATCTCTACAAATCCATCACTCTTGAAACTTCATTTTGTCTAACTCCCTCTCACGAGCTTCATTATACTTAAGTCAATTCTCTCTCTCTCCTTCTTAGCCCTAAGGTTCACTATCTTCCTCCACCCTAGCTTCCTTTCCCAATGCTCGGAAGAAGCTTAGCCGGCCATATAAAATGCTTCCAAACTCATTGTAATGATTAGGAGATATTTATATCTAAAGGGATAACACATAATAATGATCCTCTTGCCTCCCTTAATAACTCAAACTTAGTAATCTCTATACAAGAATACGTAGAAATCATGTACTCAAGGTGTAAATCATGAACAATATTCTCTACCAATGATCAAAAACATGTGTCCAAGTCAAATTGACATCATGTAGCCTCTGATACTCCTCTTGGGTCCATATGTAAGGTCTATAGTACCAGCTTGATCTAGATGTATACGCCGAAAGCCATTCATACAACTCCACTGGAAAACAAAAAAATAAGGTCTCATATAGCTCATGATACAAATGTTATTCTACCCATTTACATGTGTCAAACTTAGGTCCATCACTAAATCTTTGAGTAAATTCATCCTCTATGCTTTTAAGCCATGCTTCGACACTTGTCCAAGGTCAAGTGCTTTATCATCACACACCATTCTCATAACAACTTTGAAAATAGGTCCCAACAACAGAACCAAGATATAGTCATTTATATACCCTTAGTACTATTTTATAACCCCAAGTGTGCCAACCTATCACCCAATGGGCATTGGTCACTCAACCGAGGCATGTGCGGCGATGATCCCCTCCTTTATGTAAGTTTTTGATAAGGTTATGCCACTAATGGAGGATGGATTATAGAAGTAGAATTACATTTACTAATTTAAAAAGTTAGAAGGTGCAACTAAAAAATCCACATATTAATGCATTATAGATGGTAAATAACATTTGTAACAAGAATAATAAACTAGATCTAGGCCATGATAAGTCATATAACATGAGGTTTTACACCCATAAATAATTTATATAGAACAAACCCACATATATATTGATTTAAAATAGTTATGGTAGCCACATTATAGTCAAAAGGGTCATCTCAGACCATATATATTAAATGATAGAGACTTGTCTCCCACAAATCTTCCTGATATGAGACCCTAACTATACTTTTTCCTACTCTAACCCTTATTACAGATCCCAGTACCCATGCATATGCTTATGGCATCCCTTACAACCCTTGGCACTAAGTTCTCTAAACCATAGCATTATTGTAACACTTCGTTACTCTCCTTCTCTTTCTCTGCATTCTCTATGTGTGTCTATCTCTACCTTCTCTCTATCTCCCATATCTGTCTCGCCCAAACATTTCTTTATATAAGATCATCACCCACCGCCATGCCTTCTTTAAGCACACGATCACACGCTAAGTATCGATGTGGTCCTCTATTGGTGAATTCTCATCCCTTTACAAACCCTCCACTCTCTGTAATGACGTCTTCTAGGAATATTCCTTGTGGAGAATATCCTTTTCTTGATCTCCAATGTTTTAGGCTGGCACCTTATCCACTTATCACATCTATTCGGGTCCTCACGCTTTTCATCGAGTGCCCCTAGAATGCCAAATATGGCTAAGTCCTTTAAACCCATGTTTTTCCTGCCACACGCACCTTGGTTTCACTTAAAACCTTCTTAAACCCCTTTGTCCTTCGTGGTTTCCCCTAAACACCCTTCTTGTCACTGGTATTGCGTACACATTCCCTTTGATTGTTATCTAATATTTCAAGGAACAATAACTAGTGTCGCATTACAAGTTCGGTAGATTTATGAGAAGAATTCAAACTAGGTCAAGAATTAGAGAGGAAGGAATTTTTGAATATTTACAGATTATCTCCGGAAGAGGAAGAAGGGGAAGAATAGCTCAAAGGTATCCATCTCTACTAAATAGAACTTTATCAACACCTCATCTTGACATACGTTTCATTCAATCAACTAGGGTTCCTAGAGTAATTATAATGACACATCTACAACAACAACCACCGCAAGGTCTACCAAATCTGCATTTCAACTTCACTAGTAGCAGCCCACTTGTTCTCAATGCACAAAATCCAATCCCAGTTGCAACATTGAAGAACATTCTATATTTCACTAAAGAGAACCATACAACTTTGATTGACCACATCTAAGACATCGTAAATGTTTGTGCAATTCATGAAATTACTGAAATGGAAGTTGTTGGCATCCTCCTTTAGGGATAAATATTTCAATGGTTCAAGAGTTTAATAGAAGGGTATATTCATAATTAGGAAAATTTGGACATATCTCTTCACAATAAATTTTGGGAGAAGGTAGATAATTTGTCTCTGTTGGAACAACTAACCATAATCAAGAGAGCACCAAATGAGTAGATGGATGATTTCAACTTTAGATTTCAAAGGACATGGGATATAATTCTACTTGTTGTGAGGCCAATAGCTGAAGGTGACTTTCTCTACTTCCTAAAATCTCTAAATTAAGATATTGCAATGATGGTACAATCCATGGGAGGTACAACTTTACCTGTAACTTATAATATTTCCATTATAACCAAAAATTATTTGATTCAAGCTGGTAAAATTGCACCTAGGCCAACCATGCAAATTTATCTAGAATTAGGAAGCCCAAGCATCAACCAAGCACCTAAATTATCTCCCATTCCTAACACAAGAAATCAAAGCTCCACTAAATCTTCTACCTCATCTTCTAGTGCCTCAAATGAGCTCCAAGAAGTCATGAAGTAGTTGCAAAACTTAGGAAATGAGTTGGTGACAATTGAGTGGTAGTAAGATCAAAATTCCAAATCATACCAGCATCAAACCAAACCCAATAGACACTGTGTATCTCATCGAATAGGCCACCAATTCAAACTACAACAAAAACCAAGTGAAACCTCCTTCTAACAGGCCATTACAAACTTACAATCCTTGTGCTACATCCATATCTAGAGCCTTAGTTCTAATGCAAAATAACATGGCTCAAGAGTATGACCGGTGCTTCGATATAACCAACGTCATTACCAGGTCAATTTTCTTCAATGGTGATTTGAATCAATCCATTATGGAAAAATAAATGGTATAGAACAAGAGACAGGCTAAGAAGAACATCGGTAGTAGGAAGTTACTCAAGAAGCACCTTTAAATGAGACCACACTTGTCAATTGGCAAGTTGAAGATTTATGTGGTATTAATATAGCCCCTTCTCAAATTTTAGCAGCCAATACACGTTCTAAGAAGAGAAATATTGGAGAGGGATAGTCATCCAATTCAAATGATGCAAACCCCTCTATCACTCATCAAGGATTTGAAAGTAAAAGTACAACTCCAAACCTTCAAAATTAACCCATGCCACCTCCCAAATAATCTCAAGTATTGGTTGTAACAACCCACATGTAGGAGAAAGTTATAAAAGGTAGAGGGATGAAAAAGGATAGCTCAGCCCCATTCAATATCATTGAGTAGATGAAGAAGAAAAATGTAAACATTTAAATGTAAAAGTCATTAGCTATCCCAGGACAACGAGATCTATTGCAAGCTGCCATGTAAAATCGGTCCGCATAAAATCATCTATCCAAAGAACAAGAGGAAGTGTTTACCAATGCAGCCCAATAGGGAAGAAATGAAGGAGGTCAACAAGGTAAAAAAATGAATCCCCCTCCATTTTATATATATCTGATTATCGGAAATAATCTTGTCCACAATTGTATGATTGATTTGGGATCAAGTAACTTTGTCATGCTAAAACAAATAGCTGATCAGCTAGGCCTCCAATATGAAGTCATTTCTAATGGTGTAGTGTAATTGGATGGGATGGCAAGAATAACAATTATATTAATTAAAGGATTGAACCTCAGATTGTACTCATGTTCCAATGTGATTATCTTGTAAGATTTATCAGTCATAGACTTACCACCACTCTTTGCATTATGTTTGTCAAGAGACTTCACCACTAAAATTACAGGTTATTTGTCCGTTGATTGGTCACACATGTTATTCATTACAAGGTATAGAGCTAAGGCCCGAACCAATTGCAAATTTCCACATTGAGCCTTATAAACCAAATCTAATCAATGCAAATTGTTCAACATTTGATTAAGAATATTTCCCAGTGCACTTATGAAGAAGATACTAAAGTTGGAAGAATTTTAGACTTAACTCTTGATGAATGGGAAAACAAGATGCATGAATTCAACCCTTATAGGAAATGGAGGAAGCTGAACTTAGCATTTATTGCTTTCAGAAGAAAAATCACCACTTCCTAGTATCACCAAGCCGATCAAAAAGAGGATAATAAGGTATGAAAGTTATTCTTTAATGGCTCAAGGAGTAGACAAGGTGCCGGAGGAGGATCCATGCTTATTTTACCACAAGGTACAAAATATTACTCATCTTTCCATTTTCAGTTTACTTTCTCAAACAACACGGATGAGTATGAATCCTTGATCCATGAATTATATTTGGCAAAGAGAGGTATCAAGAACTTACAAGTTTTTGGGGATAGTGAGCTAATTTTAAACCAAATGAAAGGAATTTTTTTGCAAATAATGATATTTTGTAGAATTACAAAAATCAAGTATGGGGCCTCATTGAAGATTTTGAAGATTTTAACATCAATTCCATACCAAGAAATAATAATGAAGCAAATGCAGACAAACTTGTAGCAATTGGGACAACATTTGATGTTGTAGAAAATATCAAAAGTGATAAAACTCAGCCCCATATAAAGGTTGTGGTAAGATTAGTTGTCCCGAGAAAATAATTCAAGTTGACAAGTCTTCAATAATGATCAACAAATTATTAATTTTCTACAAGAAGAAGCCAAGTTCATTTCTAGAAACCAAGAAAAGATGGAATAACAAAGATACTAACAAAGTGGTGCAACCGAGAACTAACAAATTACCAAAATGCCTTGTGACTTTGGAATCAATCTTCATCCCAAATGATAAATTATAGAAAGAGATAAAATTGTGTGTAGACTTCCAAGATTTGAATAAATCCTCACTCAAATATCACTATCCACTCTCTTTAATGGAGAAAATTATGCGAGATAGTAGCTGGTTCGAAAAGGTTTTCATTACTAGATGGATACTCGGGGTATAATCAAATAATGGTGAAGGAAGAAGATCAGTTCAAGATAACCTTCACCATAAAATGGGCACATACGCCTATAAAAAGATACCATTTAGACTTTCAAATTCTAGAGAAACATTGCGAAAAGCTATGGATATGGAGTTTAAAGGACTAATCAACAAGATAGTGCTCATATATCTAGATGATATCACTATTTTCTCAAAGAATGTAGCAGACCCCATCTTTAACCTCAAGCAAGTATTTCAAAGGTGTAGAAGATTTGAAGTGTTGTTAAATCCAAAATTTTTGTATTCTTAGCACATGAGGGAAAGTTGTTAGGCCATATTGTTTCAAGAGAATGGTTGAAAATTGATCCCAAAATATTCAAATCTATTATAACTTTTTCGTTTCCAAGTCCTAAGAAATCCCTCCAAAGTTTCTTGAGAAGGATAAAATTTTTCGTAGATTTGCACTGGATTTTCCACTCTTGTGAAGACATTAAAAATGATGTTGAAGGAAAGTATTACGTTCAAATGGAAATCAAAAGGAAAATAAATATTTGATGCTATCAAACATGCAATATCACAAGCTCCAACTCTTATCAACCTATATTTCTCCAAGGATTTCATGTTCTATGATTTTGGAGGATCATACATGATCTTATCTATCTTAGTAAGGAAGGTTTGGATTATCCCATAGCATTATTCATTCAAATCTTGGAAGATTATGAAGTAAAGTAATATTATATTGAAAAACATGTTCTTGTTGTCATTAGGAGTTCAAGAAGTTCGGACACTCGGTCTCAAACAATAAGATTCAATTGCTAGTGTCTCATGCTGGTGTTAAGGAGTTTCTCCTAAAAATATATATAAATGAGAAGAGGGTAGGTTGGATAAATTGGGTAATGGAATACAATATTAAAATCAAAGTGACCAAGCTTGTTTGTGGAAAGACTTTGTGTGAAAAAATATCTTCCAAACAACATGTTGAGTTAGAAGGTGATGAGGAGGCTGTCCTGGTGCTGCATAATGATCAATAACAACTAGATAATGATGAACCCATTCCATGTTGGACTCAAGACATGGTGAATTATCTCCAAATAGGTTTGTTATCTCCAGAATGGAACAAAGATAAAAGAAGATGTTTCATATTTCAATCCCTTCCGTATGTTCTCATTGATAGCATCTTATTCAAGAAGGATGTGAACAAGGTGTTATTGAGGTGTATCCCAATAAGTCAGGCTGAAAAGATATTGCAATGGTTCCATGATGAAGAAGCGGGAGGCCACTACACTCCATGAGTAATAACTCTAAAAATCATTAAATTTGGGTACTATTTTCCCATAGTGTTTAGTGATTTCTATTCATGGATCAATAAATGCAACAAGTGTGTGTTCTTCATAGGAAAATAAAGGCTTGCAGCGATGCCCCTTCATCCCATCTCGATGGAGAAATCATATATGCAATGGGTATTGGAATTTGTTGGAGTCATTAATCCAAATTCAAGTCAAGGCCACAAGTGGATAGTAACAACAACAAACTATTTCACCAAGTGGACTCAAGCGGTGACACTAAAGAAGGCAAATGAATCCAAAGATCTTTTATTTTTATGAGAGGATTGTCACAAGGTTTAGAAATCCTACCACCATCATATCGATAATGTATTGACATTTCTTGGAAAATAATTCACTAAATGGGCTGTCAAGATTGGTATTTATCTCATAAGTTATTCGACTATTACCCCCATGGTAATGGTTAAATAGATTCTACAAACAAGAACCTCTTGAGAATCATAAGAAGAAATTTTATCAAGAATCAAAGAACCTGGTACAAAAGCTCAAATCAGCCTTATGGGATGATAGAATAACATCCAAGAGGTCAAAATTCATCTCTCCATATAATATTCTATATGGAAAGGAAGCAACTCTAACTATATCACTCAAGTGTATTGGAACTCGTGAAACAATTGAAACTAGATGAGTTTGAGCCCATTGAAATCAGGTATGTAAAGTTGATGGAGTTAGAAGAAGCAAGAGAACATGTAGTGTAGACCATGGAAAAGGATCAAACCTTGATTAAGGGAATATTTGAGAATAAATTTAAAGCCATGAAATTCCAAGTAGGAGACTTGGTATTGAAGTGGGATGCTAATCGTGCAAACCTAGCAAAAAATTCTAAGTTTGATGCCATATGGAGTGGTTTGTATATGATCATTGAATGCAAGAATAGAAATGCCTTCCGATGGCCAATTTATATGGTGAAGAACTATAGATTCAATTTAATGGAATCTATCTCAAACACTTCTACTTAAAGGATAATTTCTCACCCTTGTACATATTATTTTAGGTCTTTTTGATTCCTCCAAGTGCTTGTGAAAAATGTTTTTTTGTTAGGGTAGGTTTTAATTTCCTAAGAGCTGGTCCACATGTTTTATTACTTCTAGTATATGTTTTTATATAGCTCAACATTATTCTAAAAGGATAAATTACAACTAAGAAACTCAAAGTTGTAATCAAAACTTTCCATCTTCAAGAGAACTCAAACGCAGAGAAACAAAAAATTAGGTTAAGAGACAGATTTCAAATCTTCAATTCTTTGGCTTCCTCAAATCAAGAAATCAATGATTGCACTGATTTGAAATCGCTATAGATAGCACTCTTGAATATTCACTCAACCTTCAATCACTGTATAAATATAATATATAAGCCACCATGCATATCTCCTAGACTTGATAACGGTCCATGGAGCCTATAACAATAATGTAGGATCAACTCCATCTAGAACATCTTGTTGAAAAGAATGGGATATTCGAAGAAGAGAGAAAGATGAAACTTAATAGAGTTCCATGATGTCCAATTGATAGGTGTTCAACTCACAGCCTCATGGATTGTAGTTGTGAGAATTGAGTGGAATTCAAGTTTAAAATATTTTTCTACTCTCAGAATTTTTTTTCCAAGATCTTCTTATGAGAGCTAAGAATGCGAGTAGTGGAGGGAAGTTTTAGGAGCAAGCAGCAATATCCCAAATGTTCTGGGATCAAGAATTTCAAATTTCAGATTAGATCACGAGGATCATGCCAACTCCATGCTAATTGGATTGCTGAGGAACTGGTCGTACTCCATTTAGCAGAAAATGGCCCCACGAGTCACCAAATTATTATTGATTTACACCCTCTAGTGAAAATCTAGGTAACATGGCAGCTTGCACTCAAAGGTTCTCATTACCATTTGAAAGAACTAGGAATATTTCAACTCCCGGGGAGATGAGGGGTTCATAGAGAATTGAGTGGAGCTTTACAAGAGGAATTTTTCCTCTTCTTGGTCTTGCTTGAGTTCAAGGTTTCACTCGAGTTTGGAGGGAGAAGATACTACAAGCTATTTCAATAGTAGCGAAATCGATGAATAACTCTTTGACATCTTCATGCATCCCACTCACCTTAGTATAGTTGATGAACCCATGAAATAACATAAAATTTTAGGGTAGGTGTATAGACTTCAAAGAAGTAATCTCGAGTTCTATATACAAATCAACAAACTCATAAGAGAGCCACTTCGTAGCACCAAGTTGGGGCTCTGTAGGCCATGCTGAACATAATTGAGGGGTCAAGCTAATTACGTGAGGGTTTAGGATCCTTTGACAATAATGATCCATTATAACATACACCAAGTCATTCCTGACTCACCAAGTTAATCGTATGATGTATCGAGCTACACACCTTGCTCTACATCGCCAAACCAAATCATGAGTTAGGGAGAATGAGAATTTTTTGAAGAACGAGATACTTGAAATATTAGATAAGTTGAATTTCCCATAGATCTCTACATTATAAATGTTGAAGAGGGATCTCATTAAATGGTTTTGATTACAATCGAGCTATTCACTCACATGGTCAATTTGTTTATAGAGACATTTGGAAAATCAGACCAGCTTCTACTCCTTAAGGAGCCCCAATGAGTTTGTCATTCAGAACAAATCTAGCTCCCATTATCACTAGGTAGGCTATCTCATATTAGTTGTGAGTTATTTCAATAGTGGTAGGCTGCTTGGTACTTTAGGAAACATTTCAACAACCTAAGCCATTATCCTACAAGACTCGGAAAAATATCTAGAGTTAAAGCTCAAATGAAGCCAAGTTAGATGCATTAATCATGGAATTTACAAACAAGTCAACTTTGACCTACACCAAGATATATGCTCCATGATCTTGAGTGAGCTACTCAGATTTAGTCAAGCTAGGGGTATATCCCTACTTGATTTATTTCACCATGGTAGTGAGCTAGATATTGATAGCTCATGCCCCATGTATGAGTAATTCAATGTTATGGAGGAACAGACTAGTGCATGCGGGTAAACAAATTTTTACAATGCCACCGAGTTTGTACCAAGGGAGAAATATGTTAGGGGCCCCTTGATAGCTAATCAAATATTTAGCAAATCGATGAGTTTGAGTTTTTGCTACATAAACAAATACATCTCACATAATCAAGCTAGCTATCATAAAAATGAGCAAATTGTGCATAGTGTATGATCCTCTAGAAATCAAGACCAATAGATAATTAAATCTAATATGGAAGACCAAGGTCTACATATTTTGTGAGCCATTGACATGTCACATAGCCAAGCCGGCTAGGAAATGTTAAGCTATTTTGTATAGGTAAATTGAGCCTATTCCCATACATACCAAACCAATTTACATCCAACTCAACCCATGTGATGTGAGCTAGTTTGGTAGGGGTCATAGGGATGTTCGGGAAAAATGGATCAAGAAAATGGAGTCCTACATCGAGTGGTTTGATAAGGTAAAGCAACCAGGATACTACAAAGAAGCTTGCCCGAGTTATGTGATAATTGAGCCAAGTTAGTTTTACAAGGGCATCATCGATCCAAAGTTGGCGGGAGAATGTCGACAAAGAAGAGAAGGATTTAGGCTTGGCTATTGAGTCATGGGGATGAGACCATTGCATTAAGAAACATAGATTTTCAAACTTTTGATGAATGGGAAAATATCTTTGTGAGCCAAGTCATTAAAACTCACTAAACCACCGAGCAAGCCAAAGTAATTTATAGACGATACGAGAAAATCGAGCCTTGGTGGCCTTGGAAAAATGTTCTTGTAGTGGCCAAATCACCCATAATATGCTTTGGAGAAAAATTGGAGTGAAATGGCCCAATTGGCCCACAAGACGAATGGGAAATTCGGGACCAAAATCGTCAAAATGGAAAATGAGTGAAACATGCCGGTAAGACCTTGGTCGGCGAACCCGAGTTGTTGGGTCAACACACGATGGGGAACCATGTGTGGGTATGACATGTTTACCAAGCCCTTCATGCGGGTGATGCGGATATTAGGGGCCCATCAAGCCTAGGTCAAGTTAGAACGAGTTCACTTATTGGAGGATGAGCTCGTAACACGTCGATAGAGTGCAAGCTCACGGGTGAGGAAGTAGATGAGAAGTGGCGGTGTAGCTCTGCAGACAAAAACTCACTTGTGCATTAGGTAAAATCCTAGTGAATGGGGTTAAATTGTCATCCAATAGGAAAACATGGCAATAAACGAAGACCAAGGTGGGAATTATGAGAGAGGCCCCAAATAGATATGAGCCAAGTTAATAGGTAGGGTTGTCGGAGCTCGTACAAAAAAATAGTCAACATATAAGTATCAAGAATGAGGTTTGTAGATAACAAGAGTCCAAGGTTAACAAGATGAATCAGCCATGTATAAGGAAACCATCTCGATGAGCTATATCTTTGAGATGGCTATGACTAAAACAAAAACATTAAAGTTCCCCTCCACTTGTAAATGTGTAAATGAGATGGTGGGCCTGGGGTGAGTACATTTATAAATGCAAGAATCATTTAAATGATGCAGAGACGTTAGAAGAAAAGGTGAAAATATTTTAAATAATTATTTCCAGCTTCTAATGGATTTAAAACACATAGTCCCTTGACAAAGAAGTGAGCTCAGTGAAACTCAAAATATCTACAATCACTCAAATAGCCATAACTAGAGAAATTTTTAAAGGATTTTCAGAAAATTAGTGTCATTGGAATCGAGGCTTTGAGCCGTTTGCGTAGAAATTAAGAAAAGAATAAATTGATGAATATTTGATGTATATTTTTAAGGAAAACGATCCCAGTTCTGTTTTTTGGTTGGAAAGTGGTTGAAGGAGCATTCCATGAGAATGGGAAATCATTCTTTCACTGCTGCAAGTTATGGGACACCTTAGGATTGCTTTTATAGGTCCAAAACCACCAACCACATTCATTTATTCTAACTTAAAATTGGTTAAGAAGTAGATTTTAGGAATTGTATCTCCTCCCTCTGCCTCTCCTCCAAAATTCTATAAATTGGAGTGATGGGTTCATTGTTAAAGGGAATAGTTTTAGTAACAAAACTTTGTCATTTTGGTTTTGTGAATCCAATATGATGTAGGCCTTTACAAAGGACTCCTTTCATGGTGATCTGGGCCTTTTTTTGTAATAGCTTGAATTGTGCATTTTAGTGAAGCAATAGATGCAAGTTTGTGGATGTATCTTCTATTACTGTGTTTGTTTGCATTCTTCTTACCTCCTCAATCTCATTGAAAATATATTGTGTCTATTTTATGATCTTAAATGGATTCATCATTATTGTGTTTGTATGGAAAGGTGTTGTGATTGACTTTATTAGACTATGGAGAACTATTATCACTCTCTCTAATCTACATTTTTCTTCCATTTTCACACATTGGGGACTATTCTCATACCCTCATTTTCTCATGTATCACTATTGTTAGTGTAGGGTTTAATTTAATGCACTCTTTCACCCCCGGTCCCTTGGAAAGTTAGGTTAGGATAAGATAGTTCTTCATGCATTAGGATTATATTGTGGGAGGTAGTTTAGGAGAAAGAACAAACTTTCTCTATAGGTATATCTCAAGTAACAAGTCCCAAACTTGGAGATAGTACCCATGTTATCCAGTCACATCATGAGCTCAAGCACACACACTTTTGCAAATTGGATAGTGTGTGTGATTTGATGATAACAACGTCCTCAATGACATCCTCCTCTACATAGCCTTCTTCTTCCTCAACAGCTTCCTCTAGCTTCAAAACCAGAATCCTCTTCCATCTCCTCAGAAACATCCAATTTTCCTCTAGAGCTAGAGATAATCGGGGAATCAGGGTAGGCAGTAGTCAGTCCAAGAAAAATCTCAGGAATTGGGTCAACTTTAACAGTATCCAAAGCATCCAAATTAGGAGGAACAACACTTCCAGAAACAAGAGCGGGGAGACATGAGAGGAATGGGAATCAGCCGTCGGGGTGGCAGAATCCAAAAGATGGGGCATAGAGAAAGCACGGGGAAAAGAAGTAGCATCATGGTGACCGATAATTTCCACTTTTGGATTAGAGGAAGACAGGGATTCATTGAGTGGGGAGGCAATGAGTGACATGGTGGGGAAGAGGTGGAGGAGGTCGGTGGTGATGTACCAAGCCAATGATAGTGGGAAAGTGATTTAGGGCATGGGTATTTAGGGAAGATGAAGTGATTTAGTTACCATGAGAGAAAATAATGCTTGCAATTATTTTTAAAAATTTGCATTAATGATTCAAATTTTGCTTTCTCGGTTTCCCACGTGTGACGAAGGTAATCAAAAAAATAAACTTTCCAATCATCATAAATGTGATCATCGTTGGTGGTGAGGAAGCATATGGCCAAAGGAAATGAAATCCCAAGTAATCATGATAAGAGGTGCCAACCTTATACATGCAAAACTTAGCAATGTTTATGATAGTCATCCTTAACTACTTTTAGAATTAATTCAGGAAGATTCCCTATCCATTGTTGTTGATTCTACTGTGAGACTCCAAGATTAGCAAGAAGATCGGCCACTTTGTTTCCTTCCCTAAAAACATGCTGATATTTAGCCTTGCTAAATAAATATTGGAAGTATTCTTATGTCGATATGATGTTGTTAATAGTCCAAATTATCTATACCCTTTTTGTTAATAAGATTAATTTTTTTAGTGATTCGATTTCCATAATTATGTTAATCTTTCCAAAATTAGTGGCCAGTTCAAGACCCTTTAAAATAGCCAAAGCTTCAGCTCTATGGTTAGTGCCCAAATCAAATAAGGATGCAAAATCTTCCATCGGTTGTCCCAAATCATCTCTAATAGCACCGCCCCCAAAAGAGAGGCCCATATTACCTTTAGCACCCCGTATGTATTTACTTTAAGCCATCCAACATGAGGAGGGGTCCAAGTAGTAGTATCCCTAAGAGTAATAGAGTTGGGAGGCTTGAGGGGAACCATGAGTTGTTGTAACCACTATCTTTCCATGCTGAGAATAATTTTACACTTGTGTTGTTTCCAAATGTAGCAATTCAGATTTTCTTGAAGACCAACAGAGATCAAAGTGAAGACCTATTGGGGGTACTTTATTGATCCTTAAATATTCTCCTGTTTCTCTCTTTCCATATGTTCCATAGGGTGTGAGGGAGAAGTAATTTCCAAGAAATATTGACAACTTGATGATGAAAGAATGGAATCCATTGATCGATAACTTCTAGAATTGTTTTAGGGAAAACCCAAGACACTCCAAAAATATTAAACAAAAGACTCCAAATAAAGGAGTAATTACAATGAAATAGTAAATGGGCCAAAGATTCAAGAGTGTTAAGACAAAACACACACCTGGTAGGTAATGAGTATCCCCTCCTTTTTAGGTTTTCTCCCATAGGAATGCATCTCTAGAAGTGAGCCAAGTGAAAAATCCTAGTTTAGGGATCACCTGAGGCATCTAGATCTATTGTAATGTAGGGCCCTCTCGGGATGTGTGGAAGGGAGAGGTAGGCAGCCTTGACAGAAAAGAATCCTGAAACTGAAAGAGGCCATATTCTAGCATCCTCCACATAAGAAGCGGGTAAAAACTATTGCACCAGTAAGAGCTTCAATTTTTCTATCAATTACATCTGAAGATAGCTAGCACCTTCCCAAATAGGTATAGACCAACTTGGGTGTAATGATGATCTATCGACATAATTTGTGACATAAGGACCACAGGTTCTAATAAGTCTAGATCTTATAGGATCCCATAAGGGGTCATCAGATAACACCTTATCTCCCATCCATTTTCATTCCGAAAGGCAACCGTGTGGCCATTTCCATTTTCCATCTAGTGCCTACCTGAATCAAGATTCTGGTACTCTTAATGGAATTCCAAATAGCCGAGCCATTTGGGGTATTTTCATCATAGAATTCCTCAATCTGAAGAAAGATATTTAGAGATCATCATCTGAGTCCAAGAGGCTCTTCCATTGTTAGCAATTTCCCAACCTAATTTGGCAAGCATGGCAACATTCATATCAGCAATTTTGTGCAAACCCAATCCCCCTAAAGTTGTAGGTTTACAAACCACCTTCCAAGAAACTAAGTGAATTATCTTTCTTTCTTTAGATCCCGACCAAAGGAACTTTTTATGGATTTGTTCAATAGCTGTAGCTACGAGACAAAAATATTACGTAAGGACATAAAATAGATCGAATTTTTTGCAATGTGGCCTTAACTAGTTGCAACTTACCTGCCTAACTGAGGAGGGAGCCTTTCTAGCCCGCTAGTTTCTTTTTATATTTTTCTATAAAAAAATTCTAGAGGAACTTAGTTTGTCTTCCCAAAAAGAGTGGAAGACCAAGGTAAGAAGAGGGGAGATCCATAATCCTGCAGCCAAAGATGTCAACAATCTTTCTTTGTCTTCTAGTTGGGGTGTTAATGAAAGCAATGCTACTCTTCCCAAATTTTATCTTTTGACCCAATGCCGATTGATAACAATCCAAAATATGTTTCAACACTTTTTCCTCCTAGACTGAAGCTAAACCCAGCAGAAGGGTGTCATCAGTGAATTGGCTGTGAGTGGAAGTTGAGACCCTAGAAGTGATAGTGATACCTTTGATGTTGCCTTCACCTTTAGCTACTTCCAAATCTCTGCTAAGAGTATCAGCCATAAGAATAAACAAGAAGGGGGATAAAGGATCCCCTTGCCTGATTCCCCTACTTGAGTTAAAGTATCCTTGAGGGATATCGTTAATGAGAATGGATAATTTAGGCATTGAGATACAGTTATAAATCCAGGATCTCCATTTTTCCCCAAAACTGAATTTCTGAAGGACCTAAAGTAAGAAAGGCCAACTAACTCTATCAAACACCTTTTGCATGTCAAGTTTAAGGATCATACTAGCTGAATTTTTGAGTGAAGTCAAGTGCATCACCTCATGAACAATAATGATGCCTCCTTGGATCAATCTACCTCCAATGAACCCATTTTGTTGTTCCAAAATTAAACTTGCCATAACTGGTTTGAGCCTAGAGGCAAGCATTTTTGTAATAATATTATAAGAAGTGTTGCACAGGCTAATGGGCCTATAATTAGTGATAAATTTAGATCCCATTGAATTAGGCATGAGGGAAATAAAGGTGTTATTCCATTCCTTTAATAGAAGGTATTTTTTTTGAAACTCAAGAATAGCTTGCATAAAGGTCGATTCATTGATGTGCTAGAAAGATTGAAAAAAATCCACAGGGAATCCATCAAGGCCAGGTGATTTATCTTCCTTCATATCAAAGAAATCTTTCCTTATTTCATCAATAGAGAAGGGTTGGGTGAGTCTAACATTCATATCATCATTGATTAAATTAGGAATATGACTGAGCATTTCTTTATAATCATGTTCATTCTATGGGGGGCCCTCATGTAAAAGGTTAACATAGTAATTGATAAGTTCGAAGCAATTGTATCATCCTTGTTAATGTAGGCACCATCCTCCATGACTAACTCTTTTATTTTGTCCCTACTCTTGTGTTTCATAGTAGTCATATGGAAGAATTTAGTAGTTTTATCTCCCTGTTGAATCCAAGTGGCTCGTGATATTTGATGCCAATATAATTATTCCTCGAAAAAGTGTTGTGATAGTCACTAAGTAGGAAAGTTTCTTATGATGAAGCTGAGGGGATCTCCCTTTCGAATCAATCTCCTCAGAAATAGCAGCAAGCTTTAGAGATAACATCTCCTTTCTTCTATGGATAACCCCAAAAACCTGAGTTTTCCAATTTTTCAGCTTATTCTTGACATATCTAAGCTTCTTTGTGAATCTATACATAGTTGTGCCTTAAATATGCATCTTCAAGGTAGTCCTTGATAAGAGCTTCTAATTGATGATTTTGTAACCAAGCCAGTTCAAAACGAAAGGGAGGATGTTTTGAGTTTTGAGCTTGTGAGGTAGTAAGAAGCAAAGGGAAATGATCAGAGGCTATCTTAGGCAAAGCCAACAAATAGAAATCATTATAGTGAGCCATCCAATCCATAGAAATAAGGAATATATCCAATTTACATTGAATGTGATTATTTCCCAACCTTCTGTTAGACCAAGTATAATTGGCTCCATGCAAATCAACATCAAAAAATTCCCCCATTCTGATAAAGTCAACAAGAGCTTCTATGCTAGAAGTGTTGACGTTGGTTCCACCTTGCTTCTCAGAGAGGTATAAAGGAGTATTAAAATCTCTAGCTATCAGCCAGGAAGATGCTTGCAGGTATAACAAAAATCCAACAGTCAGCCCAAAGTTTTTCTCTCTGAGACTCAGTGTTAGGCGCATATATATTAATAGTAATCCAACCCAAATTGGACCCAATTTCTTGGAAGAACATTCCTAAGAAATGTGGGGATTTGATGATACATTCCCCAAAGAGAATATTTGGATTCCAAAAAGTGCATAAACCACCAAAATTATTAGTGACTCTTGGGAAACCACAAAGGCATTGGGCCAAAGCTTATTAAGCATATTATCCTCTTTCAATTTGGTTTCTTGAAGCATAAAAATATCTAGAAAATATTTAAGGATCCTTTTTTCGGGGTTTTCGGTCCCTGAACATTCCAAGAAAAAAATCTTCATTTCTTTATTTTTGGTTTACCGCCACTTGAGACGGTAAGGATTCCATGTGTTCCTTGAGCTATATTGAGAAATGCTTCCTCTTTAAGATTTTCTTTATTTTTGATTCTCCCTTTGGTTTTCTTAGTGCTTACATCAATCTTTTCCTTAGTGCTCTTTTTGGTATTCTTAACGGGATTACTATGAATAGATAATGAAGCGAGAAGGAAAGATGATGGATTTATCATGCAAAGGGGAGAAAGAAACGTAATTTCTAGAAAACCAAGAAGAAGGAAGGCGACAAAGGACAGGCTCCAAAACATCTCAAAGATAATTTGAGGAAGGAGGAGAGGTGGCAGAAGGGGGAACCAAAAAGAGGAAAGGTGAGAGGAAGATAAAATGAGGGGTATGAAGTTGGTAGAGGAGCAAAGGGAGAAGGAATAATAGAATAAGGGAGAGAATGAGTGCAAGAATAAGGGGAGGAGGAAGAGGGGAGTGAAGCAAAGAAAATAGGTAGCAAGGAGGAAACCACCAATGGGGAAGAGGAAGCAGGAGGGGGTGGGGCGAGACAGCCAGAGCCACCAAAGGAGATGAAGAAGGAAGGGAAGCGAGGCTGAAGCAGAAGGGAGAACAATATCCTCCGAAAGAACATCAAAAGGATTAGAAGTACTAACAACATTAGAGTTTTTGGGAATGTACTTGCCTTTGTTCAATGGGGACCGAGCTCTTTCTTTGGAAGATTGGGTTGGCTTGGTTGGGAAAGCCATCGCCCAATGTCCAATGCTTTTGTAGTTGGAGAAAGCTTGAGGAATATATTCGTATTCAATGGGTTGAACCCAAGTTCCCAACTCAGATTGTAGATCAATAGAGGATGACAGGGGCGAGCTTATGTCAGCATTGACACAGAATCTAGCGTGAATGAATCTGGAGCCTACCTTGGTAGCTTGATCAACAACTATTAGGGTACCAATGGATTTGATGATGCCTTCAATGACTATAGAGTGCCAAAAATCTAAGGGGAGGTTGGGAAGATGAACCCAGATTAGAGCCTGAGTCATTGTTTAAGTCTTAGCATTAAACCTGGGTGTCCAACTATAGATATAGAAGCCTCTCCTTCCAAAAAACCAAGGTCCACCTAGAATATTAAGAGAAAATTATTCTTTGTGAGAGAAAGTGAACAACATGAACCCATTGGAAAGAGTAGAAATATATACTAGACCTTAGGGGGGGCATTTAATATGTACCCATTTGCATATTTCCTCTAAACGTGGTTTGGTACCCATCAACTTTCCAATCGGAAACAGCCTCCTAGTAGCTTGTGTCACTATAGTGATCGAGGAAGGTATTTGAAGAGATAAAGTCCCATCAATGCTCTGAGGTTGGAGTTTTCCAAGTTTTGTAGGTTTCAAGAACTAGCAAGAACATCCTTAAATGAGCCAAGAGATACGTTAACATAGTTAGGAGGGGGCTTTAGACTAGATGGATCTACCATCGAAGTGGGAGTCAGTCACAACATAAATTCAAAAAGATGCAGAGCAAGAAAAAAACACAATGGTGAGGATTTGATCAAAAAATAGGATCTACAGTATGTTGGAATTTATCCATAAACTAAGATTATTTCAAATTCCCACAATACTATTCATCGATTCCCTTTACAACACTTTCCAACAAACATAATAAACAGATTACAAAGTTGAGTATATATTTGTTTAACTTTTGGAATGGACCGCATGATCCTTAAGAAATTCTTAAGTGACATAATAGATTTAACACCTCAAGCTATGGCTTCATTATTAGGAGGAAAATAATTGCTATATGCTATTCTTGCCTACTGGGGAGATAAATATTATAATTGAGGATGTCTAGTGTATATTGCAAGTTCTAATGGTTGGGCAGTTAATCAAGTATGTCAATGATGATGTTGTGATTACAGATTGCATTATTGAGTTTTTTGGATGCGTTTTTATACATGATCGAGGTATGATGGTTCATCTCAATAGATGTATTGCAGATCCTAGTTTACATTGCATAGTTGTGTACTTGATGGCCCTTGCAAGTGTCTTTATGCTTACTAACAAGACTGACACTTCATTTCCACTTGGCCTTATTAGTGTGACACCTAAATTTCTACGAGGTGAGAGATTTTTTTTGGGCTAGTGCATGCTTTGAACATCTATCTTGGGATCTAAACTTGATTACATATCACGATCATAAGACCGTGGGTCCCACCTTATTGCTACAGATATGGGCATGGGATCACATATCCACTAGGTGCCCTATAGGTGTCTTATGAGTTCGAGATCCACAGAGCCCTTAGTGATGGGATGGCTCCCAGTTGGAGATGATGTCCATAGACACATGGGGATACCTATCATTTATGAAGATATTTTGATGATATTCGAGCTCATGATAGTATAGAGGTCCTATCGTCGATATCGGGCAATGAGGATGCGAGATGAGTTGAGTTGAGTGTAGCTATGGTAGAACATTTCTTGATTGGTAGTTGGGGTTATATTACATATTTTTGTCATATAGACCTATGTGCATGAAATTTTGAAGAATTGTAGGATGTTCCTGGTCTCGATATGTGGTATGTATGTTATCTTTGCAGAGAGATTTGACACGGGCAGCATATTTGGATAACTAGAGTCCGTGCTATTTTTGACCAGATGGTACCACATCCTTGGCTTCTATTGAGACACATTATAGACATTGAGTCACAATAGTATACGGGGGTTAGGGGCCGCCTCCTAAATAGTCCAGTGATAGTGATGATAAAGAGGATGAGGATGATGATTTTGATGTTCAATGTCATGTCGGTGGTGGTGGATAGGGTTCCCCACCATTACAACAACATGGATAGAGGTAAAGAGTAACACCACAAATATGGATTCCCCGAGTGGGAATTCTAGTTGGTATACAAGCTCCTTTATAGTAGGTTGTAGCTTAGAGAGAAGTGACATAGGGTCCTCCTCCGGAGAGAGTTTGTATGACAGGGTTCTCCATAGAGGGCAACACCACAACAAGGTCCGGGTCCTAGCCCATTACATATTCTTTTGAGAGGTGGAGAGGGTGGAGATTGTAGAGGAAATATGGGTAATGAAGGGCGGTGTAGTTACGCTACAACATCGATTACACTAGGTTACAACAATTCAGATCTAGGTGATGGACGAGAGGGATCGGGGACAGAGCCTAGGTGTAGATTCTTACATCCTAGCGAGACCAAGCCGAGCATATGCTAGTCGGGTTGGTGGAGGAGATTACACTACCTAGTTTTAGTAGGTCCAGTAGATGACCGCCCATAATTCACATATCATGAGTTTATTAAAATAGTCATAGGCACAAGTGAAGGTCATTACTGCAAAGAGGGACCGATTGGTAGTAGAGAGGATAGTAGGTCAATCCGAGCTAGTGAGATTAAAGGAAGAGGTGGATTCATTGTGGTGGAATGATTGAGCTACCATGACACTATGGATATATATGGACTTGGCTATGGACATTGGTAGGGCTTCATACTACAAGGCCCCATGTATTATGATTTTGTTCTAGAGGGTCAGAGAGTACCCAATTTTAGTCAATAGTCGATGGGTAGATCATATAGGTCATATAGACTAGAGGTATCAGTGAGATTTGTGGAGTAGGCATGAGATCTCTTGATGGTGTGGAAGATAAGAGAACATAACACATAGGTGATGCACCCCCCGCCATATTGTATGCCTCTAAGTCCCCATGAGGGATCGAGTCAGACATGACTTAATTTTTGATTATATACATATGTATGTATTTCTGATGTACGCCTCTTATGAAGGCTCAGTTTTGATCGATGATGTATGATGTATCAGTTTTGATCATGCCTTATGATGAAGGCTTATATTGATTCATGCCTATGATGGAATATTTTATATCCAAACGATTTATACTTGGATATGCATATGTATATGGACATTTGATTTTGACATGTATGATGATTGGAATCTATATTATGATGTTGTTTTATATGTATCACATGTTTTTTATTTATGATATATCCTTAGATGATATCATTTGTTTTGTACATGAGATGCTTTTGATTAGTCCACATGATGATTTGTATGATATTTTTTTGAGGGGATAGATTTTGATATTTGTGATCCCTCTTGCCCCATTGATGATACGATTACATGATGATTAGCTTAGCATACATGTATGATGCATACTTACAATTTTCTTTATATATGATGTTGGATGTGATAAGATGGATGATGATGTGATAACAAAACAATGTACAAGTAACGAAAAAACAATCATAAACAAATGTTAACAAATCTACCAAATATACACATTAAGAAACTTAATTAACACAACTATGTACAATTATTCACAAGCATGCAAAAACACACTCCATATGTACAAATAAGAATGAATCTAATCTAAGAAAGAAAAGATCAATATTTTAAGCAACACACTATACAAATGTACAAGCAAGTAAAACTATACAAACAATGTACACACAAACAAACAAAGCAAGAAACAAAACAAAGAAACAAAGAAATTAAACTACGACTATGTTTTTGTAAGACTGTTTTCAATCTGTTTTGTATTATTTTTGGGAGTTGTGTGAAAAAAATTTCTATTATTTTTTTATTTTTTGGTTTTCTAATGTTTTGGGTTTTTCAAATCTTGTTTGATTTTTTTGTGATTTTCAACATATTTTGAATGTTTTGGGGTTTTTCAAAGAGTTTTCCGAAGCTATGTACAGGAAACCAAAAACATGGATGCCCCTAGTGTTAGATGGGAATATAAAATATCAGATACCATGTGTTATGAACAAGAAATTTGAATGTGTGAATGTACCCCAACATTAGATGTGAACATACAAAGGAAATCCCTTCACCGATTTACAAGAGGAGAACCAATTGGATCAAGGCTTTGACAAGATAGGCTATAAAAGAATATCAGGTGCAGTGCGGAACTAGCTCTAAGCTAAGTAAAGGTACCCCCTAGATGCAAGATGCTTGTGAAAAATGAATCTTCCTAAGGTGCCGAAATTGGTTTTCACCGAGGGACCTATCCAAAGTGCCACAATTGTGTGGTTTTCACATTTGGATGACTTGTTTTCTCTTTTCCTTTTTTTTTGTATTTTTCATAGTTTTTACTTTTTTTGGTTGTTTTCTGATTTTTGCGCCATGTTTAAGCATAGAACCACTTGAGGTGCATGGTGTTCATGGGTTCTCACAGCTCATCTCCATCAGGATGGGAAATTTTGTATGCTCCTAACCCAAATTTGGCCACAATGACATAGGGTCCTAACCAATGAGGTTTGAACTTTCCTTTCTTTTCTCTTTCCACCCTTGTGTTGAATTGGTTTTCCTTCAACACCAAATCTCCAACCTCAAACTAACAAGGTATGATTATCTTTTTGTAGCTCTCGTGACACTTTTTTCTGATACACTTTGAGATGGTTGAGTGCGTGGATGTGCCTTTCATCTAGGAGTTCCAGTTTTCTATTCTAGCCACTTTGTAATCCTCATATTTATCTAGATAATCCCTAAGAGATATTCTCAAGGAAGGGAGCTCTATTTCCAGGGGGATGATGGATTTCATTCAAAATACTAGGGAATAAGGTGTCACACCAATAGGGGTGCGAATGGAGGTCCTATAAGTCCTAGAGGGCCGGGTGAATTTGTAAATGCCAATTGTAACCTATTTTACTCACCATCTTCTCCATGATTCAAACAAGTGTTTTATTAGTGGCTTCTACTTTCCCATTACCTTGAGGGTAATATGGTGTGGACCACTTTAATCATATCTAAAAGCGCTGACATAGATATTTTACTATCTTGTTCTTGAAATATTTTCCATTGTCTGCGACAATGACAACATGAATGCCATAATGAAAGATGAGGTGGTTCATGATGAAATTTGATATTTGAGAACCTATAACATATGTCAATGGAACAACCTCCACCCACTTGGTGAAATATTATGTTTCCGTTATAATATGGGTATGACCATCGGATGAAGTAGGGGTGAGCTTCCCTATTAGGTATAATCCCCATTTAGAGAATGACCATGGTGTTGTGATCGGTTGTAGAGGTTGTGATGGTGCATGGATGAAGTTCCTATATTTCTGGCATAACACACACTTATTTACATGATTGCAACAATCTATCTCCATGGTAGGCCAGTAATAGCCTACCCTCAACAACTTTTTGTTAAAACCATCCCGTTTGTATGGGCTCTGCACACTCCTTCGTGTACCTCCTTGATTGCTTGTACTGACTCTACTACATCTAAACAATGCAACAGATTCCCATCATAGCCACAATGATAGAGGGTGCCTCCTAGGAGGGTATAACAGAGCTATTTTGTTGGATAAGGATTTGTTTTTCAAAATGGGTGATATTGGGAGGAAAGGTACCACTTTGGAGGTAGTTAAATATGGGCTCATACCATGGGGAAAAGGGACCAATGACTTCACATGCCACACATGATTCTAGCATGTCATATATAGGTTGATGTATATTTTCAACAAAAAATTGACATATCATTACTTTCTGGTGGAATCCGTAGCATAGAACCCATTGTTGCCATTGCATTTATATATCGATTTTTTGCCCTTCTTGTTTGTTCAATGGTGATGCTCATAAAATATTCTTATATATTTTTAACAAAAATTTTAATATGGGATGAGTTTTCATCCTTGACTTTATACTCATCATTGACTTGCTTGATAATCAATTGTGAGTCACCAATGAATTTAAGATGGTGGATATTCCATTTTATAGCCAGCTTCATCCCAGTGATGAGTGCTTCATATTCTGCAATGTTATTTGTGCATGGAAACCCAAGATGGAAATCTTGAGGTATGGGGTCTCTTGTAGGAGTGATTAGCACTACACCTTCCCCAAACCATGGAAAGTAAAGGATCCATCAAAGTGTACTTGCCATATGAAATATTATTCAATGTACATTAATGATGTGTCTGGAAGGTCCAAACACACAGATCTTTTCCAGGTAAGGGTTCCTCTTCCAGTTGGTCTATGAGAACCTGTCCTTTTACTAACTTTTGGTGTATGTACTCAATATAAAACTCATTGAGTAGGATGATCCAATGAGCCATCCTACTGGTAAGGGTGGGTTTTTCCAACAAATATTTAAGCGGGTCAACCTTTGATATAAGTTGTGTTCTAGTATTCATTAGATAATGGAAAAGTTTATAGAAGGTAAAAATAATTGCCATACAATATTTTTAAATTTTGGGATAGTTGAGCTCATATGAAATTAAGGTACGAATGAGATAGTAGACTACTATTTCTTTTTAAATTAGGCCATCTTGGGTGATCAAGGCGATAATAGCAAAATGGGTCACAAATATATATAACAAAAGTGGCTCACCTAGAGTTGGTGGCATGAGGACTAGAAGATTTTCCAAGTATTGCTTGAGCAAGGCAAAGGCATGTTGTTTCTCTAGTCCCCAAATGAATTCAATGTCCTTTTTAAGTAAATGGGTGAAGGAGTGACATTTTTCAGCAAGCTGTGAGATAAAGCGACAGATGGCTTGTATTTTCCCTTGTAAGTTACATAACTATTTGATGTTCTTGGGTAGAGGAATTTCAGTAATGGCTATCACTTTGGTAGAATTTACCTCAATCCCTCATCTTGATATAATGAACCCCAAAGATCTTCCATGATAATACTCCAAAAACACATTTCTTTGGATTTAACCTTACCTTATATTCCCAGAGACACTAAAAAAATTACCTCAAGACCTTAGGATGGTCTTCTCTTGTCTTTTATTTTCCTAGGATATCATCCACATAGTCCTCCATGATGTCATTAAGCATATCATGGAATATTACAATCATTTCCCTTTGATAAGTTACGCCAACATTCTTAAGGCCAAAGGGCATTACTTGATAACAAAATGTTCCCCAAGGGGTTGTAAAGGTAGTCTTATGTTGATCCTCCTTTGCTATTTTGATTTAGTTATAGCCAAAAATCCATCCATAAGAGACAACATTTCATAACATGTAGTCGAATTGACAATCATGTCGATGTTGGGAAAAGGAAAATCATCTTTAGGACATGCCTTATTGATGTCTCAAAAGTTAGTGTAGATTCTAATTCCAATAGGTTTCTTTTGAACTGGAACTATGTTTGATATCCACTCTGAGTAGTCAATGGGTCTAATAAACCCTGCCACTAATAGTTTTTCTAACTCTTCTTTGAAAAGAAGGGCCACTCATGGATGTATTTTCCATAGCTTTTGTTTAATGGGATTTGTAGTCGGATGCATAACTAAGTTGTGTACCACCAATGATGGATCTAAGCCTAGAATGTCCACATAAGACCATGTGAATATGTCCACAAATTCTCTTAGATACATAGTGAACATATTTTATTATTGTGTTGAAAGAGAATCTCCCATCTTGACTATCTTTGGTTTTTCTTCTATTCCAATATTAACATCAATAGTTTCTTCCACAAGCATTTTTGACATATCCTTCATATGCATTGGATCGAAGGAAGGTTGATATCTTATTCTAAGGGCATATCAACGATATTTTCACTATAAGTGTGGTCACTTTTTTTTCCATTGATTTTTTTATTTGTTGGTTGGCTAGCACCTCAAAGAGGTTTTCACTGTGCGACTTGGACTTATGTTTTTTCCGAGGATTTATAGAGGAACTTTTTCCCTCAATTTTTCTTAGATTTTTTGACCATGAAGCTCATCCTCCTCTCTAAAGTATGCACATGTATCTAGGTCAATGAAGAAACCCTTCTTGTGATCTCTAATAGGAATAGTGTCCCATATGCCCATAAATTTTGCAATAGCCTCATTGTTCTCAAAGAGATCTGGGGCACGTGATGTTGTTGGTCCCAATCGACAAGGGTAGGGTATACAAGGTCAATATTTGGATTGGTGGGGGTTATGGTAAGGATAGCGGTATCCATGAAAATTTCCATTGAGGAAAGATCCTTGTATTGAATATGGTGCAAATCTATGTCACTATCTCGAATAAACAGAGCTATCCTCACATTTAGAGAAGATAACATCTTGATCCATGGGTGAGATCCATAGGGTTGAATGCCAACACCATATCTCTCTATTTTAAAATGTGGAAGTGGGACTGGCTCCCTTATCCCTTGTTCAAATTTTCCACATCCAAGTCCTTTGTAACCCATGGAGTACATCATTCTACTAGACTTTGTGTATTCCAGATTTTGAGTGCAAGTAGGCTCAGTGTCTATGGGGAGCCAAATTGTAGGAGGGTCTAGCAATTTCTCTTCTGCAAGTAGACCTCCAGGTAAGAATGTACCAATTATTTGTTCATCTTGAGGCCATTTGAAGTGGTAGTTAGGCTTGCCTCTTGTTCTAGGTGATAAGGATAGATCTGAGACTAGGAGGGCCTGTTGAATATTATATTCTCCACAACCATACTCAAGAATTTTCATCTCCCATGAATCAAAGGGAGAGGTAGATGTAGTAGCATCATGAGCATAATAAATTAAAGAGTTTAAATCAACCTATGACTCAAGAGCTTTAGACTAAAGGGGGACAACAATATCAGTGGAGGGACATTCGTATGCATTCCTTCGTGTAAAGCTATTGAGAGCTTTGTAGTGGGTGAAGGGTTCTAGATCTCCTTGAATAGTAATAATGTGTCCCTCATGTCTCAATTTGATACATTGGTGAAATTTTGATGGTATGGCCTGCATGGAATGAATCCATGGGTGATCAAGAAGCATATTGTATGGAAGCTCCAGGTCTAAGACATAAAATTTCATGTTGTGAAAATTGGTCCCTACTTCCATCAGAAATGTTATTGTACCAGTTGATTCACATTCCAAGTTATCGTAAATGGTTATGGTGATGATGTGGGACTCTATATCTTCTTCTTTGTGTCCTAATTGTTTAATTAGTTTCAACGTGCATATGTTTAAACTTGACTGTTATCCACAAACACCCTCTTTATCTTTCGGTGAGTAACAAATAATTTTATGTAAAGAGGAAGGTTATGTGTATGATCTTCATTAGGGATTTCCTTGTGGTTAAATGCAATGTGTTCACTTGGTGCAATATTTTCCACCACAATGTGTAGGTGTGAAGGATCTACTTCAATTGACACTCCTAACCCCTGGAGAGTTTTATAAAGGATGTCCTTATGTACATTTGATATTTTAAGAAGATCTAAGATTGAAATATTAGTAGACATCTTCTCAAGTTGGTCTATGATATTATACTAACTATCCTGAGGGGTAGATAGAGGAGGTTCTGGGATCGTGAGATGAGCACACCTTGTTACCACAACGTAATCTCTACCCTTGATCCTAATGGTATTAACATGCTCGTCAAAGGATAAAACACATCCAATAAGTGAGTCATATTGATTGTTATATAATTTTTCTATAAACATAATTTGTGGATTTATAGCTTTGGGAAGACTCTCCTTAATCCATATTTTTCTCACCTGGTTTACCATGTTTTGGGAAAGGCTCCTTGAATATTCCCATCTTTTTATTTCACATTTGATTTGATTCTAGTGAATCGACTTATATCTGCCCACTATCAATAAGATCTTGGATGAAGTGGCATAGTCTTAAACATTTGTCCGTTTTATGTCCTTTTACATGATGAAAATCACAATACTCATGCTCTTTATACCATGAAGGTTTAGGAGCATTTTGTTAAAGGGTGTCATTATGGGATATGTCACCATGTTCACTACATCTAGTTGTTTTAAGATTGTAGATAACTTGAGTCCGTCAAGGGAGTGAATGCTCTTTGTATGCATTTAGAATCCGTGATTCCATTGCCTATGACATTCTTGTTTTTATTAAAGATCTTGGGTTTTTCGTAGGTTTGGAAGACTGATTGTCTTTTGAAAATGGTTTGAGTGTTCCTTTTGTGATTAGGGCCTTTTCTATTTGTGTTCCCTTCTCGATGACCTCTTCAAAGTTTTGAACACAATGCATTTGTAAATGAAAGGCAATGTCTAGATTTAGGTTTGGTACAAAGATGTTAACAAGTTGTTTTTCAGGAATCGAGTAAGGGAAGCAGCTAGCTAACCCCACCATCTCTGTAGGAAACTTGCAAAGGTTTTGTTTGGTTTCTATTTGGCATTACATAAGTATGACATGGTTATGTCACTTTCCACATTAAAAGAGAAATGTTGCACAAATCTATTTGCTAGTTTGGGCCATGTGAAGATAGACCCCTGAGGTAAATGAATGAACCACTCTAGTGCTTGTTCTCCTAGAATTTTTGGAAATAGTCGTATGAGGTAGTTGTCGTTGTAGGCCACTTCTTGGCATGCCATGTAAAAATATTTTACATGATCTCATGGATCACCTTTTCCTTTATATTTTCAAACTTTGGAATGTCAAATTTCTTAGGAAAGGTTTAAAGAAACATAGCCTTATCAAATGGATAAATGCGAGCTCTTTATATTGATATTTTTTGCTATATCACATGTTGCTTTCTTGAAGGCTTGTAAACATTACTTTCATAGATTATATCTCTTGTGTAATAATTTTCTCCTTAGTGGGGGAAGTTGGCATATACACATGACTATTTTTCAATGTTTCTCCCTCTTGATATTTTGTGTGAAATTCATTATTTCTAACCTTAGGTTTTTCTGATGCATGTTTTTATTTGTCTCTTTTTACACATGGGATGCTAGGAAAGCTAATTGTTGACTAAGGTGTTGAATTTTTGTTGTATAGTGATTTCTTCATTTGGAGGTTCCTCTTCATTTTCATGTTGAGGAGGTTGTTCCATGTTTTCATGTTCCACTCTTATCCTACATGGCATTCTTATGAGTGGCATTTTAAAACCACCTATGTTGTCATGTTGAGTGTTTGAGGTGGAAGCTTGTCCATGTCCCAAAATGTCATCCATATTAATGAGGGGGTGTTCTTCCTCATTATTTGTAGGTGGAATAGTTTCATGTTCAGTTGGCATTCTAGCACCTAATTCTACAAATCTTGTGAGTACTCTATATTTTTTTAGAAAGAGGAACTCATATAATTTGTCGGTGTAAAATTCAAACTCTGCGTGTGGTGATCCCAATTCGTCACCACTATGGTCTACCATATCCTCTTATTTATTTTCTATGGAGAAGAGAGGTCCTAGATCATTACCAATAAAGGGATTTGACCCTTGTTTGGTCAATGTTTCCCATGCTTTTCTTTTATCTCCTATTCTTGTTATGGGGGCCATATTAAATGAGGATTTCACTAAGGTGTTTTTTAGAGTTTGTCTAAGGTTAGAATAAAACCTAAGTGAATACTTATCGTTATATTTTTAATAAGTTGGTATGAAGAATGTCAATTGTCCAAAGAATAATGAATTCTAATAAATCAAGGGATCAAAGTGATATTCTTAAATAGATATGTCAAAGTGAGGAATAATCCTAAGACACAATCACACTAGGTTTGTTTTTAACTAATAAATCAATTAAGTACTTCCTAAGTTTTTTCCAAATGGTAATTTGACGTTTAAAATGATCAATGAAATGTCACCACTTATGTTGAGTTCAAAAAATGAACAAGGTGTAAGTAATAACAAGAGGTTGATATGATTTCCAAAAAAGTATACTTAAAGAGAGTTTAAATCCAAGAAAGACCTAAATTCCAGCAAGTGGGGGTTATGAATATGAAGAATGCAACAATAACACTAACATAAATTAACCAAACTTTACTGAGAAAAGTAAGGTATTAGTATCAAAATAATAGTGAATACGGCATGCACAAAGGTAACAACACCTTTTGAAAATATAGGTAATGTTTTAAATCAAACCAAGGCTAAAGTATACTAAGGAATTTTTAAGATGCATGTAGTGTAACGTTATAATCTAGACACTTAGGTCGAGTTTTGCAAGAAAAATATCTAAGTATAAAAATTGTGGCAATACGATACAATCAACGTAACACTTCAAAGGAGAATCAAGCCTAACTAAAATGAATATCTTGAAATGGGTATCAAGATCAAATGACTATCTAGCTATGAAAATGTACCAACACACTTTCTATGTTTACCATCTAGTATCAAGCAACGATGAATGTAAACATGTGCAAAAGTGGTGGACATGATCGATTGATAACACACGTATGTTTTCTCTTCTTTCAATTAAAAAAGTGTTAGAAGAAATAAAAAGGAAGTAGATCAAGTGGGGTTGAAAAAATTTTGGCCTCACTTCGACAAAAATTTTCCCCGCCTTATGGCGAGTGAAAAACTAACTAAAAGTGATACTTCACAATTTTATTGGTGAATGACGTGTAGTTTGAACTTTGATGGACTCTCCTTCTTTTGATAAACAAAGTTTTGACTCTAAAAATTTCTCCCTTTGTGAAAGCTCTCAATAATGATTGGTTTGGTACAAACAAGTATGCTCCAAGTCAAGATAGCTTCTTAGGTGGTTTGCTCAACTAAGTGTCATAAGTTATCTAATGTGAGAGAGATTTACCAAGAAAGTTGCATTGATTAGTCTTGGGTTATCTCAACTTTACTTTACCCCCTTCAAATATAGTGAGAAATTAGTGTATTCATCATTTATTCTCATTGGGGTCGCGATACGGATAAATTTGACTCTTACTCACAAAGGTAAAAATAGTCAAGTAGGTATATAGAGAACTTCCCATTTTGTCCACAAGTTTCCCTCTTGTGTGGACTACTTTGGGGTGCCTACGACTAACCCCATTGTTGTAGCTTAAGGCTTATGACAAAGGGTTTATGTCCGAGTTTTAAGCAAACAAGGTGTACCATTATCTAAATCTACATATATAGTGTGATGAATGTGGTGTGTTTTCTTATCTTTTATACTTAATGTGCTTTAGTCATTCATCATTTGGAAACTTGTAATCAAACATGTAATTTAAAAAGTTTATTTCGATTATCCTTTATTTGACAAGCGTTTTTAGTTTTTACATGAAGATTTTAGTAGTTTTTCAAAAACAAAAGAGGATAATACGTCAAAATTGATTCTCATGATCATCCCAAGATGCAAGAGAAGAGCATACATGACGTAAAATCAAACTATTTAACCAAAAAAGGAAAAATACTTAACCTAAATGCACATTTTTTCATTTTAACCAATTTTGACATTCATTCCCTTAGCAACAAGTGTTTTTCAAAGCATAGAAAAGATGTAGAAATCATTTCTAATTCCCAAGATCACCTAAAAGGTGTGAGGGAAGAGCATACATGACTCTAATCTCATAGAAAAGCATGCAACATTCATTAACCTTAAACAAATCAAATTAGAAAAAAACATGTAAATATACCCTGCAAAACAAAAGTTAATCTCAAATAAACCTGTAAGGAGTTAGCACATCAAGAACACAAGATTTTAAATTTTTAAAGCAGACATCAAATCTATGTTATGATGGTTGCACACCCTTTTCATTGTGTGCATGAGGATATGGATGTGTACTTTCTTCTACTAAAATGACGGAGAGCTTGAGCATGTATAACACGGGGGGTTCACTTAGTAAAAGCATGGTATAACACGTGGGTTCGAAGGGTATTAAAGAATACCTTTATTTCTAGTTTTTACCACTAATTATTCAATTGATAATATCCCCTCCTATTATATTATTAGAATGATAATACCCCTATATTTTTCCATGTACCTTACCCATTTTTAAGTACAATTTTATTTACCCCTTTTCATTTCTACCCTAATATATTAAACATAAAATATATTATATTTCTCACTCATTTTTTTAATATGCATTTCCTCTCAAAAGATAGTTTGAATCCATTCACGACCTATTACCAATTACATTATAAATGTTAATCTTTAATCATTTATCAATATTTCTTCAAATAATTAAGATGGTGAAATAATAACACTTGTGTTGAAAACCATACTCAGATCTTAGTTTTCTACCATCTTATTATTCTTGGTTAAGAATATCTTAATTAATATTTCTTTATTCAAAAATAAATTATAATTTAAATTTATAACCTCGCTCCTTTTGTAATTTTATGGTATTTAGTTTTAAAAACCATAGTTCAAATGTTTTAGTTTAATATTAAAATTAAACCTCCCATTCCTTTGGACCACCTCCCTAACCTACCCCCAATAACTGATTCAAAATCTTAATAAATTAAACCTTTTCACCCCCTCATGTCTACCGTTGTATTGAATATAATTTTATTATTTGTAATTACTTCAATATGAAATCACGTGCTAGGATATTGCCTAGATAATGACGCCCCCATGATGTACACGTCTAGAGAGATGTGTGTGTGGGGTTTTGATGCATTCACATGATCGCGAGATAGAGTTAAAACAGAGACTTAGAAAATGTTTATACGTAGATATGGATGCATGCACATGGATTTAAGCATATGTGTGGACAATAAAAATGCAAGACAACACAGAGGATGAAATTTCATGTACGCATGCAAAACATAGTGTGTGCACAATTTTTAATACATAAGTGGGCTTGACTAAAATTGACATAGGGTACTATTAGCGATAGAATGCATACACATGGATATAAGTGTGCACGCTCCCTTTTGAACACCTGCATGCAAGTTTTGGTGTGTACACACATGTACTGTAGATGACATCAAAATAAAAATTTCGACATGCAACTTCAAAAAGATCAATTTTTTCTTAATTTAGCTCAAATATAGTGACAACACATCACAATAAACCCAATAGGAGAGAATCAATGGATATAAAGTTAGTGAAACAACCTAATAATTTAAATTGATTTCACATGTGCATGATTTAGGTTAGCAAAACTTGAGAAAAACTAGTAAAACTCATGAAAATCAAAGAGACTATGAATCCCTCCCACTAGGCGTGCCATATGTATCAATGTATTAGTTAACTATGCTAAGATAATTAAAACTAACGCATTAATAATTCCAAAACAAAGATAAATACACAAATGTCATCATGTCAAGATTTTAAAGAGAATAACTACCAACATTATGCATTATAACTTTGAAGGAAAATAAAACTAATATGTTAAGCATTTAACCTCTACTCTTTAGATTGTAACTACAAATGAACCTAGATAGATCCGTGACAATAAAATTTTATTATTTGATCTTAAAGGGTTTGATAATGGAGGCTCTTCAAGACACGGATACAAGAAAATTTTGATTCTCTCCCTCTGACTCAAAAGCTTGTATGGATGAAATGCAAGATGAAGATACTTAGCTCAACACTAATGGAAGATACTCAAAGATGAAAATTCCTATAGTTTATGCTATATGCATGCAAAGGTGTAAGAAGAAAGGTAAGAGGAGGGTTCTTTATATAACCCTTTGGTTTGAAGAATATTTGCATCCTATTGTATGTGGGATAATAGCAAAGCTAGGTTAGTAATGGATAAACATGGTTTAGAGTGGTTGAGTTTGCTTTAGGAGAGTTTAATTTGTCCTTTAGTGACTCATGGGAATTGAGGAGGCTGCATTAATTAAATCAAAGTGATTAATTAATAGGGATGTGCAAGCTTATAGAAGATTTTTAGAAGGAAGTTAGCATGATCTAAGCTATGAGAGGAATTTAATCAAATAAATGACGATTTATTAATCTAATAGAAGATAGAGTTAATTAATTAGGAATAATTAATTAATTCAGATAGAACGGGGGACTAATTAACATAAGGTTGTTAATCAACATTTTTGATTGATAGAAGAGTGAACAAATTAGTGTAATGTAATTAATTAACGGGGATAGAAGATAAAAGGTGTATTATTAACGACATGTTTTCAATTTGAGAGAAAGGCTATGATTAGCACCATATAATTATTTAAATTTCCCGATCCAAATTATAGGTGTCTACACATTGTGCCATGTTTTTCCTCTTCAATTTTGAGAGTGGTTCTGGTATGTGGTGGCTCTACATTTGTTATACAAATATCTGCACTCATCACACTTAGAAAAGAAACTATTTGTTGCAATTGAAACATGTTGAAATATTTTAGTCATTATTTTATCTTGAATCTTGGCATGCACACATGAAGAAATTTCAATAATTGAAGCTCCTCATTACACTTTATTTGTAATATATTTTTGGTATAGAATGAAGGAAGAAACCTTTGAGGAAATTTTACTCCAACATGTCCTATAGACCAAGTAAAATGCATAGAGATATATGAATTTATCTCAACAATTCTTATGTGTAATTTTTTTTTGCGGTAGTATTTGACCTTTGTTTCTCTTTTCCAGTATTACCATCCACTACATGCCTATCATCGCTTACCTAGTCAGATTTATGATTATATAAGGTACTCATTAGGTACCCATAAAATTTGTGTCATGTATTCTGAAAAACATCCATCCCATAAAATTTCATTCTACGTACCTCTATAGATTGGTTTCCAACATTGAAGATGGAATTTTTGTTAATACATCAAACACAAAATTCTTTCTTCTAATTTCATTCAAGGATATAGTGCCGCACCACATATCTTGAACTCTAACTAAATGAAGAGGCATTTTTTGAGATAATCAGATTTGGAACAATGAAATTTCACATTTTCCACTTCATCCAAAAATAGTGACCATTTTTTATCATCATCAAATTTTTGATTTGATGGATTGGCTAAAGGGGATCCACTTTTGACGCATTTTATCTTAGTAAGTGTAGACACCACAATTTTACACCTCTCTTAAATAAATTAACTTTCCCATTCCATTTCCCATAAAAGCCCATGAATAATTAATTGACATCACTCAATTAATAAAACATTGACAAGTTCTAGTAAATCTTCCTCACATGTCAAATATTCCCATGTGCCCCCACTTGAGACCTATTCATTCTTCATGTCCCCACTCACCTAATCCTTCTTACTTTTTCAGATCATGATTAACCAAAACCCATGAATTAATCCTACTTTCAGGTTATAAATAGATCCTTACCCCCATCTCAATAACAATCAAAAATCCCGTCGGATCTCTTGCATTCTTTCCACACAATGGCATCCCTTCCATCTAGTCCTAATGTCCACATAAGCCTACTTTTCACATCCATAAATCCATCATCCTGACATCTATTGGTGCAAATATTGTGAATCAATTGTCATTACGGTGAAGTTCTTTCACACGATGGAGAAAGAACATACACTTCAAGAATTTTGGGCCCATTCAAGTCACTTCCCATTCTGAGTTTTGCGAAGGAGAAACACGAAAGGAGGTATTTAGTTTCAGTACTTTCTTGTTATCGTTGATTTCTCTAGCTTACATTCTTGCATGCCCAAAGTGGGAATTGCCCATAATTTTTACCTTTAGACTCACAATTAGTCATGTTATCCATTTTCTTCTTACTATTATCTTCTATTATCATTTCCTTTTTAGTACCATACATATGCAATCCTTTGGCTAACATTTACACGGTGGGAAGTGATTTTTTTGTGTTGTCTTATGGTGTTTATGTAGGTTATACTAGTGATGGATGCAATTCCTATCCCATCATGAACCTCTTTGATGAGATCTATTCATCCATCGTTCCTTTTTTTTCACATCTTAGTAATATTTTCGTGTAACCATTTAACATTCATTAACACTTGCATACATATTATGGTGTGTCTCATATTTCTAGTTGGTTTTTTCTTTTTCTTTTTGTCACTTTATTTTATATCATGTAGGTGTTAGGAACACCCAAAATAAATCAAAGATGTAAAACTCATAACAAATTTTTATTTTATTGTTTTAATTTTTGTGTAATCATGGAGGTATCCTAAAAATATCTAAAATAAATTAAAAATTATTTTCTTTGTTGTCTCATCTAATAATTGCTTATAGTGTTCAAGAGAAATAAATTGTTTTATTACTTTTAGTCTAACTCTTGCTTACAGGTACTTTCAGTAGTATAAGATCTATTTTATATCATAATTATAACAACATTTTTAAGTTCTTTCTCCATTATATTTAGCAGTTACTTAGTTACAACTAAGATTTTATAGTCTATATAAATTTGGGGGTTTCCATTTCTTGGTTGTGCCACACCACTTATATTTATTTTTCGAGACTTTTTTAGTCTATATAAACTCGTAGAATAACACAAAAATAAAATAAATTAGAATTTTTTTTTAAGATCCTAAATCTATCCTAACCTACATCTTAGCTCGGCTCGAGCTCTGCAAGCTACTCACCGAGCTACCCCGCCCTCAACTATCTCACTCAACTCATTCCCACCGTAAAACATTGGCTTAGAACTACCCCTCAACCCCATCCTATTCACCCCACCTCGACTCTGCGATCCACTCCCCAATATGAGCCTTGTTGACCCCACTTCCCTCTCGCGAACCCCTAAATACAAACCTACCATGATCCACACTAAAATTTACCCTAACATATACCCTACATTGATGAATACGCTACATTTAAATATTTAAAACATTCATTCACTCAAGCCACTCGACCGCACTCTACAACATAACACTTGTCCAAATCTATTCCCATTCGCCTTCTCATCGTCTCTACAACACAAGACCTACCCATACTCATCCAATCAGCCCAACACTATCCCACACCTCATCGTCCAAGATCCACATCTAAACACAACATCCAAAACCCAAGATTGCTTTGTCAAAATCCACTTTTTATTATTATTTAGCATTTTCATTTTCAATTATAGATTTATCTTATTATATCTGGTCAACCGATATGTTATAAATTAGTTTAATTCAATTATACTATTTTATTTAATTAAAATATTCCATAGTTTATCATATTAGGTCAACAATTTATTTGATTTAATTCATATAATGTTAACTTAGTTTATGTCCTTCTTTAATTAGTTTGTTTTCACTTAAGTACTTATCTTAATTTATTAACATTGGGCCTCTTGAATCTATCCCGGACCATTAAATTCTTATTATATTGTGTCTTGATTTAAGTTAATCTAGTAATTATATTTATTAATTAATAAAAAACCATTTCAAACAAAAATATCACTTAAACAAAATCATCGGGCCTTTTTGTGAAAAATATGTACTAATTAGCTTAATTATTTTTAGTACTTTTCTAATTAGGCCATTTTCAAAAAAATTAATACCTTTCAATTTTATTTATCATATTTAAGCCCACAAGAACTAAGCATGCTAATTGATCTTGTAGCGTTCTTAAACAATTTGGTCAATTTCCTCCAATCATTAAAGACTTCTTATAAAAATCTACTTGATTATGACCTTTTTCAATTACTTTTTATCACACTTCGTTAATCGTGAAAGTTGTGAATCTAGGGTTCTTGGACGTTTTTTCCACCTTTTGTAAATTTTTAACCATTTTGTCATCATTTAATTGCTTTGCGATATCAATAAACAATTTTTAGAATATATTTTCACCATGTTGTTGTATTTTTTCCTTTTTGTAAATCTAATCACAACACTTCATATGTATGCTCTTTTCTCGTGCTTATTACAAGTGATGTTGAGAATCAAAACACGATTGTGTTATTTTAATCATTTTCTCTTTGTCTGCATTGGAAAACTACTAACAATTGTTTACAGGACTCTTTGGCCAAATGCACATTGAAAAACTCAAATTGATATCCTGTGTTCAAAAGTTGGTCTATCATAGTTAAGTTAATTAAATCACCACAGTTCTACGAAATTTAGTTTCCTTTTCTTGATCATTGCTAGTTTTCATTTGCATTTCGCGACCATATATACTCTTTTCTTGTGACTTGAGTGATATGGAAAATAAAAATTTGCCATGATCATTTTCTAGTGCTTCTTGTGCAAGAAAACTACTAATTTGTTTCACGCAGGACCACATAGCTTAGAATTTTTCCAAAACAAAAAAATCTTCAAATTTCCCGAAAATTACCTCGGTCAAATAAAAATTGCTGCGAGATGCTAAAAACCAAATAAAATCATCATAATCGGGTATATTTTCATTTTCTGCTAGTGATTTAATTTCAAATTAGAATGAGTTTTCCTATTAATCACCAATCACCATTTGTAATCACACGTAGCGGTAGTGGATTTAAATCACCACCAACATTACCCCAGTGACATGGTCTTCACCACCATGCACCACCGGCATTTAAATTTGTATTACACATTGCGAACCGTCTCAAAATAACATTCTATATATACCTTGTGTTTTATCCCCGCTTACGAGTAATGTTATTGTGATTGGGACTACTACGAGTAATGCCTAAATAGTTCTAATAAAAAAGTCTTGGAATTGTCCCTATAAATATTTAGGGAGTAATAAGGACACCATACACACTTCCATCCCCCCATCACCTTCCACCTTTTAACAAATCCTACGATAGATGTGGTTATTCACTTCAAAGCGGTGTAGACACCAAATTTGGGTCACACTTGCCCTTGGTCCCCTTTTATTAATTAAAGTAATGTGTTCACCTAACCATGACCCCTTACCCCAAATTACTATGAATTTAACTACTTACAATTTAATTAATGTTAAACATCACATTATTAATTAATTCAATTACTTTAATTAATTTAATTTACACATCACCTAGCCACATCACCTATACACTTCACCATGGACTTATTCTTAGTTTATTAATTAACTAAGACTGAGTCTCTAATTATCTTAACAACATGGGACTCTTTCAAACCCTAAAATTAAAGTCCTATTCCTTCTCTAACAACATTCTCACTTATCTAAGTGCTAACCCTCACTTGAGACCCAAAATGACAATCAGAGCATGCCAAAAATAGCAAAGATTTACCTATTTTTGGAAAACCTAGGATTTCCCGCCTTAATCGACCCGATTATCCCTAAACGACGCATGTCACCTTGACCTTCATCGGTCACCTTAGATACCCTTTGGCAACCTTTTACTGAAGTTGGTCATTTTGAGTTCTGAGAGATCTATTACATTCAAGTATAGACCAGAGACTTCTCAGCATCCCGACGATGGAATACACTCAACCACAGGCCCAAGAAAGCATCTTAGACTCATCCAAAGGCATTAGAATATTTACGAGAGAACTTCGGGAGTAATTTCCATAGCACTGACCACAAAGTTATTCACAAATCAAATACTTCCTTCTTTCACCTACCAGACCTTCAAATACAAGTAAGTGCATTTGATTTTCATCATTCTGTACTTGCTTAAAGTATAAGTTTATTATCTTTCATTATTGGATCTTATTCTTTCTTGCATTCCTCCATTCCCACCTTCTTACCAATCTACCTATCCAACCACCCATGACCTTCTAGCTCATCGTACTTGACCTCTATGCATTCCTGAGTCTTCCTGACATTATTATGAACCCAACCATCCTCCCTTCATCCTCTCTCGCAATCAGTGAGAAGTTCAAATCTACCTTTTCTTTAATTACAACCAAATTTCTCATACCAATGTCGGTTATCTTAACTATCATCGGTTTCTCCTCTTCACCGAATCGGTCACCCGAAAATCGTCCATTACTTTGTCTTTTGTCAACTTTCACCGTAACCTCCTCAAAAACTTAAAAGAACTCATAAAACCTCAACCAAACTTAATACCCCATTTACAACCTCACAACAGACCTTCGTAACTATTTGTGTAGACACAGAGAGAGCCTGGACACCATTTTTGATATTTTTCCATTTTCCACAAAAACTGATATCGATCATCCTAAACCTTCATCGGTCATACCTTAACTGACATCAATCACCCTCACCGACATTAGTCTTTGTGCCTAGTAAAACTACCTTAGACCAACAAGCTTCCTAATCACCCAAAAGTCAACCCAAACTTCACCAAATCTTACCCAGACCCTGTTTGTGACCCTTAGACCACTTGCACAACTTGTAACTTTGACCCAGGACCTTCACCAATTTAGTTATCAAGCATTTAATTGGATTGACATGGATAGTAGTCTGAGATACCTAAATCAAAACACTAGCATTAGATTCTTTTATTTGCATGTTTAGTTATTTCATATTGAGTTATATATCAATGGATTGACAACCATCGAGGAAGTATCACACTTCTTAGATCTAGCTCACGCTAGGTAGTCCACTAACTTTTGCTATTAACTAGTATCTTGTTGTCTTTTTTTGTATTACAGGTAGTTCCTCCTAGCCAAAAAGGAGTTCACACAATCATCATTAGATCAGAAATGCGTGCACTCAACATTCGACCAGCGTGATAACAGGGTATTTTTCGTTAACTATTTACCTATCTGTTTCAAATCTACGGCAATTCGGTGAAACATTTTGGCACACATGGTGGGACCCGGTAGGCATTCTTTCACATTGTTCATTCCTAGGTAAAAAATTGTGTGTTTATTTCCCTTTGAAGGTATTCACATTAAATTTTCTTCTTTGGAATCTTATCCTTCTTTGTATTTCCTAAAATAAATCATGTTTTTTGTGCTCTAAAAAAAACATGTATTCCTTTCTATTGTATTGCATTTAGTGAAAGAGCATTCCTCTTCTTGTTCTCTATTTTCTACACCAAAATTAATTGTGGATTTGGCCTTTAAAAAATTTGCATTTCATTTTGGTATGTTGCATCAGTAGTTCACATTAAGCTTGAGGGCAACTTATATGCTGGAATTCATGCCCAATTGATGGTTGAATAATTCAATCACAGTTCACTTTGCACATTTTCTATACCAAACCACTTAAACAATTTACACATCTTCTTAAACAACATCCTACCCGAAAGAAGCTATCAATGATCACACGATCAGAGGATTGATAATGAGCACCAAGCTGGTTTCTCTATCCACTCGTTATCTCGGAGAAAGGACCCCCTCACTAAAAAAATTACTTGAAACCATCCTTAGTTCTTGGATTTTCATAGGGAACATTTTATTAAACAAAAAACTCTGTTTAATTCACAAGTTAGTCCTAAATAGGATAAGCTAGAACATAAAAGTCATCTTTCTTTATCTTTTCAAATTTTATAGTGACCAACACCGGTCCAACGATTTTCATCGGTTTACTCATCTGACCATCATTAGTTGACTTGAACGTTGTCGGTTTCCTACTTTTTTGGTCATTTTACCAAAAATAGAACTCATCACATTTATGTTCTTTCTAGGGTTTCTTAGATACATCATCATACCTCTGAGTCTTTGAAATCACTGTAAAAACTAGATTTTTCTTCATTTTCATCAGTTATTGCCACATTTGCAAAGATTTTGATTTTTCGAGTAACCGGTATTGGTCACCCTAATTATCATCGGTTACCCTCTGTCAGGTTCCTCAACTATAGTATGTTCCTGTGTTTTAATTTTTCAATTAAAACAATGACCACTTTTCACCTCCCAGAACTATTTTTCTCCTTTCCTTCTATTATTTTGTGTCATCTACGTATATAAGATTACCAGGTCTACACTAACACACATTATTTTGACTTGTAGCCAAGCCAACGCCCTCGTATTCCATGCTAGCCTTTAGCCACTCCCACCTAGCCCATCACCTCCTTCCATTCTATCACCCATGGATCCCAATCAGCCTATCACCATCAACACTTTGGTGATGAGGAGTTCGAAAAAATATTGATTAGTACCCCACAGGTTACAATATTACTTATCCCATTCATCCACTCGTGACTCATCTGGGAAACTTATCTATGGCATGCCCATATCCATCCCACCTATACTTGCACCCACTTCTACCTCTGCCACTACCAACATTTCCCTGGTTGCCTCCACCTTACCACCTATTATTTCTCAGCTTGACCCCACCTCATTGATATCTGTTGTACCTACAACATCTATCACACCCATGACATCCATCACCCTACGACATCTACCATTCCTACATCCACCACCCTCAGTACAGGTGTGCCCATGTCTTCCACTTCCTATATACCTATCGCATCCTAGCCACCTTTGGTGTCGGCAACCCACACTCCCTTCCAAAACCTCATCCTCTCTATCCCCCAGTCTCTTCCACCAATCACCACTAGGGTCTTTACATCCACCCCACCTACATATACATATTACAAACAACCACCTATTTCCTCTACTACTTACTCTAGTTACTTCCCCTCCACCTCCATTCCCTCTCATATACCTCCATCACAATTTTTATACGCGGAACGCCACACACTGGGATGCCGTCTACCTCATACCAATCTTATTTACCCCCTCATACTTCAGGTGGTGCCTTGTAATCAAAACCCACTAATGACCTAATAAAAACTATTATGGATAAGATGCAGACATTGGAATCATCTGTCTCTCAATTTTTTGTAACTCTCTAACATATGATGATATTTACAATGAGCCTATTCACCCATCCATTCCTATTCACCTATACCCTACACATTGGGAAATGCCAAAATTTAACCGGTTCAATAGAAAATAAGATCCGCAACAACACTTGTGGTCTTTTAAACATGTCTGCCACTTGATCGCTCATGATGATGCATTACTCCTTTAGACATTTCCAATTTCATTGATGGGACCCACTTTGGATTGGTATAGTTCTTTACCTAGACATTCTATCCTCTCATTTAAGAAGGTTGCCCAGTCTTTTCTTGACAAAATTTTTATCAATATTTTCAAGAAATTCACCATGATTGACTTATATGCCACACTCTAGTATGAAGATGAGTATATCACATATATTTTTCACTCGATGGCACAACTTGATCAACCAGACTTACATTCCAATTACCTTAGACAAAGTTAATAGAATTGTTTACCAGGGCTTGTGTCAGACACATATCACCAACTTTCTAGGTCTAAACCTTCCACACATTTGATGAGGTATTTACCATCACCCGAAAGTTGGAAATCCATTCCCTTGAAGAAAATAAGCTATAACTGCGTAACAAAAACACTATGTTCAAATCAAAGGATAATTCTTCTTCTTCCAAACCCCAAAATACCTATTCTAAAACTAAGGGGTCTACCAATGTAGTTGTTTTAAAATATGGCCCATCTCATCCATCCAACCAAGAAAAACCTTCATCTAACCTTTCCCCTATCTAAACCTTTTAGTTTAGAAGAGAGCAACACAAGTATGCCCCCATAAGAGATCCTTACTCTGTCATTTTAGAAAAAATCTTAAAAGTGGAGCCATTACCCTTCCACCCATCAAACCACATACTAGTTTTGACCCTTCTCACCCTGTTCCTACATGGTATAATGAAAATGATTACTACAATTACCATCATGTTCGAGGTCATAGTGATGGTAATTGTATCACTTTCAAAAACATTTTCCAAGAAATGTTAGATAAAGGAGATCTCATCTTGGACAATCCAAATGCACTAGCTAACTAGAACCTTCATATCTTCAAGAATCCATTCCCGAATCACACCCCCTCATCTAACCAAACCGGTGATTCCTCAGCCAATGATGGTAATATCTATGAGGTTCATGATATTTTTCACATCTTAGCAGCTCCTTCCGCATAGTTTCCTCCTACTTCATCTATTGAATAAATTCTTGCACGAAATCCTTAATCAATGGAGGAGACTGTGCCATCTTCTCATTTACCCATACAGAGTCTCCTCATCTTCCCCGCACACAAAGAGGATTCCACCATACCTAGGGATGTAGTTTAGCCACACACCTCTCAATATGATGAAAAACTTGCAATATTAACTCTCCTACCCATGAGAGAGTCATGCTTACCTTCCTCTTCACCAAAAGAAGAACCTACCTCATCCACCTTTCCTTCTCCCCAACATGTGGATGACCCATTGACAGTGTCCCTTTTAGTCAAAGATAATTCTCCACTGGATTTCAAGGATCCACTTTATTTGCTCTCATCTCTTTTACTCATAGAGCCAGAAGCTAATCACTTCCCTATTTCACAAACACCAGATTTATTTATGGGTATCACAAAAATCAGCATTGGTTCCTTCTACTTCCACACAATTCTCATGTTTGGTAGACCACTTAGGGGCACCTTTGAATGCCTATTTCAACTAAAATGCATAGGTCATCCACCGATACTTCTACCATTTACCCCAAAGTTTTTAGAGCAAAGAAATCCATCATACCTAAATTAGTTATAACAACATCTTCCACATCACCCTCGCCCACACCTACACCTCTACCATTACCTCCACAACCACCTATGCCTAAACCACTTACACCTTCACATGTATCCAAAGCTACCCATACCTTGGGAGTCATGCCAACATAAAACCTAGTCCACCCCCATGTAATATTCAATTTAGCCACATCCTTATACGTCAAAGCATAAATACTATTCCCCCTCTAAGAGAAGGGCCCAAACTCCTAGGTCACATACACCAACTTCTCCCAAAACCCTCTATCATGTTCACCACTTCCATCTATCCGGGGACCTCACCCATTAACCTTGGAAAAACAGGCTCCTACCCTGTAAAATAAAAGAACAATAACCCACCTCCTCATCACGAGCCTCTCTTACACAAAAATTACCTACACAATGCATTCCTTCTCCATCACCTACATACTTTCTACCAGCTATACCCACATCACTTCCAAAGAGCCTCATCACTACATATGATATTCTCTTCTCTCCATAGAATAACTTCCACCCCGCCTCTTCCAACAACCTTTATTTTACATCCCTTATCACCTTGGCTAACCCATCCTCTTCCAACATTTTCCATCCCTTCTAAATCACACACTCCTTCTTCACCTTTACCCAATAAGGTGCAACCAAAATCCAAAATCCCACTACCCTCTAAAGAGGTATTCAAACCTCAACTCCTTGACTACTAGTTCATCGAGATACACCTTTTCCCAAGAAGGTACAACCCAAACCTAAAATAGTACAACCTACCAAACTAGTGGTCAAACCTATTCCACCTCCCGTGGTGCCTCTCCCACAAAAATCACTCACACCTCCATCTCTACCCACACTCACTTTGCAATGTGATCCATTAGCAATGTCTTGCGCCATTATCTTAGAAAATATTTTAGAGACCTCTGTCATCACATTTCCACCACTTACGCCTTACGACCCACTCAAACCTAAACCAACACGGTTTGATGATACAAAAATTTGTGCCTACCATCATTTTTTAGGGCATGATGTAGAAAATTGTAAGGCTCTAAAGATCGTTCTTCTCCAACTATGTCCTCTTGAAGAAAAATTTGACACAGATGATCTTGTAGATGAGGACCCCATTCCACTTTCACCCATTACCAAACATCCTTTCCTCTTTCCTATTCAATAACCTTCACCTCCATCTCCACAACCCTTTTACCCTCCAACATTCGAGATCAATATGGTCTTAATAAGAGACATTTTCAAACCTCCGCCAAAATGTTAATGTGCTGCCTTCTTTACACAACACTAGTATATGGCATCACCATAATTTTTCCCGTCATGTCGCTACACCTATCATGAATCAGCTACTCCCTTACCCCATATTAATATGGTTAACATTGCCACTTGTGCCGAGAAATAAAAAGGAAAGGATAAAATAACCATCACATCCACCAATCTTGTGCCTAATATACCATTAGCACCTGCACCTAAAATCACCATTCATCGACCCACATACCCTATTTTTACAGTGTTACCCATTGTACAATGATTAAAAATTACACTAATCTCCTCTCAAATTGTCATTGTACTACATTGTCCAAACCTCTGAGTCTCATAGACGGGACGCGTCATGAAGGGTTTGCGAATCTATTGAGGTTTTACCTAATGATCCAACTCTTGTGGCATCCATGAGAATTCCTCACCATGGGGCCTCTCTCACCATTTCATCCCCTTCCTCTACACCCACTACCACTCATCAAGTATTTTCTCTCGGTTTCTCTAACGATGATATTATACCTCTCCAATTAGATAATCCTGACCCTGCCTTATTCATCTCTGTCTACATTGATAATATACACATTTGATGTGTTAATATTGATGGTGGTACCAGCATCAACATTATCTCCTCCCATGCATACAACCAAATGAACATCCCTGCCAATTACATGCATAAAAACCCAATTATGTTATGTTCATTCAATTATTCCATAACTTCTATCCTTGGCATCATCATTATTCACATTTGTGTGGGCCCCGTACTATTATGGAATTATTATATGTTTTAGAGGGGAATTCTAGTATAACTTGTTACTTGTCAAACCTTGGATCTGCATCATGGGTTGTGTTCCTTCAACCTTACATTATTGTGTAAAATTTGAACATGAAGGACATAACTATACCATTCCAGCTGACCCTTCACCATTAAAAACCTATAACATGTTGTATCGACCTAATGATGTCCTTATACCAGTTAAGGCATCTACCACCATTGTCACTTCTCCTTCACCCATGGTCCCATCCATCAATGTTGTTGCTTCCTCTCCCACACCTAACTCCTCTATTCCCACTTCCACCATAGCCTCTACAACTAACCCATCCACTAACACATCTACTTCTCAACTAACCAATGCTTCTTCTTCCCAAACACTTAGTAATTCATCCATTCCCACTACCCACATACCAACTACCGATCCCTTAGAAGGTGTATTTCAAAGTCTCACTCATGTGGGAGTACCGAATTTATAACATTGACACATTTTTGCTCCTCAAGAGTATGGTAAACCTCACCAATATCCCCTGTTTCACATAGAAATGCTTCCATTCTTGGAATAGAGTTTCTTCTATCCTTTCATTCCTTTGAGAAACAGATAAGGGTTAGGGCTAGGAGGAATACTTGTTGAATGTCGAGAGGGTGTGCACGTACCGTAGAGAGAGATCAGATCGATTGCAAAGAACTCCTTTTTATCTGGGAAGGACTACCTGCAAGTAAGAATACAAGACCACCAGATTCTAATTAGATAATAAGTGAGGGAACTGCCTTGGGCCTAGGAAATATGAGACTTCCTTTCGAAGGTGGTCAGTTCCCCTGCTAATATGAATTAACAAAAATTCTAACAAATAATCTATTGTCCAATTACAATTTGTTTACCTTGTTAGAACAATAGAGAAAAGGCTGGTCTTGGTTTTTGAATCACAGTGACCGATGCCGTCAGTGTCACCGGTACCGGTTGGTGATAACCGATATCGGTAGGGGTAGTGATTTAAGGGGTTTGGTGAAGGTTGGCTATAAGATGGCTATATGATAGCTATGGTGTTTATAAGGCTGGTAAAATGATTGGGGATAGGTAATGAGGTGATGGAGAAGATTCAGAGAGCATGGGGGCTGTTCTTGGGGCAATGTAGGGGTAGAGGAATGTAAGTTAGATGGAGAGTGTTACCGGGTAGTAGATCCAGGAATAGACTTGTAATTACTGTGATTCAGAAGTCCAAGAAATATTATTAAAAGAACATACAAAATACTACTTACTAGTTCCTGATGAAGATACAGGTCCAAGGACTGTTATGACGAAGGCAGGGTTCAGGTAGGATGATCTGATAATCCAAGATGAGGTATCCTCTCTCCCAAGGCTTGGATGAGTGTCACTGGGCTCTGGTTATTCAGTTGCAGTCTTGGGCTTGATGTCCTTCTCTGCAAACTCCTCTTTCCTTCACTTGTCTCTGCTCGGCCAAGTAAATTCTAGATTCTTCCAATGACTTCTGATTCGGATCAATGAAAATCCCACCCTTGTTTTTGGTTGGGAGAGGTCATTTATAGGGAACCGATGGTGGTTACGTAACCGATGGTGGTCGAGTAGGAACCGGTATCGGTCAAGTCAAAGTGGGCTATTTTTAGTAAAATAGCCAACTTTCCCTCCTTTTCTCCCGAGGGATTAGTTGTGGGCTTGGTCAAGTCATTATGAGGTTGGTTTTAGGTGCGGGTGAGGAGTAATTAGTCATGGGTGTGGATGTAGACCAAGTTATAGGTCTTAATTAGGTTAGTTTAGAGTTAGGACTAGGTCATGATGAGGTGGCGAAATGAGGTGGCAGGTATGGAGATGTGGATTTATTAATTATAAGGTAATTAATAAATAATTGTGTAAGGTTTAGGTGATGAGGTTAGGTTGCGGAATGAGATGCGGGGCACAGGGGTCGTAAGACACAAATTTGGTGTCTACATTAGCCCCTTGTTGTCGTGTAGCTTGTCTTATAAAGCTGCATGAACAATAATAAGAAGTGGTTACTCCTGTTAAGGGTATAGGTAATCCCCCTCAAATCTATCACAGATTGAGGTAGCATGAAATCAGGGATAGGGTTGATAAAGGGTAAATGGTGTTGAGATGATGTTAAGATGGTGGGGTAAGTCCAAGGAAGTAGACGCACGTTGAAATGTAGTAGTGCGACCAGGGTACATGTTTTGAAGAGCAAACAAGCAATTCATAGGTAAAGGTCGATAGTTTATCCAAACAAGGGTGATATAATCCTGGTATCCAAGGCATAGGAAGTAGCTCCAGGGGATATAATGGGTAAGGTATAGGAACGTTTAGGCATGTTCGGCAGTACCAAATGGTTGGTTTGGTTGAGATAAACGTCACGGTCTTGGTCTAGGAAAAGTTGGTCGACTGATCAAGTCAAGTACCCTAATCATGCTAAAACACGAACAGGTGAGCTCGATTGAACAAAAAGCTACATGATGGGTGGATAAAATTGTAATTTGTTGGTTTTGGGCAAGGTATTTAATTGGTGCGGCCTTGGGTCGGGCCTGATTTGTTGGTTGCGGCCTTGGGTCGGCCAAATGGTTGGTTATGGCCTTGGGTCGGGCCCAAATGGTTGGGTGTGGCCTTGGGTCGGGCCAAATGGTTGTTTGCGGCCTTGGGTCAGCCAAATGGTTGGTTGTGGCCTTGGGTCAGGCCAAATGGTTGGGTGCGGCCTTGGGTCGGGCCAAATGATTGGTTATGGCCTTGGGTCGGGCCTGATTGGTTGGTTGCGGCCTTGGGTCGGGCCAAATGGTTGGTTACGGCCTTGGGTCGGGCCCAAATGGTTGGTTGCGGCCTTGAATTGGGCCAATGAAGTCAAAAAAGGCTATTTAGCAAAGGAGGGTATAGGCGATGTGGTGAGCAAGGGAGACTAATGAATAAGGGCAGAAATTGGGGAAAAGGTGGGATTAAACCGATATCGATTCTCTATGACCGGTATCGGTTAGATGACCGATACCGGTTCTTTAGGGCATAATATAACCGATATCGGTTATAGGTCAAAAACCTATAAAAATAAAAAATACGGCCTGTCATTGTCACATTGTCAATTTGAAAACCAATTTTAGTTGTCTGAGGTGTTTTAGTGAGATTGTTGAATTTGTCGGCTGAGGTGGCACTATTTGAGTGGAGAAGTGAGTGGTTGGTAGGCCCTAGCGAGTAGGAGGCAGCATTTGATTGGTGGAGGACCCAGCAGAGGAGATTTAGAGCCATGGCACAGCCAGGAGGAGCAGGAGGTGCTAGACCAGCTGGACCACCACCACCTATCCCACCACGATGACGTGTCGTCGTACCAGTAGGTTCGAAACCTCTCATTATGTGAATTTAATGTTGTTAAGCTAGATTTGGGTTTTGGGTAGGAATCCAAGTTTTTAATAAAATAATTAATAAATTGAAGTTGTTTGGAAAATGGAGAGGGTAGGTGGGTTAGTTAGGCTAAAACGGTAGGGTGGGTAGGTTTTTAGGGTTTTTCAATGGGTAAAGGGGAGTAATAGGCAAAAAATGGGTTTGGGGGGCCGCGTCGGGTTCGGCTCCGGCCATGGACAGTGACCGATGTCGGTCACTAGGCGACCGACCTCGGTCACAAATTTTTCAGGAAGGCAAGGTTGTTGGTGGACCGGCGTCGGTCATATGTCAACCGGCGCCGGTGTATAATATGTGTTGTAGGGGACCGGTGTCGGTCAAGGGTGGCCATCCAGGTCGAGTTAGGTGTATTAATTTTGTTGGTTTGGTTTTGTTGTTGTTTTGGGTTTTGGGGGTGAAGAGGAGGGGGTAGAGGTTGATAGGAAAGGTGATTGGTGGAGGGGGAAATGGGGTGGTTGTGTGGTTGGTGTGGTTAGGATAGATTAGGTGTTGGGTATGAATGGGGAGGTGTTAAATTGGTAGGGGCATAGGTAAATGGCGAGAGTAGATCTGGGTGATTGGTAGGGTGCGAGATAAGGAAAGGGGATATCGTAGATGTTTTTAGGGTAAAATAGGTGGGTGTAGGTGTGTGTTATAGAGTCGGGGTGTGGTCGGGTGGGTAAAAGGGGGTATAGAGGGTTAAAGTAGTTGTTGTTTGAAAGGGTAGGTCTAATGAAGTGGGTTATTTGTGCAGGCACGTCAGCAGCTGACTATGCGGGATCGGATGCCCCATTATTGAGACAGATGCGGCCACATGTGTCCGCAGCGCATTGGGCCATTATGCATGAGGTGGGACTCGGTGGAGTCCAGCGGTATAGGGCTATGGAGAGGGACCATAGCCTTATGGTTGCCCTCATCGAGAGATGGGATCCGGCGACCAATGTGTTCCATCTCCCTACTGGAGAGATGACTATTACATTGGAGGATGTATATTGCATCCTGAGACTGCCGATCATTGGAGAGGAAGTATTCCAGGTAGATGCAAAGACGGCAATGGGGCAAGTATTCTACGGTATTTGGGGATGCAGCCACGTTATTGACTTATCACAGCGCGAGCATTACCTATGGGGACATGTATCGCGCCCATAGACATGAGACATGGCTGGCCGTGTTGATGATGATAGGCATCACATGCTTCACCCTCCCAGACTCAGAGGGAGGCCACTTCCCACGGGCTTTGATGGGGGTGCTACACGAGATGGTGGAGGAGCATACGTGCTATGCCTGGGCACCAGTATATCTGGTGTAACTATACAGAGAGCTATGGGGTTATCGCCGGATGAGGTGATTTGGGATTTGTTCCACATTTTTGTTACACTACTGGGCATATGAGCACATCATATGTATTCGACCAGTAGGGCTTCCCCAGCAGCCAGGGCCACAGGTTATATACAGGTATGGCTTTCAGAGATGGTTGGGGGTCATGGGCCAGCCATGAGTGGTGCTCGTAGGACGGGATGTAGCTTACTACCGTCATATGCTAGAGGGCTTGACCGCATTAGATATTGTATGGAGGCCTTACAGAGGCCATCATACCCGAGCACAGATGTGTTGGATCCAGAAGATACTTTCTGGATAGTAGGATGGAGGCCGGGAGAGTATGAGCGGATACCCTTAGAGAGGGTACGACGGCAGTTGGGGCTGCGACAGGATGAGCCACCTCCCTTCCCATAGTACCGGAGGGATGATGTAGAGGCCCCACTGACTGGCTCAGCGTAGCCCGTTGACCCAGATTGGGTAGCAGAGAGGCTGGTGACGATACAGTGGATGACACCGGGTGTACAGGTTCATTTTTGGTTTGGTGGGCTGGTCAGAGAGCAGCAAGGATAGCACAACCCGCATAGCCAAATTTGGTAGTCATTACGGTGAGAGAGGGACCGCCTCCTAGGATAGGTACAGTTATTACAGGGGCAGCTTACTGCTACATAGGCACAGATCGGGGTATTACAGGGAAGTTAGCCTAGGCATAGGTGCAAGCACAGGTATAGGTATAGGCATAGCCACAAGTACAGACCATAGAGTGCCACCACAAAGCACCACCACCGCACCAGATAAAACATAGGCATAGGCACCGCCACAAGCACTGGCACAGGTGTACCGGCAGGACAGGGGCCATTGTTATTAGGAGTCGGGGGACCAGCCCCAGCCTAGCCATGGTGGCACGGGCCCGTTATATGGAGGCGAGAGCAGAGGCCCGGTATTATCAGGATGTCCTTGATGGTACCAGGGCTGACTATCAGCCATATGCGGCACACAGAGCCGAGACCTCTCGAGCCGGACATCCCGGGGGGTGCGAGATATAGCTCGTGGGTCGGTGATAGGGAGGAGGCGGGAGCCGGTGTAGGGACCAACAAGGAGAGGAGCTAAGGGTGCTTTGGGAGAGCTGAGACATCCCTGGAGCAGAGATAGGTGTTTTTCTTGTACATTAGATATAGGTACCGGTATGCGAACCGGTTATGTATATAGAGGCCTGCGTGCCCACATATGATTCATTCATTTATTCATCTTGTTGTATATACCGGCCTGCGAGCCGAGTATGGGTTGTATAGTTGATACCGGCCTGCGAGCCGAGTATATTTTTGATATGAGAGACCGGCCTACGAGCCGAGTCGAGATTTTGATAGTTATTGCGGCCTGCGTGCCGGTTTTGTATTATTTTGAGATCACAGAGGCCCCTATGTAGGGCAAGTTGTATATTTGAAACATTGATATATATAGAGATGATGATTTTGATCCATATGGTGTGTTTTTTTATGTATTTCGTTGATGGTTTTTGAAATGGAATGTATGTAGATGATGAGTTTGATCCAAATGGTGTATATATTGATAGTTTTGATGTATTTTGTTGATGGTTGTTTTATTATAGATAGATGATGTTGATGAAATTGTGATGAGATATTGATGTGATGTTGATGGCAAATATTGATAATAGTGTAGTTATGCAGGAAAAGAGGCGGGCACCACAAAAATTTGCAAAAAATAAAGAAAAGGCCCAGATTTAATAAATAGGAGGCATGTGACCGATATCGGTTAGCTAACCGACGTCGGTAGATTGGTGACCGATATCGGTTATGTAACCGATACCGGTTATTTCAAAACGAGCTTTTCTAAAAATAGAAAAGCTTGGCGGTAACTTAAGTTCTTATTTTTAGAGTTCTTATTTTTAGAGTCATGCAACAAGTTAAATACGCGAATGTGACGTTGTTTGACGACTGATACAGGTAATTGCATGAAAGAATTGAGTGATAAGGAGGAAAGAGACAGGTGAAGTGAGTGTGGGCTGAGATTAAGAAGTTAGAAAGGCAAATTATATTGGAAGAGGGTGGTGAACATGGCTGAATGAGGAGAAGCATCCAGCAGGCAGGGACGAGAGGGAAGACATGTTCCACCCCAAGTCGCTGCATCCCAAGAGGTAAACTGTTTGGTTGTATTTAAATTCTTGCATGTTTTGATGAATAGCATGAGAGAAGGTAAGAGGGTAGAGATGAGAAAGAAAAGGTGATAAGCAAGGGTTTGAGATGGGGTGAGTGTTATGGGGTAGGTAAGCAGGGTGTTCACGTATGTTTTTAGGTATAGAGAGGAGTAAACGGGCAAAATAATTATTGTACGTGTATGTTTTTAAGTAGGCTGTATATTTTTGACAGTGACCGGTATCGTTTAGAGATAACCGGTATCGGTTATCTATAACCGATACCGGTTACTGTAGGAATTTCCAGAATGTGAGAAAAAACCCGTGGGGATTTGATTTATTGAATAATTGTGTGTTGTTTTGATGTATGCAGGTGGAAGTAGAGTTAAGGATGAATGATACTATGCCAGCGTTGTTGTCAAGAATCCGAGTGGATGTAACACCAGCTGAATGGGCATTGATAAACCGTGTGGGGCTAAGTGGAATCCACTATTATTCACGAATCGCATGCAATCATGCTATGTTGCAGGCGTTGATTGAGAGATGGAACCCAGAAAAGAATACCTTCTACCTACCAACAGGGGAGATGACAGTGACGTTGGAAGATGTGTTTAGAATTTTGAGGCTCCCAATTACAGGAAGACCAGTGTATCAGGCGTTGCCTAGCGTGGGGCGGGGAGTGATAACAACAGTATTTGGTGCAGCTGCACGGGAGTTGACACAACGAGGTTTGACATTCACTTATGGTACAATGTATGCAACACACCCTGAGGAAACAAGGTTGGCAGTGGTATTAATGATAGCGGTGGGGTATTATGCATTACCGAGGGCGGAGGGGGGAAGATTTCCAAAAGCATTGATGAGTGTTATTTGGGAAATGATAAAAAGGAGCATGAATTTCGCATGGGCACCCGCATGTCTCCCAGCGGAGTTATACGAGGGTTTATGGGTTTGCAGTAAAAACACGGGGACGACATTGGATTTTTCATACTTATTACATTGTTGGGCCTATGAGCACATTATTTGTGTGTGCAACCGATAGTCTGACCCATCCGGTCGGGAGAGATAGGAGTGCGAGAGGTTGGGATTCGGGCACGATGGGTCCGAGAGCAAGAGAACAAGAGGCGAGATCCCAGGCCATGATAGATGACATCGAGTATTATATGCAGGTATGGGAGATGGTGACAATTGCGGATATTTGTTGGAGACCTTACGGGAACTATATAGTTACTGAGAGAACATAGATGAGGATTTTAGGGGTGTGAGAGATTGAGGTGGATCGCGGGGCACGGGCCGGTGAATACGAGAGGATTCCTCTAGATCACGTGTGGTGAAAATTTGGGTTCGTTCGGGATATACCTATGACATATAGACCATACATGAGGATCGACGCCGAGGAAACATTCTCACCTCCCCGGCCGACACCTTCAGAAGGGCCAGAAGAGATAGCAGCCGATCGTAGGGTAATGGATGCGGGAATGACAGAGGCCTATAGATTATGGTGGTTAGCAGAGCTGCGAGGTGCACGTGAGTGTCCTGACATAGCTGTGATTACAATGGAGAGAGATTGTCTACGGGATTTGGTTCACCACTTCAAATGTAGGTAAATGAGACAACGGGATTGTTAGAGGTTTCACAGTTATGAGTGGAGAGACTAGAGGCAATATTCCTCCACGCGAGAGGACGTATTCGTATGTTATAGGAGATGTTGGCAGATCAGTGGGAGGAACCAATAGCAGTGGCACCTTTGAGGATGGAGAGGCCAAGTGAGTGGCATCGACGATCACGATCACCACCTGATTTGGGAGGAGGTGCAAGGGTCTAAGTGAATTTCATAGGAGTATAAGAATAAATAAGGATGCCAGACCAGGTGAGTCAATGATAGAGAAGATGTATTTGTTTAACATCTAAAATAAAACTAAATATGTATGTTGTTTTGAGTGATGATAATAATAAGAATGGTTGTGTTTTGAATGTTGTTTTTGTTTGTTTTGAAAAAGGATAAAGATGAATGTTGTCAAAATAGAAATACACAAAAATATTTATATTTACAACACATGATAGGGTATGGTCGAGCTAACCTTGGGAGACCCCATGTCTCCTAAGTGCTGCCTACATAGCCCATTGCACAAAGCAAGGAGGGGCCTCAGACCGATGTAGTTCTCCCTTAGAACCAGGGAGAGGTGAATTCAGGCAATTTGGTTGTGGTTAGGCAATTTGTTGGTTGGTAAAAATTTGATGTTGGTAGGGTAATGTTGTTGGTGTTGGTAAGGTATTGGCGATGTTGATGTAGGTATAGGTAAAGCGAAAGTTAGCTTACCCAAGTAGTAGGGAATCGTGTCCTGATTAAGGTCAACACACAATCCTAGAGTCGAGAAAAAGAGGAAAAAGTGTCCCATAGTTGAGAAGAGCTAAACAAACTACATATTAACATAGGATGAGCTTGAATCCCTAGGTACCTTGCATAGGCGAGAAGCCGATAGGTGAAAAGAGTTGTATAATCACAATATATCGGATATACGTCACGTCCCTTGAGTTTTGTTGCTTTGACAAATGGTGAGGTGAGGTGGTTGATATAGGCGGGGGTGTTGAGAGCTTGTTATAAGGTGATTATTCTGACGAAAGAGAACCAAACCTAAATAGACAAGTCCATGACTCAAAAGTGCTTTGAAATACTGCTTTTATTTGTTTGGATATAGACTGATCGATGTGGGAAGTCTACATGGGATATGTATTTTTTTGTTCTTGAGGTCTTCACGAAGCGGATCAATGTGAGAAGCTTCTGATAAAGGCTGACTTTGTATAGCTGTCCTTCAAGGGAGCAGTCTATTTATAGTAGCAGATGTGATTTTTGTGCATAGCTGTCCTTCGAGGGAGCAGTCTATGTATAACTTAGAGGTCTAGATGTCCATTTGGCATGAAGCATCTAGGTTTGTAGGAAGTTTGACTCAAGAATATCCCATAAATGTACAATTGAGAACATGTTATTTTTATACTTTTAAGTCATGGACCTGACTAAAGAGGGGAAGGCATCTTTTTAAGAGGAGTTTATGACCAAACCATGTGAGCTTGATTTTATTTTGAGATGCACGAAACAAAGTGTATGAGGTGATAAATGAGCTCAAGGGACGAGCGCAAGGTAGATAAGAAGTGATATAACACTAAATTCAATAGTAGAATGGTCGAAGATGCAAGGCATTAAGGGGTTCAGGCTCAGGTTTACCATTAAGTGAAGCTAAATGGTAAGTGCCTGATCCGTAAGTATGAGTGATAATGTAAGGCCCAATCCAATTAGGAGCAAATTTTCCACGTTTTCTCTTTTCTAGTTTGGTTACATGTTGATTCTCTTTGAGGACAAGATCACCAACCTTAAAGGTACGCTCATGAAGTCACTTATCATAAGCACGCTTGATGCGTTTTTGATAGATTTGAAGGTGGTCAAGAGCTGTAAGACGACGCTCGTCAAGAAGCTCTAATTGGGCTAACCGCTCTTGGCGGAAATCATCGTTGGTGAGAATATCCTGAAGAGATATTCTTAGGGAGGGTATTTGTATTTCGAGAGGCAAGACAGCCTCGGTACCATATACCAAAGAAAATGGTGTGGCATTAGTGGAGGTACGAATGCTAGTACGATAAGCCCAAAGGGCAAAGGGGATGTGATCATGCCAATTTCTTCCAGAGTCGTTAACAACTTTCATGAGGATTTTGGTTAGGGTTTTATTAGAAGATTCGGCTTGACCATTGGCTTGTGAATAGTAAGGTGATGATAAGCTAAGTTTGATGCCAAAGTTGTCACAAAGGTCTTGTAATGACTTATTTTTGAAAGATTTACCATTATACGTGATCGGGCGATGAGGAACACCAAAACAACAAATAATGTGATGGTTAATGAATTCGACGATTTTTTATTTTTTGGTTGAAATGAGTGGAATGTCTTCCACCCATTTAGTGTAATATTCAGTTGCTATGATTATCCAACGGTGACGTTGTGAAGAGGGTGGGTGAATCTCACCAATAAGGTCTAAACCCCATTGTGAGGAAGGCCAAAGATCTCGTGCAACCTGTAGCGGATGACTAGGGGTATGTTGAAGGTTGGCATGTTGTTGACACATAACACAATGTTTAACATATTTGTAGTAGTTGTTATTAAGAGTAGGCCAATAATAGCCTAGGCGAAGGATCCGTTTGGCCACGGCCAGGCCACTAAAATGTCTACCACAAATACCGTCATGGATTTGTTGGATGGTGTAGGTGACCTCCGCACCGGTTAGACATCGAAGGAGGATGCCATCAAAGCCACGTTTATAGAGGAGTCCCCCCATGATGACATAACAAGAAACACTTTTAAGAAAAGCATGTTTGCCGTTACTAGTAAGGTCAGGTGGGAGAACAGAGGTTGTAAGGTAGTCGTGAAATTGGTGATACCAGGTATCCTACAAATTAGCAGACACATTATTTATCATACAAACAACCGGGGCTGAGTAAGATGGGGCAAAGAGTTGTTGGACCAAGATGAATATGTCGATTTAGTTTGTGAGGCAGAATTTGTGAGGCCGGGCAAGCCATAGTATCCACAAATTTGTTAGTGGAGCGGGGAATGGTCTGGATAGAATAATGAGTAAATAAGGTCAAAAGTGAATCCACGTAATGTTTGTACTTTTGAAGTTCCTCATTTTTACATTGGTAGATGCCCATAACTTGATTGACTACCAATTGAGAGTCATTGAAAATATTGATAGATTTGACACCTAAGTGTAATGCAACCTGGAGACCCAAAACAAGGGCCTCGTATTCCGTTGTATTATTAGTGCAGGGGAAATCAAGCCGAATGAAAGAGGCATAGGCTCAGCGTCAAGAGGAATGAGAACAACACCAGCTCCTCTACCACGCTGGCATTTGGATCCATCGAAGAAGAGGGTCATTGGATACGACTCCTCCCTGAGTGAAAGAGTGGCGATGAGTTCGTTGGGGAAATTAAAATTGGTAAATTGTTCCCCTGGGTAAAGGGGCTTCCGTGAGTTGGTCTACGATAGTTTGTCCTTTTATTGACTTCTGGTGTATAAATTCAAGGTCGAGGTCAGCGAGGAGCATAAGCCATCGGGTGATGCATTGGTTTAGATGTGGTTTGGCGTACATATAATGAATGGGGTCCGTGTTGGTGATGACAAAAAAATTTGATTCAGGAGGTAGTGTCGAAGTTTGGTGGCTACGAATGATAGGGCTAGGCACAACTTTTCTACATGTGTATACCTAGTTTCGTAATCCATGAGAGTACAACTTATATAATAAACGGCTTGTTCTTGATGCTCGGAGTCACGATGTGTGAGTATGGCTCCTACAACATGGTCGGTGGCGAAAGGTAAAGATATAAAGGGCGATTGTCCTAAGGTGGGATAAGCACGGTGGGTGCAAGAGATAGGCTTTGAGAGCCTCAAAGGCTTGTGGCACTCTTCACTCCTTTGAAAGGAAATGTCCTTTTTAGGAGGTGTTTGAAAGGTTGACATCGATCCAAGAGTTGGGAGATGAAACGCCAGATAGATTGGAGTTTACCTTGCAAACTACGCAATTGTTTGAGGATAGTAGGTGGGGGCATTTCTAGGATAGCTTTTAATTTAGATGGATCAACCTCAATGCCATGCAAAGAGATGATAAAACAAAGAAGTTTTCCCAAAAGGACACCAAAGACACATTTCTTTGGTTGAAGACGGACAAAATATTGTAACAGGTGATCGAAAATAATGGTTAAAACATCAAGATGTTCACGGCGATGTTTAGATTTTCCAAGAAGATCATCGACATAATCCTCAAGGATAGTGTGCATAATGTCATGAAAAATGTAAGTCATAGCCCGTTGATAGGTCGCACCAGCATTCTTAAGGCCAAACGACATGACATGATAACAGAAGGTTCCCCAAGGAGTTATGAAGGCAGTATTATGTTGATCGGCCAGGGCTACCAAAATTTGATTGTATCCCAAAAGCCATCCATGAGAGAAAGCATCTCATGGCCCATAGTGAGATCAACAAGTTGATCGATACATGGGAGGGAAGTCATCCTTGGGGCAAGCGAGGCTAAGGTCTCGGAAATCTGTGCATATCCGAAGTCCCCGTCGCTTTAGTAAGTGAGTGCGATGTTAGAAATCCATTGAGGATAGTCAATAGGTAAGATGAAGGAAACATAAAGGAGTCGTTGAAGCTCTTCTTTGACCAAGAGGGCAATGCGTGGATGCATTTTTCTCAGTTTCTGTTTGAATGGTTTGGAATCGGGTTTTAGGGTAATGTTATGGACAACAATGTTAGGATCAATTCCTGGCATGTCAGCATAAGACCAAGCGAAAGCTTGGTTGCAGGTACGGAGAAAGGTAGTAAAGGTGGCTTGTTCTGATGCATTAAGAGATTTTCCGATCTTCACAATGTGGGGATCATCCTCTATGTGGATGTTGATTTCTATAGTTGACTCATTCAACATGGTTTGAGTTTCAGACGGTAATGCACGTTGAATATAAGAGTCATCCGTACCAAGGTAAGTGAGGATGGAGTCATCATCCTGGCACTCAACAACATTAATTGAAGGTGAATCCTCTTCGATCATGTCTGGATACAGAAGGGGAAGAGAAGATGGGTCCTCATTATCGCGTTGATAAGTGAGAGGACCTAGGAAGATAGCATTTATGAAAAAAAAAAGTTAGGAGGGATAGATTCAGGGTCTATCGACTCTGTGGGTGACGATGGCAAAATGGGTGATGATGGTTTGGTAGGGGTGATGTCGTCATCTTCCAGGATACAACTGACATGAGGTTTCTCCGGTGTAAGTGTTTCAGGAAATCCGAGACCACTACGATCATTGTGTTTGCGTGTAGTCATGGGAATGATTGTATGTCGGCCTTGTTCATAAAGACCAAAACCAAAGCCTTTCCAAGCACAGCGAGTCAAGAAGGTGAGGGCGAAACGATGATTTGTTAGGTATTGGAAATCGGATTGGAAGGGAACCACACCAAGGGGAGGTTCAGGGGTAACGGAGGATGCGTCGACACCCCCTTATGTTAGGTTGGTGCGGCGATTAGGTGGTGCAGAGAGATTACCTCCCATACGACGGTCGTAGGTAGGATGCGCATGTAGCTGTTTGTACTCTGTGGGGTATGGAAAGAACTAACGTTATATAGGCGATACTCCCCGGTAAGTAAGCATTAAAAAACATCTACTAAGGGTCGAGGTTGGGATGTTGTGCATGTGGAAAGGAAGTGGTATTTGTGACGGAGGTTTCATTGGTTGAAGGTGTAGGTGCGGTTGGCGTGGATGGTAGCGATGTGGTGAAGTGGATGGTTGGGTTAGATGAATGGGTGTCTTGAGTGGTATAAGCACATCATTAGGGCAATATAACATATTGTAGGTTTTGAAGGGGGGAGGATCAGCTTTTACGGTGTAGGACTTCCCCTTGTACTCAAATTTTATGCATCTATGTAAGGTGGAAGGAACGCATCCCATAGCCCGGATCCAAGGGCGGCCTAACAACATATTGTATTGGAACTCTCCCTCAAGGACATAGAAGAGTTCAGGTAAAGTGTGTGGCCCTACACAAATGTTAAGGATCACGGTGCCTAAGGTAGAAGTAATAACATCGTTGAATGACCGCAACATGATGGGGTTGGCACACATGCAACTAGAAGGGATATTCATTTGTTGGAAGGATTTTGAAGAGATGATGTTTAGACTAGTGCCCTGTCAATCATAACACGATGCACCCGAATGTCCCAGACATAAGTGTAGACACAAAATTTGTGTCATTATGACACCACACCCGCATCCCATTTCGCACCTAACCTCATCACCTAAACTTTACACAATTATTTATTAATTACCTTATAATTAATAAATCCACATCGCCATACCTGCCACCTCATGTCGCCACCTCATCATGACCTAGTCTTAACCCTAAACTAACCTAATTAAGACCTATAACTTGGTCCAATTCCACACCTATGACTAATTACTCCTCATCCGCACCTAAAACCAACTTCATAATGACTTGACCAAGCCCGCAACCAATCCCTCGGAAGAAAAGGAGGGAAAGCTGGCTATTTCACCAAAAATAGCCCGCTTTGACCTAACCGATACCGGTTCCTACTCGACCGCCGTCGGTTGCTTAACCGCCATCGGTTCCCCGTAAATGACCACTTCCAACCAAAAACAAAGGATCAGATTTTCATTTGATCGGGAAAAAGGAGGAGAAATCATTGAAAGGATCCAGATTTTGCTTGGCCGAGAGAGACAAGTGAAGAAACAGGAAGAGTTTGCAGAGAAGGACATCAAGCCCAAGACTGCAACTGAATAACCAGAGCCCAGTAACACTCATCCGAGCATCAAAAGAGGAGATAACTCATCTTGGATTGTCAGATCATCCAACTTGGGTCCTATCTTCATCATTACAGTCCTGAAACCTGCATCTGCATCAGGGATGAGTAAGTAGTGTTTTATATGTTTCTAAGCACCATTTTCTTGAGCCTGTTGATTAATAGTAATCATAAGTTTATTCCTAGATCTACTACCAGCAACATACTACACTTAACCTTCACCCATACATCCTGATATTGCCCAGAAGGCCATTTTACCACACTCTGAGTCTTCCCTATCCTCCCATCATTCCCCTCAGCCATCCCCCAATCTTAATAACCCCACAATCACCTTGCAACCAACCTCTATCCAGAAGCACTTAGATTGCTGACCCTACCGGTATCGTTTATCCCCTACCGGCAGCGGTTCTCTAACCGCGGTCGGTTACCCAGTGACCGGCGTCGGTCACTGTGACTTATACCCCGAAACCTTTTTCTCACCTATTTGCCACCTAACAACCTCAGATCCAGTCTGGTTTATCCCTATAACTCAACCTGAACGTATCAACGACCAGTAACCGAACAAACAACGTGACGCTTTATTATTGATAATTTAGCTTCTATTGCTTTGTAACGAGATACCTAAATCGTGATTTTGCAATAGCTTTCTTTGTTATCATTTGTGTTAATTCGTATTAAAAGGGGAACTGACCACCTTCGAAAGGAAGTTTTATATTTCCTGGGCCTAAGGCAGCTCCCTCATTTATTGTCTAATTAAAATCGGTGGTCTGTATTCTTACTTGCAGTAATCCTTCCAAGACAAAAAGCGTTCTTGCGGTCGATCTGATCTTTCTCTATGGTACGCGCACACCATCTCAACATTCAACAGGTATTCCTCCTAGCCCTAACCCTTATCTGTTTCTCAAAGGAATGATAGGATAGAAGCAAGTCTATTCTGCAGAGCCGAAACATTCAAAATGCGAAACATTTACACCCACCTATCTTACCCTAAAAACCTCTCAGAATAGAATTGCTTCTATCCTATCATTCCTTTGAGAAATAGATAAGGGTTAGGGCTAGGAGGAATACTGTTGAATGTTGAGATGGTGTGCGCGTCTGAGAAAGATCGGATCGATTGTGAAGAACTCCTTTTTGTCTTGGAAGGACTACCTGCAGTAAGAATACGAGACCACCAGATTTTAATTAGACAATAAATTAGGAGCTGCCTTAGGCCTAGGAAATATAAAACTTCCTTTCGAAGGTGGTCAGATTCCCCTCTTTAATACGAATTAACACAAATGATAACAAAAGAAAGCTATTACAAAATCGCGATTTAGGTATCTCGTTACAAAGCAATAAACTAAATTATCAATAATAAAGCGTCACGTTGTTTATTCGATTCTTGGTCGTTGAACTGAATAAACCAGTGGATGGATCGAGGTTGTTAGGTGGAAAATAGGTGAGAAAAAGGTTTCGGTATAAGTCGACAATGGCCGGCCAATCGATCAGGTAGCCATGATTAGAGAACCGCCAGCTTAGGCTAATAAACGATACCGAGTAAACTCAAAGAATCTAAGTGCTTACGGATAGAGGTTGGTTACAAGGTGATTGTGTGGTTATTAAGATTGGAGGATGGCCGAGGGGAATGATGGGAGGATAGGGAAGACTCGAGTGTGGTAAAATAGCCTTCCGGGAAATATTAGGATGTATGGGTGAAGGTTAAGTGCGTATGTTCTTTGTAGTAGACCTAGGAATAAACTTATGATTACTATTAATCAACAGAGCTCAAGAAAATGGTGCTTAGAAACATATAAAACACTACTTACTCGTCCCTGATGCGATCGCGAGTTTCATGAATGTAATGATGAAGACGAGACCCAAGTTGGATGATCTCGACAATCCAAGATGAGTTATCTCCTCTTCTGATGCTCGGATGAGTGTTACTTGGGCTCTGACAGTTATTCGATTGCGATCTTGGGCTTGATGTCCTTCTCTGCAAACTCTTCCTGTTTCTTCACTTGTCTCTGCTCGGCCAAGCAAAATCTGGATCCTTTCAATGATTTCTCCTCCTTTTTCCGATCAAATGAAAATCCGATCCTTTGTTTTTGGTTGGAAGTGGTCATTTACGGGGAACCGATGGCGGTTAAGCAACCGACGGCGGTCGAGTAGAACCGATTTGGTCGGTCAGTCAAAGCGGGCTATTTTTGGTGAAATAGCCAAACTTTCCTCATTTTCTTCCAAAGGATTGGTTCCAGGCTTGGTCAAGTCATTATGAAGTTGGTTTTAGGTGCGTATGAGGAGTAATTAGTCATAGGTGTGGAATTGGACCATGTTATAGGTCTTAATTAGGTTAGTTTAGGGTTAAGACTAGGTCATGATGAGGTGGCGACATGAGTGGTAGGTATGGTGATGTGGATTTATTAATTATAAGGTAATTAATAAATAATTGTAAAGGTTTAGGTGATGAGGTTAGGTTGCGAAATGGGATGCGAAATGCGAGGTGTGTCGTAATGACACAAATTTGGTGTCTACATTAGCCCTTGTTGTCGTGTGGCTTGTCTTGTTAAAGATGCACCAAAATAATAAAAGTGGTTACCCTGTTAAGGGTATAGGTAATCCCCTTAAATCTATCACAAATTGAGGTAGCGTGAAATCGGGGATAGGGTTGATAAAGGGTAAATGGTGTGGAGATGATGGTAAGGTGGTGAGGTAGGTCCAAAGAAGCGGTGACGCACGTGGAAATGCATTAGTGCGACTAGGGTACATGATTTGATGAGCAAACCAAGAATGCATAGGCAAAGTCGATAGTTTATCCAAACAAGGGTGATATAATCCTGGTATCCAAGGCATAGGAAGTAGCTCCGGGGTATATAACGGGTAAGGTGTAGGAATGTTTGGGTATGTTTGGCGATACAAATGGTTGGTTTGGTTGAGATAAACGTCACGGCTCGATCTAGGCAAAGTTGGTCAAGCTGATCAAGTTAAGGACCCTAATCATGCTAAAACACGAGCAGGTGAGCGCGATTGAACAAAAAGGTACATGATGGATGGATAAAATAAAACGTTGATTGTGGGTATGGTATTGAATTGGTGCGGCCTTAGGTCGGGCTAATTGATGAGTGAGGGCCGTGGGTCGAGCCAAGTTGTTGGGTTGTGGCCTTGGGTCGGGCCAAATGGTTGGGGTGAGGCCTTGGTTTGGGCCAAATTGTTGGGTTGCGGCCTTGGTCAGGCCAAATAGGTTGGTTGCGGCCGTGGGTCGGGCGAATGGTAGGCTACGGCCTTGGGTCGGTCAAATAGGTTGGTTGCGGCCGTGGGTCGGGCCAAATGGTATGTTATGGCCTTGGTCGGGCGATGAAGTTAACAAAGGGTTGTTAACGAAGGTGGATATAGGCGATGTTGGTAGAAAGGGCTATTAGTAAATAAGGGTAGAAATTAGGGGAAAAGTTGGAATAAAACTGATGTCGATTATCTATGACCGATATCGGTTAGGGGACCGACACCGGTTCCTTAGGGCATAATAAGACCGATATCGGTTATAGGTCAAAAACCTATAAAAAGAAAAATACGGTACTGTCATTTGTCACATTGTTAATTTGAAAACCAATTGGAGTTATGCAAGGTGGATTGTTAAGATTGGAGCATTTGTTGGTTGAGGTGGTGCTATTTGAGTGGAGAATTGAGTGTTTAGTGGACCCTAGTGAGTAGGAGGCGGCGATTGATTGGTGGAGGACCCGGTAGAGGAGATTTTATAGCCATGGCATAGTCGGGAGGGAGCGGGAGGTCTTGGACCAGGTGGACCACCACCACCCATCCCACCATGATGACGTGTCGTCGTATGCCGAGTAGGTTCGAAACCCCTTATTGTGTGGATTTGAGTATATTATGCTATATTTGGGTTTTGGGTAGGAATGTTAGATTTTGATAAAATAATTAATAAATGGAAATGATTTGAAAAAAGGAGAGGGTAGATAGGTTAAATAGGCCAAGGCGGCTGGGTGGGTAGGTTTTTAGGGTGTTTGGGCGGGTATAGAGGGAGAAATAGGAAAAAATGGATTTGGGGGGGGCCGCGCGGGGTTCGGCTCCGAATTTTACAGTGACCGATGTCGGTCGCTAAGCGACCGGCATCGGTCATGAAATTTTTGGTGGACGGAGTTTTGTGAGTGACCGGTGTCGGTCGTATAGTGACCGGCGTCGGTGAAGAGGACCGGTGTCGGTCATAAGTGACCGGTACCGGTCCTTAGTTATTTTTATTTTTGTTGGTTTGGGTTTTGTTGTTGGTTTGAATTTTTGGTTGTTGTTTGGGTGTTTTGGTATTATTTGGGTGTGTTGGTATGGTTTGGGTTGTGGTGGGGGTGTTTTGGTATTGTTTGAGTGTTTTGGTATTGTTTAGGTTGTTTGGGTGTGTTGATATGGTTTGGGTTGTGGTGGAGGTGTTTTGGTATTGTTTGAGTGTTTTGGTATGGTTTAGGTTGTTGTTTGGGTGTGAAGAGGGAGGGGGATATTGTAGAGGTTTTCGGGTAAGATAGGTGGGTGTAGAGACCCACTTATGTCCCGGACATAAGTTTGAGATGAAAAAGCGGGTCGGGATCTTGGCACCAAAGTCGATAATTTCATTTTCGGAGAAACTAACAAGAACGGCTTATGTGTCTGAGAGAAAGTGGTTGGGGAGATAGGTTGTTTAGTGAGCAAAGAAACGTGATTGGGTGTTAGAATGGAGGTAACAAGCAAGGTTTCATTGGGTAAGACCTTTATCTCTTGAATAATTTCAACGAGAGCTTGTCGATGAGATTCAGAGGTCTGAATGAGGTCATACGGGTCATTTTTACAGGTGATTGGTGAAGCTGTTTGATCATGGTTCGGTGGGCAACTCCATTAGAGACGGGGTAGGCGGGTCCACGAATAACCACTTTAGGTGGTGGTGTGATCGGGATGGTGGATGGAGAAAGAGAGGCCGCAGGTGTGCTTTCCTTAGCTTTCCCATTGTTTTTCTACCCTCGAGTAGCAACACTAATCATATTGATCTCGTGAACACGAGAGGAGGAAGATGGTATGGATAAGTCATGGTCTTCAAGAGGTGGAGTTGTAATAATGATAGATCTTGGTGAGGCGGGGATAGGTGGTATAGGAGAGGGAATTGAAGCTAAATGTCTCTCCCTTCATAAGTTGTCTTTCTTAACCTTTCTATCTGAGAGAGGTGACTGGCGAAGTATGGCTTTCAATGCTTTGCATCCCTCTACATCATGTCCTGGTGTGCGGTGGTAAGCACAGATTTTAGACTCATCATAACCTATAGGTCGAGGTTTAGATGGATCATAAGGTCTAAGTGGGGGTAGGGAAATGGTCGCATTCTCCACCAACATAGCAAGGATTTTGGCGTAAGACCCTTTGAGCGGGTCAAAGTCAGAGGCGATGAGGCTATTGACTGGGTAGGTTTTGGTAATGACGGGGTATGGTTGATTTGTATGGGTGGCGGTTTAGCCAAGGGGTTTTGATAATGGGATTTAACTAAACGTGGCTTCTTTGGTACAGAAGCTATGTTTAGTTGAGTTGATGATGAGGCCACAGATGATGTGGTATTAGAAAACAACCACGGAGAAATAGGAGTGACATCAAACAAATCCTTTGATGATGGAATTTGTTTAGGGTTGATAGGTGGACAGGATACGCGGGGTGATGGTGTTGATATACCCTTGGATCTCTGTATGGGTGCAGAAGGCATAGGTCATTTTAAAGAAAACGTAGGAGGTATGATATATTGATGCAAGGTGGAGGGATGAGGTCCCAATATGGAAGGTAGGTGTGATGATGATGGTTTTAGTTGTGATAGAGGCATAGGTTGGGGTTGAGGAGATTGAGTCTGTCTCCTAAGTGGATGGACGGCTTTATTTTTGGATAAATCTAACCATTTAGGTGGGTGTGTTAGACTGGGTATTGGTGAGGTCCCAAGCATAGGGGAAGATTTGGTTAGGTTAATAGAGGTGGATGAGGTATTTGGTAGAGATGAGGGGGGTGAAGATGAGGACATAGGCATTTTAAGCTTTTGTAAACACTTCGGGTATATGGTAGAGGCGTCTGGATCGGTCATCTGCATTTGAGTAGAATATGGCGTACTCAAACGTTCCCATAGGACTCGTCTATCTTCTGAGGGATGACAATCCTCACATGTGAATAGGAACTTTTGTATGGAAGAAAGGTGGGTTGTGATTCCGGTCCACTGTGGGTGTGATACAGGGGGTAAATGAGGCACTATATCAATGGGTGTTAAGAGGTCAACCGGTCGCTGAAAAGATTTAGGCGATGAAGAACTAATAGGTAGGAGGGAATGTTTGAGGGATCCATCATGATTAAAGAATTTAGTGATGTCGGTTCAAGAGGTTTCTCATCTAAGGATGACAAAAGAAGTGGTGAGCCTTCCTCTTGTACAGCAAGAATGGTAGAAGGAGATGTTTGGGAAATAGATAAGTTAGATAACATCCACTCACAGTCTTACAAGGATGTGGTGTAAGAAGGCTCATCTATCGAAGAGAACTCGGCGGCTAATTCCTTGATGGGTAAAGGAATGGCAAGGATTTCGTCTTGTCTTAATGGTGGTGAAGGGGTTCGGGTTCTGCGTTAGTGAAGAGGCTTGATTCAGAATTTTTTCGATAGAGGCTTTTGGCTGGAAGTCGAAGGCTGCATGGATTTCATGAACACTCTCCTTGGCTAAGATATCTTGGTTTATGTTACTGTTAGAAGAGTGATTTGGGAATGGTTTGTTGAAAATTTTCAAATTTCGGTTAGTAGGGGTGTTAGGATTATCGAGGGCTATATCCCCTGCATCAACCATTTCCTACACAATGTTTTTCAACATCTTGCAGTTTTCATGACTGTGTCCCTTCACGCGGTGGAAGTTACAGAAGTCATTTTATTTGTACCAAGAAGGTATAGCGTGGGTGGAATCAAACCCGGAGTGAGGTTTAATAGGAGGTAAGGTAATAGCTCTTGCTTTAAGCAATTTTTCCAATATCACACCATAAGTTTCTCCCAAGGGAGTGTAATTGATGGGCTCAACTTTATACTTATAGGTGGTTTTTGGTGGGGTATTAGACGGTGGTTGGGATTTGACCATCACGCGTGGACAGCTCCTTTTAATTTCGAAGGAGTCGATGCATGAGGATTGGTGGTGTTAGGTTTGCTGGTGGAGTCTTGGGTTTGGAAATTGGGGTTTTTGTTGCGCAACCACAATTTCTCTTCCTCTAAGGCTCGAATCTCTAGTTTTCGAGCCATAGTAAAGGCCTCGTCAAATGTGCGGAAAGTTTGAATTTGGAGGGTAGGAGAAATGTGCTTAGCGTAGGCCCGCGTAAAGAGTTCGATAAGTTCAGCCTGAGGTAAGGCATATGTAAGTTGGTTGATAAGGCCCCGCCATCGTCCATGAAATCTACGATAGATTCATCTTCAAATTGTCGGATGGCATAGAGGTCGGTGATAGATACTTTCTTGGCAATGTTAATGGAGAAATGATCCAAGAAATATTGGGCTAGTTGGTTAAAAGAGAAGATTGAGTGATGGGTTAAAACACTGTACCACTCCAAGGCGGGTCCTGATAAGGACATGGGAAAGGTGCGGAGTAGTAAGGCATCGTCATGAGCAATCGAGATAGTAGCATGTCTAAATGATCGCAAGTGTTGTTGAGGATCCTCCTTACTATTAAAACGAGTACATTTTGGTAATTCCCATTGAGGAGGATATGAATGAAGGGTGGATAGGCTCGAAAAACTTGCTCATATGTCGGGTGCTATAACTTCACAAAGCAGAAGCCTCTAGATTTTGCATTTTATCCATCATTTATTTGATTAAATCGGTAGTTGGATGAGATGATGGTGCGGTTGTGGTAAATGGAGGTAGATTGGGCCAAGGGCCACCACTAAACAATGGTGGGGTTAAATGTTGATAAGGTATGGAGGACGGATATGTTGAGGTGACCGAATAGGGATGTCCTATATAAGATGTTGAGGTCACCAGATACGTGTGTGGAAATGAAAAGGTGGGTAGAGCTTGGAAGGAAAACTCATGTGGATAGGTGGCAGAGAGCAAGTCATGAAAGGAGCAGTCTGCAAGATAGACGAGGTAGGAGCAGTTGGCGGTAATGATATGTGGGCCCAAGATTAACCAAAGGAAAGCCAATCTATGCCGTATGAACCCCTGAAGCCACTGAGTTAGGAGACGGGGCTAAGGATGCAGAAGGCAAGGCGGAGTTATCAGGTGGAGAAGGAGCTAAATGAGCAGCTATACTAATAGGCATGCCAACAAGGAGTTGACCATCGGGTGTACGGTCAGGGGCATGAGACAAATAGTATTGTACAGCGCTAGGATTAGTGTCCAAAAATTTTGCAAAGTCCTTATCTCCTACAGGGATTTTGGGAACCTCGCTGGTGTCTGTAGGATTCCCCACAGGATGTGCAGGAGGTGATTCAGGCAAAGGCACGGAGCAGGCATGTGAAACCATGGCTGCAGCTTGTTTCAAGTGATAACAACCATGGACAAGGGTACACAGTAAGGATGCAATCTATCAAGAACAGAAGCAGCAACAAAATGTTGGAAGTTGGAAGGTTGCTAGTGTTAGGAATCGTAAAAAGACGATAACTTGATATCGGTCGGGTAACCAATGTCAATCAGTTTGTAGCAGTATCGGTAAGTTAACCGATGTCGGTATAATAGGACCGGTGTAAGAAGCTGAAGGAAGTTGCTGATTTGGGGCTAACAGTGCTTAGTATGCCTACCAAACTGTTCTGAAGTGATCACAGAAAACAGTGTATGACAGAGAAACAGAAGCAAAAACAAACAAGATGCACAAACAAATTAACAGACTAACCCTAGGATTAGTTTTAATCAATTTGGGCTTATGCCTTTAGATGCAAAATGATGTCAATCCTAAACAAAAGACTTAGGGGAAATGTCAAGTTTGTTTTGGCTTATAAGGTTACCTCAATCGGCGGAGGAATACCGCGGAAAAGGGGGGATGTTTTGAGCTGTTGTGTTAATTATGAAGTGATTTGGTATGTGTTGTGCAGTGAAAGTAAGATTAATTTCTTGTCAATACCATGGAAATCACCCCCACGTGTACGACCTGTTACTTAATCTACGTTCACTAGAATTGAAAATAGCAAGCAAGAATGGGATGCATGTGTTTTAAACCCAAATCGAAAATGATATTCGATGAAGCAAAGAAGATGACTTTCACTAATGCAAAGCTGGGAAAGCAAGACAAATTCTTTTACCAAATATAACAAAATATCTTGTGAATATTTTTAGAAGAAGAAAACAACAAGTGTGCTCCCTATATGAAAGCAAGCAAGAAAGAAAGAAACCCGAAATGGGTCCCACCGGGCGTGCCAAAATGTTTCACACAGAAATGCTTCCGTTCCTGGAATAGAGTTGCTTCTATCCTTTCATTCCTTTGAGAAACAGATAAGGGTTAGGGCTAGGAGGAATACCTGTTGAATGTCGAGAGGGTGTGCGCGTACTGTAGAGAGAGATCAGATCGATTGCAAAGAACTCCTTTTTGTCTGGGAAGGACTACCTGCAAGTAAGAATACAAGACCACCAGATTCTAATTAGATAATAAGTGAGGGAACTGCCTTGGGCCCAGGAAATATGAGACTTCCTTTCGAAGGTGGTCAGTTCCCCTGCTAATATGAATTAACACAAATTCTAACAAATAAGCTATTGTCTAATTACAATTTGTTTACCTTGTTAGAACAATAGAGAAAAGGTTGGTCTTGGTTTTTGAATCACAGTGACCAATGTCGGTCAGTGTCACCGGTACCGGTTGGTGATAACTGATATTGGTAGGGGTACTGATTTAAGGGGTTTGGTGAAGGTTGGCTATAAGATGGATATATGATAGCTATGGTGTTTATAAGGCTAGTAAAATGATTTTGGATAGGTAATGAGGTGATGGAGAAGATTCAGAGAGCATGGGGGCTGTTCTTGGGGTAATGTAGGGGTAAAGGAATGTAAGTTAGATGGAGAGTGTTACCAGGCATTAGATCCAGGAATAGACTTGTAATTACTGTGATTCAGAAGTCCAAGAAATATTATTAAAAGAACATACAAAATACTACTTACTAGTTCCTGATGAAGACACGAGTCCAAGGAATTTATTATGGCGAAGCCGAGGTTTAGGTAGGATGATCGATAATCCAATATGAGGTATCCTCTCTCCCAAGGCTTGGATTTGTGTCACTGGGCTTTGGTTATTCAGTTGCAGTCTTGGGCTTGATGTCCTTCTCTGCAAACTCCTCCTCTTTCCTTCACTTGTCTCTGCTCGGCCAAGTAAATTCCAGATTCTTCCAATGACTTCGCCGGATCAATGAAAATCCCCCTTGTTTTGGGTTGGGAGAGGTCATTTACGAGGCTGATGGCGGTTACGTAACCGACGGTGGTTGAGTAGGGCCGTGTCGGTCAGGTCAAAATGGGCTATTTTTAGTAAAATAGCCAAATTTCCCTCCTTTTCTCCCGGGATTAGTTGTGGGCTTGGTCAAGTCATTATGAGGTTGGTTTTAGGTGCGGGTGAGGAGTAATTAGTCATGGGTGTGGATGTAGACCAAGTTATAGGTCTTAATTAGGTTAGTTTAGGGTTAGGACTAGGTCATGATGAGGTGGCGAAATGAGGTGGCAAGTATGGAGATGTGGATTTATTAATTATAAGATAATTAATAAATAATTGTGTAAGGTTTAGGTGATGAGGTTAGGTTGCGGAATGAGATACGGGGCACAGGGGGTCGTAAGACACAAATTTGGTGTCTACACCCCACTATGATCACCACATAGGAGAGGTCTTCCCTTATAGTCTTTTGCACCTTCATGCCAACTTAACGTATGGGGACTTGATTCTTCTACCTACTCGCTTGAACCACCTTCCCAAACTGAACCATTTTCATCTGAAATTTAATCTCTCACCAACCACTACTTGGCCCACACCTTCCTCCATCATTGTACTTCAAAGGGCTTTGGCTTTGGTTTCTGTGAACAAGGTCGCCATACTGTTATCCAATGCACCGAGTCATAAACATAAAGACCACAATGGTATTGGATTTTCTTAACCTTCACCCAAGAATGCCTAAGGTGAACTCATTGAGGATGATAAACCTCCTCCACCCCATTAACCAACTTCACCACCTTCTCCCTACGGACTCTGTGGATCCAAAATCCATTCCTCATAACTTTTTTTGTGAACACCATTTCCCTAGGACCTCTAACTTATAAATGAGATGGAAAGGCTCCCTCTTCTCTTCCCTTCCTATATCTTGACATGATCGATGATGATACACCTTCTATTAACATCATTCAATGTTAGGATGATGATTCTATTCTCACCTAACTTGGTTAATAAGTTTTGTATATTTACCGATCATTACCTTCTGAGACACAAACCATGTTAAATGAATCAACCATCAAAATCAATATTAACACTTAGGATGACCCGCACATTCTAAAGATAGGACAATCTTTAGATGTTGCTAAACAAGAAGATTTTACTTCTTTCCTTCAAAATCATAACAATTCTTTTTCTTGGTCTTATGCTAATATGCATGATATTGAACCAAACATTGTGGTCCACAATATCATCACTATTCTGAAGAAAAACACATGAAACAAAAGTCATGGAAAATGCATCCTCGCATTTCTCTTCTTGTTGAAGAAGAACTCCAACATATTCTTTTATTTTCCTTCATCCTACCCATTTTTTATCCCCAATGGATTTATAAAATTGTTCTGTCACAAAAGTGATAGAGAGACTCTACATTTATATGGATTTCCATGACCTTAACTTAGCTTTCCGTAAAAATTACTTTCCTCTACCTAGCATTGACCAACTAGTTGATCTCACTTTTGCCAACCATGATATGCTATCACTCACAGATGATTTCTTGAGTTATAAACAAATATTACTTTCCTCAAAAAATCGACACAAAAATTCCTTCATCACTCCTTGGGGACCTTATACTATCGTGTCATGCCATTTTTCCTTAAAAATGATGGTGCTACATATAAGTGGGCTATGACTTATATCTTTCATGATATTATGCATCAAATATTATAATATTACGTTTCCAATCTTCTTTCCAAATCCAAACATCGGGCCATACACCTTATCGTTCTAAAGGTCATATTCAACGGTCTCTTCAAGTATTATGTTCACCTTAAACCTAAGAAGTGTTTCTTTATGGTAATCTCTGGAAAGGTTCTTGGTTTTATCATTTCTTTGTGTTGCATTGAAGTTAATCCCAATTAAATAAAGTCTATTCTCAAGATTCCTCCACCCACTAACCTTCGTCAACTCCATAGTTTGTAAGGAAAGTTACGCAATCTATTCATCTCTTTATTTTGTAACTTTCCAACCATCGCCACCCATTTCATCATCTCCTCAAAAATGATTTCTCCTTCAAATGGGATGATGAATGCCACAAAACTTTGACACCTTAAAAATACCTCCTCCAACCACTTGTGCTCATTCCCCTAAGGATGTTAAATTGTGATAAGAAACACAAGGAGTAAGTGGTTTATTATATAAGTCGTATGCTTTTAGACTACTAAACTAGATACACTCGTGCCGAAAAACTTTCGTTAGCCTTATTTTTTGTCACCACTAAACTTCGTAATTAACTTCTTAACCAAAAACATTTGTTTTCACCAATACTAATCACTGCTTACATTATATGTATGCTAAGCCATACAAACATCAACGTGTTGCACGTTGGATCATGCTTCTTATAGACCTAGACCTCAAATTCACCCATAAAAATATGTCAAAGGATAAACCATCTATGAGAAACTCATAGAATCACCTCTCTCCATAAATCAATCCTCTAACTTCAATTTCCCAGATGAATCCATCAATACCCTCTCTGTGGACGATACCATTTACATGATGACCTTATTCTTTGATGGTTCCAAATGTTAGTGTGGGGTTGGTTTCCAATTTATCCTCATTCCTCTTGATGGTGAGCATATGTCATTATATTTCAAATAAAATTATGATTGTACTTATAATATCGAAAAATATGAAGCACTCATATTAGGTCTTCAAACCATCATCGCCTTAGAAGTTAAATCAATTAATATATTTGGTGATTCCTAACTAGTTGTAAATTACGTTAATGGTATATACCAGTGTCATAACAAGATAATTCAAAAGTATAAAATCATGTTGACATACTTTTGACTACAATTTACCATTATGAACTTCAAACCACCCCGCGTTTCACTAATAATTTTACAGACACCATGGCCTATCTTACTTCTCAAATTACGCTTCAGCCGTCCGAATAGAAAATATTTGTCATAGTACAAAGGATGCAATCACCTTATTATATATTTCAAGAAGTTAAATTTGTCGAAATATTGAAACTGACCCATGTGACCTTTGGTATAAGTAGTTTGCGAACTAACTTTCCCTTTCTATCCTACCTCCAGATCTTACTCGTAATGGATAATGAGCCTTCCTTAAAAGTGTCTCTCGTGATGTCATCATGGGTGGTATTCTTTATAAATGTGGTTTTGATGGTATCCTCTTACGATGCCTTACAAGTTCTAAAATTTCCTACACCATTAAGGAAGTTCATGACAGGATTTTGGGGGGTCGCTTTAGTGGTTTAGCTATCGCTAAACACATTATTCTCCTGGTCTAGTACTAACTAACCTAAACCATGATTATTGTGACCATGTCAAGTGTTTTGTGAAGTTTCAGCAACATGCTAATCTTCATCACACCCCTAGTCATGCCTTAGAGGTCGCACGTGACCTTGAACCTTTCTCTTAATGGGGTTTGGATCTTTTCGGAGAGATCAATCCTCACTCTTCCCCATGCCATTAATGGATTATTACTACTATAGAATACTAAACTAAATGGGTTGAAGCCACACCTCTCATTTATAGAAAAGATGAGAAAATATGTGAATTCATAAACCATCACATCATTTGTCACTTTGGTTTTCCTGACCACCTCATCACTGATAATGGAAAAAAATTCAAAAACAAAACCTTATGGAAAATATGTGATGCCTTTGGCATTCAACTTAGATTTTCTTCACCTTACTACCCTCAAACCAATGGCCAATATGAATCAACCAATAAAACCTTAAACAAAATTATTATGAAAGTAGTTGATGATACTGGAAAGGATTAACATACACACATTCATTTTTCCTTATGGGCTTATGACACTAATATTCATACCCTCAACTGTTGCCAAACCTTTCTCTTTGGTCTACGGTATAGAGATGTTCTACCTCATGAAGTAAAAATTCCATATCTTTGTATCTCACTCAAGGACATGTTCAACGATGATGATTTTTGTCAAGATAGTTTCGCACAACTCGAGTTATTAGATGAACTCTATCTCAATGCTCTTGATCAAATCCAAATATACCAAAAAGTATCAAAAGTTCCTACCATAAACATGTCAACGAATTAACCTTTTAGGTCAATGACCTCATCCTAAAGGAAAATAAACATATAAAAAAGAGAGAAAAGTAAACAGGAAAAATTTCTCCTAATTAGCTTGGACCATATATCGTTACTCATACCTATGGATCAGGTGCTTATCGTTTATCTTTACTCAAAGGTAAACCCAAACTGAGCCCTCAATGCCTTATAACTTTGACTAATAATTTTTTTGAATCAAGTCCTATATCTCCTTGTGTCTATTTCAACACTCATCCCTTGAGCACCATTCACCTTCCATTTCTATATTTTAAGGGTCAATGATTAAATGAGAATCATGTGACTACCCGTCACTTTTCAGCCTTATCTTCAATATGAGTATCACGACTCTACTCAAGGGATGATTCTCATGGATAGATTTTGTATTTTTCAATATGGAATCCCATGGTCGTTCATCACTTAACAACCCATATTTCATAGCTAACCCCTATGTACTATAGTTTTTTCTTCATAACAGGAGCCTATCCTTCTCTATAGTCTTGTCCATGACCAAAAAGTCCAAAAATAATTCAAAAATCAATATATGGGACTTTCAACTTCAAAACTCCTTGAGTCAAACTTCTTGTAAAAATATAACTCCCTAAAAATGACATCTAATCTTTCTATCTTGATGCTATAAATAGATTGTTCCCTCGAAGGAAAACTATACAAAGCTAGCCACACTGTACATAGTCTATCACAAAAAAATGAAGACTATTCCTACAAAAATAAAATAAAAATATTCTTAATCTTCCCACATCGATCAGCTTCACAAATATCTCAAGGATATATTCTAATCATCCCACATAGACTTTGCGCATCGATCAATCTATAAAAACAAAAGAAAAAAAAGAAAAATCTATCTTTTTCTTCATGGTATGTCCTATTTTGATCTAGATTCTCTTGCAAAAAGGCATGTTGTCATATACCAGTTATACTAAACTAGCTTTCTTTCTCCTCACCGGATTTTCTTTCTAAACCTCCACCTACTCAAGGGATGTGTCACAAATGTGACATTTCATGATCATGTGACCTTCTTCACCCATAGAACATTTAATCATGTAATGTCTTTTAGGTCTCATTGTCATAAGCCAATTTTTGTATGATAGAATCTTCACGGTTCTTATCAATTAGGTGACACTTTTGTCTCCTCTAATCATTCACCTCTTTTCTTACTTCTTGATCCTCCTTTACAGGACCGGACCTTCGATACCTACATTATAGATATTTATTTTCCACCAAAATTACCCATATCTATTTACCATAGACTCAACCATGCCTAAAGGACCTAAACTCAACCATGCCTAAATGACCTAGACTTAACCATGCCCAAAAACAAAAACTCAACCATGCCTAACTAACCTAGACGCAATCATGCCTAAAACCAACCAAAGTATTATTTTATCTCATCATATTCTTCCCTACCCTTTTTACTGGGGCTATGTAGGAAAAACTCCAAGGGCATAGGGCCCTTTCAGGTTAGCTCAAAAAATCTTTCCCCTAACCAGCTTTTCCCCCTTATATTCACATTCTACTTTAGTTAGTTTCCATTTTACACAAAACTTTTAAATTACACAATCATAAAATATATATATATATATACCATTTTATAACATCACCATATCATGCATCACTCATTTCACATTTCCATGATATCAAACATTGGGAAATTTAAATCACAACATACATATACATCATCATTTATTAAATTAAACCCAAAGACATGACCAAATCATACCTAACTCTCCTAGACTCTACCATGATTGTATGTGGCACTACCATGCATATACCTAACTCCATCACGCCCACATGACCTCAACTCAATCATGCCTAACTCACCTAGAATCCACCATGCCTATACCTAACTCCCTCATGCCTATACTTGACTCTCATGTCATGCCTACATGACCTCGAATACCTAACTCACCTTGTCTCCATTATGCCTACATGACCTCAAATTAATCATGCCTAATTCACCTAATTTCCATCAATATACCATAACGATGGAAATTAAAAACAAGTACATCATCCATCCAATAAATATTGTCAACTATATAAATGGGAGAGTCTATGTATCAATACATATATACACAGATACAAATAAATAAAAGTATCTCAAAAACTATCATATACAATCTCACATATTCAGCATGTAGTCTGACATATATATATATCAAAAATCAAAACAATGATGATAAAATTATCATATCAAGTGACTAATCATCACCCCACATGATATCCTCCTAACTAGTCTCACATGTCTCCTCCTCCCCACTTGTCACCCACCCTACCAACATCTCTACACCCTCCATGGGTCTCTGTATGGTATCCTCCTAGCCCTTACCAGGGCTTGGACTCTGGGAACTTGTAACCTCTCCTTGGTCTTGTCCATGGGCTTGACAACCACCTATGCTCCCTGAACTATGAGTCCTGGATCTAGTCTTCTCATTAGTTATCTGTTGGGATCTATATTCGTCATATGAAGGGACATCTATATCGGCGGTCGTCAAATGATCCCGATATAGTAACGAGCCTCATTCAGGGCATCCGTGAACCTCACCATCGACATATTCTACGGTGGTTCCATGGGTCTCATTGTAACTTGATAACTCTTCCCTACTAATAATGGCCTCACCCCTATTCGATGCCTACCCTCCTACTTGTTCCCAAAGACTGCGGCTTGGGGTAGTTTCTATAATATAGGACCACTGTCCCTGTTCTCTGTGGGGGTACCTATACCTATGTTATAACCTAGGCATGTGAGGACATAACCCATGTACATTTGTAATTACAAACTATCCCTATAAACCTATCACTTGCACCTATAAGGCGACCACCTAAATTCCATCACCATATCTTCCCTATGCGGGTGCAAGATTTACCTATGTCAATTAGGCCTGTATGGGCCATCACTTGAGCTTTGTAAAGTGGTTACCTATGCCTCTAACCCTATGAGATGTCCCTGTAACATTGTAACTTTTGTGTTTGAATGGCAGCCACTGACCATGTAAAGTATCCCTCTACACTATGACAAAGAGCTAAATTTAGTTGTCCCGCCTCGGCGGTGCCACCCGTAGCTAGGCCATCCACCACTACCTGTATCCATCTTTGACTCCCACGTTAACAATCCACCTATCTCATGCCTACTCCTTATGTCCTATAGGAACACTAAGGTGTGGTGGAGACAGGGGTTTTTTCATGTCCTCTTTGTAGATCTTTGTGGAAAGGTGGGGTACATCCTTTATAGCCCAAACTTCCATCTAACCCTATCCATGGGAATCATCTCATGCTCCCCGGCACATAGCCCATGTATCCATATAAGTATCTCAAGATCCTATAACTCCTTAGCCATGCCTCTATAGGATGGATAGTCCATATATGACCTCCACATGATATCAACTCTAGAAATACCCTCTAGCACCCACTTATAGTATAAAACATCATATGTTGCCCTAACCACCCTTGACAGCCCACCAAATTGTACCCAACATCTATATCCAACTCTAAGAAATCCACCCCTAAACCAATCTTGTCATGGTAGACCCACTAGACACACACACATGATGTGATCATATGCCTAGTAGTGTAGTAAAAAAGTACAACACATATTGAATCACCACAATCTCCCATAAGCCCATAACTCCCTATATAACTGAACTAGGAAATTTAGTGCTCAACAAAAGAAGACCCACTCCTCTATCATATCTTGAAGCACTCCGTCGGTGCTCATGGGAATATCCCACCCTTAGAATTTAGTAGAGAAACATAACCTACCACCTCCATCATCAATACATACTTGCCTCGTCTCCTATGGGTAGGCTACATACATGTCCCCATATGTGAGACTCATGTTGTGATAGGTCAATAGACCCGTCACCTCATCAAATACTGCCACTATCAGCTCCACTGAAGCCTCAGATGAGATGGAATAAAATGTCTCCCCCACAATAGGTAACCTCAGGATCTAGTACACGTCCTCTAAGGTGATAGTCATCTCATCTATTGGTAGGTGGAAGGTGTTGCTCATTTAATCCCATCTTTCAATGAGAGCCACCATCATACTATGATATTGAACTATCCACCTATAATGTCGACCCTAATAAGTCCAACCTCATTCATATACTCCCACTCCTTTGTGTTCACATTGAACCACATCCATACCAATAAAGGTGGTACTCTATCCCACATCCTAAGTTGATCTCTAGCCTACATCAACCAAACATGACATTGTCAAGACTTGACCATATCAACACACTTATTACCCACACCTATTACCTATCACACCATACCCACACCACAACCTTCCCACTTACACCTTTTACCTAATTCTCTTATAAACCTATTGTCCCTTATCATCCTTACCTATCCTAGTATAGTTCACCTACTTCCCCACCCCACATTTCCAAACTAACATGTTACCCTCATCCCTCTACATATACCTTCATTTACCCCTTGTTTATTTTTCTTCCCCCTACCTATCCCTTTTCACCTATTTTCTCCTAATACTAACTAATGTTGGTCTACTTGACCGTCATTGGTCCCTCTTGACCGGTGTCAGTCACTTAAACCTTGACCGACACCAGGCCAAAGCAAACCGATGTCATCAAACCTTGACTAACGTCAGTCTCTGTCACAGCACCCAAAAATAAAAACACATCCCCCATGTCCCATTTCACAAAATACTCACCTACAACCTAACCCACCCTACAAAAATTCACCTTACATTTAATTACCACCCTATTTATCCTACCTCGTCCCTTCTCCATCCCTATTTCACCCAATTTCAAAATAAAAATTCCCCCACATTTCTTCACTTTAAACCAAAATTTAATCAAACCACCAGTAAAGGAATTCCCCTTACCTCTACTCAATGTCATCTATGTGGTGGTACCTATGGTATCTATGTCGGTGGACCTCTGCACCTCCCACCTCCACCATGCCAAAATCCACCACAAATATCTAAGCCAATCCACCCACTCCAATCGATCTCATGGACCCACTTGTCGCCAACCACTCACATACTCGTAGCCTACCAACTCAACTCGACACCTCGTGACATTGCTTTCTATGGAAGCACTACCTCTCTGTCATTTTCACAAATGACAACAGGATAAAATGAGTTTATAAAAACACAGATTTTACTTTTTACCCTGAAATTGACATTATTGATGTTGATCATGTTATGCCCTAGAGAACTGACATTGGTCACACATCATAACAATTTGACCCACATTATGCCTATTTTGGGCTAAAAACATTATTGAACAAATACCTTTTACCTTTATCAACACCTATTACACGTCACCCAAAAGCCTACACTACCTCTACATTTCCTTAACTATGCTTAAGGACATGTTATTCACCTATACCTTGGCCTTATCAATGCCCCGACCTACATACCCTAACCTAAAATACCTTTGGTGACATTTGAATTCATGTACTCACTATACCTTGTGATGATGTTACATGTGTTTTTAGCTTGATGACCTTACCGTGCCTAATGACATGATGTTTATCCCAACAATACCTTTTGGTGTCATGGAACAAAAATATTAATCTTTCCTACACTAGACCTCGTTGTCATTCATGACCATATCATATACCTCAGATATTTGAATCACTTCAACCTCATTTGGATAAACCTATCCCCCTTTTGACAATGTAGAGTTTGCAAGATCTTCCACTTGGAATTTCCTCACAATCTATACATGTACATGCATTCAATTTCCATTACCCATTATCCAATATGACCATTCCCATTACCCATTACCCAAAATAACCATGTCCTTACCTACAACCAACCTACCTTCATTTGCAACACTTACCCATTTATCAAATCACTTAAAGACTTTGTTTAACACCTCATCAAATCCTTCTTTGAGGGGGATCACCTCCACTAATGCTTGGGGTAACATCACCTTTAGCCTACTTGGGAAACCCCATATGCACCTCTATTTGGGGAAACCAATTCCTATTTTTGTCGTTGTTTCTTATCAATAAAAGCTATGTGACAAAAGGGACAAATGTAGACACCAAATTTGGGTCACACTCCCCATGGTCACCTTTTATTAATTAATGTAATGTTTTCACCTTACGATGACCCCTTACCCCGCATTCCTATTAATTTAAGTAATTATAATTGAAGTAATGTTCAACATCACATTATTAATTAATTTAATTAGTTTAATTATGTTAACTTACACCTCACCTAAACACCTCACCATGGACTTATTCTTAGTCTATTAATTAACTAATACTTGATTCTCTACTTATATTAACCAACAGAACTCTTTCAAACCCTAAAACTAAATTCCTATTCCATCTCCAACAACATTACCACATATATAAGTGCTAACCCTCACTTCAGATCCAGATGATCATCGAGCATACCAAAAATAGCAAAGATTTGTCTATTTTTGTTAAACCTAGGATTTCTGCCTTAACCAACGATGGTTATCCTTCAACTTATGCTGGTCACCTTGACCATTATTGGTCACCTTATACACCCTTTGGCAACCTTCTACTAAAGTTGGTTATTTTGAGTTATGAGATATCTATTGCATTCAAGCAAAACCAGAGACTTCTCAAAGCATATAGAAAACGGAATACACTCAACCACAGGTCCAAGAAAGCATCTGAGACTCATCCAAAGGCATTATAATATTCATGGGAGAACTTCGGAGTAATTTTTTCTTCACTAACCATAAAGTTCTTCATGGATCAACCACTTCCTTCCTTCACCTACCGGACCTACGAATAAAAGTAAGTTCATTATCTTTCATTATTGGATCTTATTCTTTCTTGGATTCCTCCATTCCCACCTTCTTACCAATCTACCTATCCAACCACCCATGACCTTACGGTTCATTGTACTTGACCTCTATGCATTCTCGAGTCTTCCTAAAATTATTACAAACCCAACCATCCTCTCGTTAAATCATAACCATTTATTTAATTACCACCAAATTTACCCTACCGATGCCAGTTATCTTAACCATCATTGGTTTTCCTCTTCACCAAAGATCTATCACCTAACCGACATTGGTTATTGTGTCTTCTATAAAATTTCACCAGAACCTCCTAAAACCTCACAAAATCTCATCCAAACCTGATACCCCACCTACAACCTCACAACAGACCTTCCCAACTCTTTGTATAGACACAGAGAGATCCTGGACACCATTTTTGACATTTTTCCATTTCCCACAGCAACCAATATCAATCATCCTAAATCATCATCAGTCATACACAGAACCAAAGATTTCCACTCACCCTGGCGGCGTTAGTTTATGTCTAGTAAAACTACCTTAGACTAGAAATCTTCCTAATCACCCAAAAGTCAACCCAAACTTCACCAAATATTACCCAGACCCTGTCTGTGACCCTCAGACCACCTTTGTATAACTTGCAACCTAACTCGGACCTTCACCAGTTTAGTTATCAAGAATTTAATTGGATTGACATGGATAGTAGTCTGAGATACCTAAATTAGAACACTAGCATTATATTATTGTATTTGCATGTTTAGTTATTTCATATTGAGTTATATATCATTGGATTGACAATAAATCGCCGAGGAAGCATCACACTTCCCGGATCTAGCTCACACTAGGCAATTCTATTAAATTTTGCTATTAGTTGTATCTAGTGGTCTTGTTTTGTATTACGGTAGTTCCTTTTATCCAAAAGGAATCTCACACAATCAACATCGAGATCATAAATTAGAAACATGTGTATTAAACATTCGACCAATGTGATAACATGTATTCCTTGTTAACTATTAACATTTATCTGTTTCATATCTACAACAATTTAGTGAAACAACATGCTAGTAAGAATTGGTGAGTCTCCTCTAATATCCTAAGGGTACTGTACATACCCAAAATTGTAGGGTACTGCACCACCGGAAAAATGTTACACGTGCCCCAATGATGATACAGGTCTCCTTGCAAGGTGTTTGGGATCCGAAAAAGCTCTCCAATTATCCGTTAACATCCTACATGCCCCGCTTAGCCCTTGTGTGCTTTGATTTTTCCTTCCCCCCTTTTTCCTTGCTTTTCGGTCTTCAGTGATGAAACCGCCGCCTTGCCTGGGCAGCGGTCTCGTGATTGCCACCTAGGTAGGGCTGCGATCCTGTAACCACCTCCCTTCTTAGGGCGGCGGTCCTTCATGCATTTTCTAGAATGATCTTTTAATGCAACTCGTGTAAATTTTCAACGTTTACTAGCTTTTTTCACCGCCTTTGCTTGTATTTATGATTTTGGTTCCTTGGAATAGTGTTTTGGCATTGTTTATGGTTTAAGAGATCAATTTGGTTTTCACCTTTGGGTAAATGGGATTCTATAAATAGCTGGCTTGTGCTCAAGAAAATGGCCCCTCAAATTTGCCTCTAAATTTCTCATTTCAATAGCTTAGCCTTTCAATTTTTCTTAGGATTCATAGTTTCATTTGTTGTATGCATGGTTAGTGTTGTTTAGCTGTTAGAAAGCCACATATTCTCCTTGTGCAAGTGTTGTTATGTTGCATGACTCGCAATAAATCCCGCTAGGAATTACATAATCCAAGCTCTATTATCTTGCACTATCCCTCTCCTACTCGCATTGTATTCATTACGCATCCTAAGATACCATTATCCCATATCTCTTCGCTGATGCTAGCATTACACGCTTTTCTGGATCCACATGAGCACAAAAGAATGAGGAAATCACACTGAGGGGACAAGGCCACACACCATTGGATTCCCACTATTCTAAAAAATCTAGGATCAAGCTTTGAAAGTTCTAGTTAAAGCATATCAAATAAATTATTCAATCATTTCATTTCAGTTAATCTCACTTTCGATATTTCCGAGGAAGCTATGGGGATTGATAGTTTCTGAGAAACTATGATTCACTCCTCACTTTTGAGGTAGGATCGAGAGTCTTTCAAATAGATTAGATCAGTTATCTGGTTACTTAGAATAGATTCACAACTACATAGATAAGTAGCTATACTCGCTTTGTTTGTTTTAATTTCGTTATTAGTTTAGTTGTCAATTTCTAGATATATTAGATAATTGCTCTTTTAAATTCTATTTAGTAGTTTATCAATAATATCAGATTTAGGAATATACATAGATATATCTTGCATAGTCGATTTATTCTATCATTAATTAGCTTTATATCATTTCCTTTTGCATGACAATCACGAGACCTAGGGATCCCAGAGAATACGTATTCGATTCTATCATTCCTCTACCCAATCTTGTCGCAGCAATAACTAATATAGAATAGAATCTTAGAATCCAAGTCTTCCAAACAAAAACAGACTTACAATAGATCAGCTCACAGTTAAGAGGGTTAAACATAGAAGATGACCAAGCACACATATTCTAGTCAAACCAGCCAAACTATAGGTTACCCTAGATAAACATCCGCATGACTATAGAAGGGCTTGAAAGAGAGAAAACATTTGGTTTTGATCCTTTGGTCCCATAGCTAGATGCAGGAGATACTCTCACTGATATAGACACTAGCTTAAGAATTCAGGTTGCAAGAACGCCTGTAAGATACTCTGAAAAGATTGCATAACTTTTAATTATGAATATAGAGGCTGAAAAGGCATATGACTATTGGATACTAGGGATTAGGGACTGATTCCGCACATGACCATAGCAGGTCCACAACAACCACGAATCTACGGTTGTGATTCACAAATCCCACAACCCAATGAGTCCACAGGTCAATCTAACATTGACGCTGGTTTACGCACATTAGTATTTAGATCCACTCCACTTCCACCTATTATCATCACACAGTTATCCCTGTTGGATATAGTAGCTAACAAAGCTAAGGATTTATGGACTAGGCCGGAGAATCACCCATAGAATCCACCATATCCATCATCCATCCTATGACCTTATCTGGAGATATACATGAAACAATCCTAGGTCATTTTCCTCGTATCCCACAACCTATAGATCGGATCATGCTAGAGCTTGATATTGATTGGAGCTTTGCCAGCTATCCTCCTTGCTAATCGATCTATCACACCAGTTCAGGTTAGGAGGGCCTTCTTTGCCTTAGATTCATAGATTCCATTAGTGCGTGTTGAGGATATAAGATTTCCTAACTATTTTACCCATATCCCACGTATAATCCATCCCCACCGGTTGTCTCGGCATGACCTCGGGAGTTCGGGTGCAAGGAAGAGTTACTTGTAGATTCCCATGCTCACTTGTCACTTTTCCATCGTACAAAATTGGTGAACCCAACGTGAACCACACATAGTGCTTCCCCTTTTCTTTATTACCTCTTTCTTCCACCTTCACTCTTTCCCATTATTTTGTGGGTATTCATATACCCCTGAATATGTTGGGATTCGATGCATATGGTAGACCTCTCCTAGGTCTTGAGGCATACTATGCTCAATTAAATAGATAGTCATCACCCTCGCTCTCAGTATGGGGTGACAACTATTCAAATAACTAATTATCAACACAAGATCCACCTCCAAGGACTAGATATAGTTCATCTTTCCAAATAGAGGAGTTGGATCAACTCACACAAACGCAACAAACAGAGCCTTCAGGCTCGAACAATATGACATTCACAGGAGAATCTAGTTCATCTCCTCAGGTGCTGCTTAGACCACAAATTAGTAGACAATCAGATCCATACCTGGTTTTAGATGATGAACATTCAGTGCGTTACGCCAGGAATGAACAATGCTCTGGGAGTATGTACCCACCTATAGGAAGTTTACAAACATGACCCGAGGTCTCTTTTCAAGAAAACACCTCCATGCCACTACCTATAGGAAATGCCCTCGGTGAAACTTGGTAGGGCAATGATCAATTCATAGCGGGGTATCACATGCCTATACAACCTCAAAATATACAACAAATACCACCAAGGAAAAATACTGTGACTTCACCAAATGAAGTCATTTCAACTTTAGTAGAAAGAGTTAGAGGGTTAGAACTTGCTCAAGTGAGTCAAACATCTCAATTCATACAGGCAAGAAATTCCAATCCTCCACATCATCCTAGCCAAGTAGACCTCCTCACAGGAATAGGCACATTGGGCATGCCTCCTCAGTATTCACAACAAACACCAACTAGAACCACCGCCTCCAACACCATTCGGGTGGAGAATATGATACCTCCCGGTCTTGTACAACACAATCCACTCTTGGGGAATACTCCTTCATACTTAAACATGTACTCCAAGTCACCACAAGAAGATATGTTCTCCTCTCCCAGCATGCTTTCTCAACCACAGGGGCTTCCTTATGCCCCTGTAAATGCATACGCTACGCCGTATCAGCAACCCATTCCACCTCCTCCCCCTCAATAGGCACCATCAATGGTCGAAACCTATGTGATAGGGACTTACTCAGAGTATTTGAAAGAGCCCTTAGACTTCACCATATGAAGCATCATGCTTCCGAGACCTCTTCCCGATTTTCCCAAATACAAAGGGGAGGGAGACCCGAATACACACATTAAGGCCTATGCTACAACCATTCGAGAACTGCTTCCTTGGGATGGGGTTGTTGCCAAAATATTCCCCAAAACCTTGGAGGGCATCGCCCTTGATTGGTATTACAGAATACCTGAAGCTTCCATCCATTCATTTAAACAACTCATTTCAGAGTTCATTAAGGCATTTGACATGAACAAACTGTTAAGAATAGGAATCAGGGAATTCTTGCACATTAAACAAGAGCACAATGAATCTGTCACTCATTTCATTCAGAGATGTCGTACAGTCCTTTATTCTTCAGCCAGTGCTCCAAACATGGACCAAATGGAGCTATGTGATTTATTCCTTCATTCTCTCAGTAGAGAGGTGAAGGAAGAAGTCCAGAAGTTCCCACTAAGGACTTACGATGAAGTACTTGAGAGCACTCTCCGAATAGATCAAGTGGCAATAGATAGCGGTCGCAAGATGTATGGAGCAAACGGGAGGTTAATCACCCCCAACCAGAATACTACGACTTACCCTACTACCACAAACGTCAATCAAGGACCTAAAATCCTTAACAAAAATCATGGCACAACAACCAATGGGGTAACTGACCAAGCTAAAAAGGTCAATGTTCTAAATACTCCACCGTTGGTTAACAATCAACGAAACAACAACTTTACCCCAACAATCAATTCAGTGGATTTTAATCATCCACAACAACAACAACAACAACGACGGATCCAGACATAGGGTCCAAGCCAAAACTCAACTAGATATCAAAATCAGAACCAAAACCAAAAACAACAAATACAAAACCTTAATCCTAATAGACAATGGTTTGATCAGAGTTTTGGACCACAATATACGCCAAACCAGCAACCTAGAAATTACAATCCTAACTCGTATTGTGGTTTTCACAAGATTCAAGGCCACGACACTAGAACGTGTCGTGACTACAATAAATTCATGCAACATTTTCCAGAGGAGAAAAGACAACTTTTCATAGATATGTTCTTGGCAGATCCTGTGTCACCAGCACCAAATACTTTTATAGGGGCAGTTTCCCCTCAAAATTCTCCCCTCAAGATCTTCAATGATCCACTCCCAAGTCACAATAACAACAAATTAAATCCAAATGGGATGAACAAAGGTGTAATGGTAGGAAATAATGATTATGAAGCCTCGACTTCACTAAATCCACCTGTTGCACCACAATTAGGAAGTCAACCACAACCCAAGATAGTCGGTTTAGTAGAATTAGATACCGAACTACCCATGGAAGCCATAACAAGGACACGAGAGTATTCCTCTCAGCCAAGTCCAAGTTACTCACTAGAGACAGATAACATCCAACAAATATTAGTGAAACCCGTAGGTGCCTATGATCTAATTAATGACCTAACAAAAACCTTCTCTCACATCTCCTTTTTGGATTTGCTGAGGAACTCTCCTACCCACAGGGCTACTCTTTTAGAGGCATTAGGTTTAGGTCATTTAATTAACATCACTCCACCTCCCGAAACATAGGTAAACCATATAGACTTTGATATCTACCCTTCAGGGCAGCCGGATAGGGATACCGAGTTTATATTCGAAATAAACAAAATGCCAACAGACATTGAGATTGCACATAGAGGTGATCCATGGCCTTACATTTGCAAGTATGGGTTTATAACAATTACGTTAAATGTGCAATGGTTGACAATGGGGTAGCAGTTAACATAGTCCCCTTCTCTTTCCTTCAAAAGCTAGGGTATGGAGAAACAAACTGTTCCATGACTTGAAATACGCTAAGAGGCTATGATAGCCTTAAGGCCACTTCGATTGGAACTATAATACTACCAGTTACCTTAGGACCCAAAACAATCCTGACTAAGTTTTATATTATAGATCAGGAAACCAATTATAATATGATCCTCATCCGACCATGGATACACCGTATGAAGGCAATCCCTTCTATTTTATTTCAAGAAGTAAGGTTCTTGCACTTAGGAAAGGTATTCATAGCCAAAGGTGATCCAAAACCATTCGATATACACCTAGCTGACTTAAAGAAAAGACTGGGCATTCACTCTGAGTTTGAACTCCCAACAAACCAACTTAATAAACTCGACCGACGTGAAACCAGAAGAAAAATTGGTACCTATAATAGATCTTGAGACTATGAGCCTAATCAAGACTATCCCAGCCCTCAAGGATGAGACTAACATTGTAGAAACAGTATCATTAGGAACTACTATGAAGATTGTTGACTTACTAGAACAAGATCTACCAATTTTCCTACCATTTGATTCTGTAGGTATGGGATATACCCTAGGTGTTGGTGCTCTTCCAGCAGAGGATCTCTACATGGTAGAAGTAACCAAAGCAGAAGAAATTGACGTAGCGAATGTCCCAATGTCCATCTTCCCAACTAAATATTGGACTCTCCATTTTGATGGAGCAAGATGTCGTTATGGGGTTGGGGCAGGTGTGATCTTTACTTCTCCCGAGGGAAAGATCCTACCATTCACCTTTAAACTAAATTTTGAATGTACAAACAATGGCACGGAGTATGAAGCCCTCCTCCTTGGCCTCATCATAGCTAAAAGGCTCGGTGTTAACGACATCAGGGTGTTAGGAGACTCTCAATTAGTAGCGAACCAAGTCTCTGAGGTGTATGAAACCAGAGTTGAACACTTACAGCTCTACAAAACAACGGTATTAACTTTGAGAAAAGAATTTGACTTCATATCCATTGAAGCAATCCCACGAGAACAAAATATTCTTGCATGGATTCTATAGCAACCTCAGCATCACGCTTCACCCCAAACAGTGAGTTAGAAGATACCCATTTCATGGTATCCCTTCGTACTAAACCATTAGTGAAAACAATGTCAAACCCTCTTTTAACGAACATAGCTGAGAACAACTCTATTATCCTAGACCACGTTGATAGTGATAGAGCCACTCTGGATTACTTAAATGCCTATGCAATGTTACATCTCACCCATCATGAGGTAGATTTGTCCTTAATCCCACATTCATCTTCCTACTTCAGAAATCCCATGATAGAGCTTCCCCCACAAAAAGAACTCAGCATATACACAGTAGAGAATGGAGACGATCTAGAATTACCTCTAGCCCCACCTGAGTTTGAAGAAGGTAACGCTTCTTTAATCAAAGAAACAATTGATATTAACATTGGAACGGAGGAAGACCCAAAGATCTTGAAACTAGGATCTTCGTTAACTCTAGAAGAAATAGAAATACACACTCGAATCCTCAAAGAACATCAGAAGGCTTTCGCATTTAATTATAAAGAAATGACAGGGGTTACACCACACATCGCGGTACATAACCTCATCACCAAATCAGATGTAAAGCCAGTTAAACAAAAATTGAGACCAATGAAACCCAAGGTGGCTCTCATGGTAAAGGAAGAAGTAATGAAACTCCTCTAAGTAGGATTCATCAAGCCAGTCAATTATTCTCAATGGATATCTAATATCATTCCCGTTCTCAAAAAGAATGAGAAGATACACATTTGCATAGATTTCTGAGACATCAACCAAGCATGCCCCAAGGAAAACTTCACATTACCATCCATTGACATCATCATTGACACAACAGCCGGATTCGAGCTTTTGTCTCTCATGGATGGATTCTCAGGATACAATCAAATTAGAATATCCAAACAAGACCAAGCCAAAACCACGTTTATAACTCCTTGGGGAACCTATTGCTACGTTGTTATGCCATTCGGTCTCAAGAACGCTTGGTGCCACATACCAGCAGGAAATGACATACATATTTCATGATCTTATTCACAAGATCATGGAATCCTATGTAGATGACTTGTTGGCCAAGGCCAGGAAGCGTTGTGATCACCCGGAAGTTCTTCGTATCATTCTTTCACATTTGATAGAATATAGAGTCACACTAAACCTAGAAAAATGTGTATTTGGTGTGACAGGAGGGAAGCTCCTTGGTTACATTATATCTTCATGAGGGATCAATGTAGACCCAGCTAAAATCCGAGCTGTTCTTGAAATGATCCCACCGTTGGATGAATCGGGAATCAGGTCATTTCTTGGGAAACTCAGTGCAATTTGAAGATTCATCCTAGACTTAAGCTTTGCCATTCATCCAATCAACAATATACTCAAGAAAGAGTATAGTATCAATTGTACTAACGAGTGTAACGACGCTTTTGAAGAAGTTAAGCATTTTCTATTGTCACCACCCACGCTAATGCCACCTAAACTAGACCACCATTTAATCTTATATTCATGAGCTACCAATGTCTCGCTAGCCTGTATGTTGGCTCAAGAAGATGATGACAAGAGAGAATGTTTGATTTATTTTATAAGTGACACATTACTTGATTATGAAACACACTATACACAAGCAGAATGAGAGTTCCTTTCCATAGTCTTTGCAACCAAACGCTTAAGACATTACATGCTAAATCAAGAAATGAGGGTCATTGTAAAAATAGACCATTTACAAACCTTCCTCACGCAAGGGTCCTTGTCTAAGAAGGCTGGACACTTTATGACCTTAATGGGTGAATTTGAATTAAATGTTGTAAAATGAAAGTCCATTAAGGGACAAATCATAGTAGATTGGTTAGCTGATAACCCATTAGACGGAGGCGATCTAGTTGATTTGGACTTTCCTAATGAATGCATATATTACGTCAAAACTAGACCTCCCATCTCTGAATTTCCTTGGTATAATGATATTATTAATTATATCATAAACCATACATATCCAAAAGGTTCTACGCCGCAAAAGAAGGTGGTTACGCATTGTCGTAGCTAAATATGTTATTATAGAATAAGTGCTTTATCGTAAGGCTTTCAATGGAATGCTTCTAAGGTGTGTTGACACAAAAGAATCCAAGAAGATTCTCCATGAATCTCACAGTGGGATATGTGGAGGCCACTTCGGTGGTCATGCCACTACTCACAAAAGACATCGGATGGGCTATTTCTAGCCCACTCTAGAACACGATGCAATAGAGTTTGTACATAGGTGTCATGAATGCCAAGAATTCTCCCACCAAGATTCACATGCCAAAGACAATCTCTACTGACCCAATCGCTACTCCATGGCCCTTTTCTACATGGGGGCTAGATTTGATAGGGAAATTCTCTCCCTCATCTACAGATGGCCATAACTTCATAATCACGGCCACCAAGTATTTTACCAAATGGGTAGAGGCTATGCCTCTCACCACTGTACCAGGTTCCATGATCACCAAGTTCATTTTGAACCAGATCATTTGTAGGTACAGTGTCCCACAAATCATTATCACAGATAATGGGACTTCTTTTAAGAATGACGAGGTTCATGAACTATGCAATAAATTTAAAATAAGCCATCATACAGCCTCCCTGTATTACCCTCAAGCCAACGGATAGGCTGAAGCAACAAATAAAACATTGAAAGCCATTCTCCTTAAAATGGTGAAAGAAAACAAAAATATTGGCATTTAAAGTTATACCCGGCCTTGTGGGCCCACCGAACCTCAATAAGAACACCAACAGGAGCAACTCCTTTCTCACTGGTATTTGGAGCGGAAGTAGTTCTCCCACTTGAGGTTGAAATACCCAGTCTCTGCATCTCATTACAAGGGATTCTAGATGAAGACGCTTATAGAGAAGCATGTCTCTCCCAACTAGAAAGCCTAGATGAAGCCAGGTTAGATGCTGAACAACGACACAGAGTCTATGTTGACCGATGTGCTGGTAGTATAACAAGAAGGTCTATGAATGAGACATATATGAAGGTGATCTAGTTCTAAGACTAGACAGCCGGATCGATAAAAATACTGGTGAAGGGAGGAAATTCCAGCCCAAATGGTTGGGCCCATACCGAGTCATGAAGGACTATGGAAATGGTGCATATCTCTTATGCACACTAGAGGGTGAGGAATTTGGTGAAACTGTCAATTCCCTACACCTTAAGCGATTCTATGCATAAGTGACTAGCACTATCTATATAATTATATCTACATTGCATCTTCATGTAGTTAGGTTCATTTCGTCCGCTTGTTTCGTACAAATCTTGTGATCAAGGAACTTATTCCCAAAGCAATTCATTACAAGCTTATGATGATATTGACATTAGCTTTCAAAACATACTTCTTCATTTTCATAACATCATCACCATTTCAGAATCATTTCATCCATACAAAGCTAGATATGACAAAGTCTTAATGGTAACCATACCAAGGTCTGCATGCTTGTTCTCACTTTTGGTTTCTCCCTAGGATAGGTGTCTTGCCTATGGTCTGTTCTAGAAGCTTCATCATGTCACATCTATCCCGTATGCATATCTCTTTGGAAGTAAGAACATACTAACATTTTGCTCAAATAAACAAGTCAAATATAGATCAAACAGAAAATTTTATTTTTACACATTTCCTTGCCCTACCAACCTTTGGTGATGAGCTTGTGTCTCTTACTAGTGACGTAGGGTTGGGAAAGGATGGGAATGCCCTTACTCACCTGTACCTTGTCCATGGTGATAAGCCCATGCTTCTGACTAGTAGCATGGGGTAGGGTATGGGGGGTCCTCTTAACAATAAACGTTGAAGGTAGTCAGCAAACAATTCAAATGAACCTTTGAAATATTGAGTCAAAAACAAATGAATCAGATGTCCAAAATTCCAAGAGAGTTCAAAACCCTAAAACCAGATTTTGTCAACCATGTGGCCATCTATGGATCTAAGTCTAGATAAACCGCAAAGCAAGTAGCATTCTAAATTATGGAGTCACTTGAGTAGAGTAGGTTTGTAGCATCCTAATTTGGTTCCACCAAATCTTTGTCTATCTCTCATCACTACCATTCAAAAAAATTCATAGCTTGTGCCCTTTCTAGCTCTCGATGGTGAGCCCTCACATCTTACCATTACATGGAGTTAGGAGTGGGGCAAGTTCATCTCGCTCATCATACCGGTTTATCATCTCATTTTTCCAAACAAATATGAAGTACCAAAAATTTCTTATAGAAACTAAAGTTCAAGATCACGTCGTGTCTACATTATCATACATCAACGCATCATGAAATATAAAAAGAAAGAAAACATTTGTATCATTTTTTCTCCATTGCATACATTTTGAAAGACATAAAAACAACATTGTAATTTACATATGAAAGAAAATCACAAGAACATTGATACCAAGAGTCTAATCCAAAAATAATATATATATATATATAGTTAAATTTCTGTACAATGCCATCATGCGCTAAGCATGGTCAAAATGCTCAAAGAGCCCGAGAAGTACAAAATACATCATACTAATGATCTACGAGAGCTAGTGGCCTCTCAAACCCTATGAGATCCCTCCGAAGGTGCACATTCTCATCTAGGACTCGGCTGTGATGGCACTCTGAGTGCACAGACGGCTCACAATCTTGAGGAGTAGCTGCGGTCTCGCCATGAGAGTGACTCCTGATCAGGTGCTCTGCTATCTTGTATCCTGCCAACTTGGTATGGAGGGTAGAAACCATCCTAGCCACATGCCAGATAGGAAAAAACATCGGTATGCCTACCGGCTATTAAGGGCTCCCTTGCATCCACGGATAGCTCCGCACGGGTCTTCTCCATATGGCTCATCAAGGTATCAGTGCATACCCAGTGAATCAGGTCTCGTGACTCATCAGCAGTCTCTGCAAGCAAAGGAGAAAAACCTAATTATAAATAATCAAGAGATAGAAACAAATGTAAACAAAAGGAGAGATAGCAAATAAGGAAATTCTAACTAGAAACAAACATTAAAAGGAAGGATGATAAATCAATCAGATCTTCGGGCCTCCAAGATGGATCTCTAGGGTTAGTACACGCTTACAAAAATGCCGCTCACTGACTGGTGCATTCCTCCTATGCCTGGGCCACATAATGTCCTACTACAGACTCATCCTCTCTCGCCCAAGCCCTGAGAGAGTGGCTCCTCTGAAACCAGAGTCACCCTCTCTGCACTCTACTCTTCCCTCTCTGCCTGTAAGATATCCTGAGTGTCATGCCACTCAGGATCACTATCCTCCTCTCTCGCCTGACTCACTAACCTCAGCCTTGGTCTCCTCCTCCATCTCCCCCTTGTGAACTCCTTGGACTCAAAGTCTATGTCAATGGGGTCATCACTGTTGTGGGGCGGGACCGGTGGCAATCTGAAGCAAGGGTGCCTGAGGAGCACTGGCTCTCCCTCGAGCTCGTACTACCCTCCTAGCTATAATGGGGACACCAGGAGTAACAACTATCCAACCCTAGCCTCTAGGACCTCCTCTAGCCTCCCGGATTGATCTATATAATGGTACCACTGGGGAAGCATACCCATGTATGGAAGGCCAAACTGCTGGGGCACTTGACCAAACGGATGTATCTCCACCCTCCCCATCCTGTCAACAAGCTGCCCTGTGGTGGAGCAAGAAATCAAAGTAAGAGCCTCCTCACCCCATAAACCTGCCATGGCCTGATAAGGTGTGGCCTCCATGTCATCAGTGGTCAAGGAGGCGACTGGCTGGTGAGGTGCTCTGAGCACCGACATGTCTGTCCATCTGGCTGCCCTCACAGCTCCAGGATCTACCACCTCTACACCTCTCCCATAGGGGATGAAACACTCATAGACCCAACTCATAACCAGGGTCAGATGGCTCAATGACTGCCTTAAATGGACCACCCAGTACAAATCATGATAGGTGGTCCCAAGAATGTTGGCTCCCTAGGCATAAATCTAGCCATGCCCCTCAATTTGTGCAATGATGGGGGACCAACAATATAGTAAGGTGTCTCCTCCCTTGTCCCCAATCAATCTCGAGGTAAGGATCCCCATAATGGCCTAACAAATCAAAGGGATATGCAGGCTAGGAATAGATCAAACCCTCACCCCCTTCTTCAAACTAGTGGAGATAACTACATCTCCCATATATGAGGCCCACTGTGCTGTCTGAGCCCATGACCCTACTGTCTCAAGAGTGAGTTGTCTCCCAATAATCGGGACCCCCAAGATATGGTAAACATCCTCCAAAGTAATGGTCCACTCACCCTGGACCCCTGGTAATCGAAAGTGTTCCGATCTAGCATCCCAATATGAAAATAAGTCACAAAGTATGTGACTAGACGGTGTAACATGCGGGACCCGTGATATGTGCAGTATACCGGCCCTCTGAAGAGTGTCCTACTCATCCTGAGAAAGGGCATCCAATACTACCAAGCCAATCACACTCCCTCTCCCGACTCCATCAGATATACTCCTCCTTCACCTGCATACACCCAAAAACACACAAAACAGAGTAAGTTAGTATCCAAGTGACATTAGAAAAATCATGAAAGTAGGAAAGGATGCTAAAAATGCAAAAATGAATTCAAATAAGTATTATTTGTACATTCTCATAGGACCGATGCCTTAAAGGCGGTGGTCTTGTAACCGCCACCTTGATCGGAGAGGTGGTCTTGTAATCGCCGCCATGCCGGTCGGGGTGGCGGTTGTGTCCCAAAACCCACGCGGGTCATATGCCCTAAAAGCTAAAAAAAACAAAATAAAGACCGTTTTGACTCAAACAAATCCTACCCAGTAGGCACCCCCCCTAGTTGACCCTATTAAAACTAACATTTTTGAAAATGATCCCCCCATGACAAAGATTTCACCATTTTAACATTTTAGGGAAAAAAACGGTAAATCGAGAAAAACTAACCTATGATCTCGCGGGTCGGTGTTCGATCATGGAGGCATGATCATGATCTCGTCCCAAACATTTTGACTATACTCTCATCAGAAACCATCACCGTGGGTCCCAGAGCTCAAAATCAACCAAATCAACACTAGTAAATGAATAGGAAAATGGGCCCACTTTTACGGATATAACACCCTAACTTGTTTTGAATGCCACTTTTCACAAGGTTTGGAGCACCGACGGAGGTAAGTTCTTATCCCCTGTACAAATGGTATGTCCTCATTTCATAATATTTTAGTGTTTATTTTTCAATCTATTTTATCTCGCACTTGAATTCTCTTTCCATTTTACAGGTGGTAGGAATTTTGGATGGCATCATTTCGACACATAGACGTATCAGGTATAACTTCTAATTTCCCATTTCAGGACCGCCATACTCGGATCCATCGTTTTATATACCTCTTCATGGCTAAAACACTTCTCCGAGAGGGAAATATGTACGCACCCAAAATTGTAGGGTACTGCACTGCCAGAACAATGTTACACGTGCCCTAATGATGATACAGGTCTCCTCGTAAGGTGTTCAAGATCCGAGAAAATCTCTCCAAGTATGTGTTAACATCCCGCATGCCCCGCTTAGCCCTTGCATGCTTTGATTTTTCCTTCCCCCTCTTTTCCTTGCTTTTCGGTCTTCAGTGATGAAACAACCACCCTACCTGGGCGGTGGTCTCGTGACCGCTGCCCAGGCAAGGTGGCGGTCCTTCACGCATTTTCTAGAATGCTCTTTTTAATGCGACTCGTGTAAATTTTCAATGTTTACCAGCTTTTTTCACCACCTTTTCTTGTATTTATGATTCTAGTTCCCTGGAATAGTGTTTTGGCATTGTTTATGGTTTAAGAGATCAATTTGGTTTTCACCTTTGGGTAAATGGGATTCTATAAATAGCTAGCTTGTGCTCAAGAAAATGGCCCCTCAAATTTGCCTCTGAATTTCTCATTTCAATAGCTTAGCCTTTCAATTTTGCTTAGGATTCATAGTTTCATTTGTTGTATGCATGGTTAGTGTTGTTTAGCTATTAGAAAGCCACATATTCTCCTTGTGCAAGTGCTATTATTATTTCATCCAATCAATTGGAGTAGGATAGTTTGATTTTCAGTAGGAAGCCATTAAATTTGTAGGTTCTGCTCATCAAATAGGATAGTTTTAGGTTTTGGATGTTTTATGTTGCATGACTCACAATAAATCCCGCTAGGAATTACATAAGCCAAGCTCTGTTCTCTTGCGCTATCCCTCTCCTACTCGCATTGTATTCAGTCTGCATCCTAAGCTGCCATTGTCCCATATCTACTTCTGCTGATGCTAGCATTACACGCTTTTCTGGATCCACATGAGCACGAAAGAACGAGGAAATCACACTGAGGGGACAAGGCCACACACCATCGGATTCGCCACTATTCTACAAAATCTAGGTTCAAGATTTCAAAGTTCTAGTTAAAGCATATCAAATAAAGTAGTCAATCATTTCATTTTAGTTAATCTCACTTTCAATATTGTTGGGGAAGTTGTGGGAATCATAGTTTCTAAGAAACTATGATTCACTCCTCATTTCTGAGGTAGGATTGAGAGTCTTTCAAATAGATTAGATCATTTATTTGGTTACTTAGAATAGATTCACAACTACACAGACAAGTAGTTATACTCAACTGCTTTGTTTTTTTAATTTAGTTATTAGTTTAGTTGTCAATTTATAGATATATTAGATAATTTATCTTTTAAATTCTATTCAATAGTTTATCAAGAATATCAGATTTAGGAATATACATAGATATATCTTGCGTAGTCAATTTATTCTGTCATTAATTAACTTTATATCATTTCCTTTTGCATGACAATCACGGGACCTAGGGAGCCCAGAGAATACATATTCAAGCCTATCGTGCCTCAACCCAATCTTGTCGTAGCAATAACCGATATAGACCAGAATCTTAGAATCCAAGTCTTCCGAACAACAACAGACTTACAAAAGATCAGCTCACAGTTAAGAGGGTTAAACATAGAAGATGACCAAGCACACATATTCTGGTCAAACCAGCCAAACTACAGGTTACCCTAGATAAAAATCTACATGACTGTAGAAGGGATTGAAAGAGAGAAAACATTCGGTTGTGATCCTTTGGTCCCATAGCCAGACGTAGGAGATACTCTCACTGATATAGACACTAGCTTAAGAATTCAGGTTGCAAGAACGCCTGTAAGATACTCTGAAAAGATTACACAACTGTTAATTCTAAATATAGAGGCCGAAAAAGCATATGACTATTGGATACTAGGGATTAGGGACTGATTCTGCACATGACCATAGCAGGTCCACAATAACCACGAATCTACAGTTGTGATTCACAAATCCCACAACCCAACGAGTCCACAGGTCAATCCGACATTGACGTTGGTTTATGCACATTAGTATTCAGATCCACTCCACTTCCACCTATTATCATCACACAGTTATCCCTATTGGATATAGTAGCTAACGAAGCTAAGGATTTCGTACTAGGTGGAGAATCACCCGTAGAATCCACCATATCCATCATCCATCCTATGACCTTATCTGGAGATATACACAAAACAATCCCAAGTCATTTTCCTCGTATCCCACAACCTATAGATCGGATCATGCCAGAGCTCGATATTGATTGGAGCCTTTGAGCAGTCATCCTCACCGACCGATCTATCATGCTAGTTCAGGTTAGGAGGGCCTTCTTTTCCTTAGATTCACAGATTCCATTAGTGCGTGTCAAAGATATAATATTTCCTAACTAGTTTACCCATACCCCACATATAATCCATCCCCACCGGCTATCTTAGCACGACCTCGGGAGGTCGGGTGTAAGGAAGAGTTACTTGTAGATTCCCATGCTCACTTGTCACTTTTCCATCATACAGTACCTCGTAACACTTTTGTCCCCATAAAAATTTGGGTATATTAGGAATAAGATATATTAAAGGATGCATCTATTTGGAGTGATAAGAGCCTTCATCTACCCTTTCCAAAACATACTTCTTATCACCTAATCTACCAAAAATATTTTTCTTCATGGATCTACCTTTTGAACTAAAACAATTAGATAAACACGATTGCTTGTTGTGTGTAAAAAAGTTAGTTTAAAATTGTTATTATCACTAAACTTAGATTATACAAATGTGCTTGTTATAAATTTAAAATCGTAATTATGTTCCATGAAACATTCCTAAACTACCTCAACATTAAAATAAACATTGAATCACAAAAAAATGAAGAATTCAACTCAATATCTTCTTACACCAAAGAAAAATTTGTAATAGCTTGTTTTAAGCTATATCAAATTGGTATAGGGTGACTTGTTTGAGTTCATTATGTACGTCATCAATCGTCAAACTTTTTTATGTTTCATCCAAAACACATTTCTCATATCTTGTTTAAGCTATATCAAACTAATATCAAGTGACTTGTTTGAGCTCACTCTGTATGTCATCAATTGTCAAGATTATTTAAGCTTCATCCAACACAAATCCCTCATAGCTTGTTTTGAGCTATATCACACCGTATTGAGTTAACTTGTTTGAGTTCACTCTTTCCACCAAAGGCTTAATATCTTGTTCAAGAAAATTCTACAAAAAATCTATATTAGCTTATGCTAAATCACATTTGACCAAATCTCTTAGCTTATTTTAAGCTTAACGGGGTATAAACCTATCTAGCCATGATAATAATACATATTCAAAGATATCATCTAGCCATTCTCTTGGGTAATGAAAATGATGATGATGATGTTACACAACCAAAAATCAGTCAAGAAGAACATGATCATTTATATAAACTATTATAACAAAACAAAAATGTGTACCTACTTAACATCCTATCCATGGGAGTGAAGCTACCCTCCAAATTTGGGTCAAAAAACTTAACCAAAATTATATAAAACATTGAATCTAGTCATCAAAATGCAACACCAAATGACCTGAACAAATCCTCAAATGAAGAATTGTTTTCCAAAATCCAAGAGTTCACACAAAAATTGTTAGAGATTGCATCCAATGAGAAGGGGGTTGAATAAGCACCGATTAAAAATTACAATCAATTTCCTTTTTCTTTCCTATATATGTTGTCATTAACTATCATTGATTGTTATAAGCATGCAATGTTAATCATGAGACTATAAGAATGAGAAGCATACACAAAAATTCACAAGAGGAAACCAAATATAATTTGGGAAACCCTTTCGAGACAAAAACCCACTAAAATTATTTCTTATATTACACAAAACAAGGACTCATAAGAATATAACACATCTTACAAGATTTTTTTAGTGAGACACCAATCCCACAAGGAGATCCAACCCCTACACCTCTATTGATATTATGAAAAAAAAAGGACTCAAGTGAATATAACACATCATAAGATATTTTTTTAGCAAGGCACTAACCTCACAAGGAGCACCAACCCCTAATTTAATCGATACAACTGATCTTCTACAGGAACCCACCTACAAGAAGGCTACAACCCACAAATACTGCTAAGCTACAACTTGCACTTAAGTTCATACAAATTTGATCATCTAGATTCCATGTTGAACATACAAAAATTATGATCACCTTGTTGTTTCATTCTTTTACAATCACTCTGCAAAGTTAGATATGTAATAATTTTCTTTACCTATTTTTTGGTCTCTCCTTTCTCACATATAACATTTCAGATTTTATTCTTTTCTCTACTCGACAATTATTCATTTGATTGTTCTATCTCCTTATACACACAATTCTTCTCTTTCTCTTTGCGCATGATCCTTGTTATTCCCCTGTATTCTTTCTTCCTCTCTGCAATGATTTTGCCCTCAATTTCTTCTTACTCTTCTCTTCATCAAATCCACATCATGGAGCTACCTCTTATTTCTTTGGCTCAACTTCACTTATCTCTCTTCTTATATATTCATTTCTTCATCTCAAGAAAGTTATCTTACTACATCTATCAATCTATAATGCATCCGATCAAATTTTCGACTCTTTTTCTCATAGCTGCATTAATCCTTCTACCTTTCTCTCTGGTTGCTTCTTTAATTTGAATGCATCATTTTATATATCGATCAGTCATTCTTTTTGTCACTCCTTCAACTATATTTTCTTATTCCATCCTTGAGAAACAACTCTTAAATGGCATCGATTTTACTCTATATAGCTAATCGACCCATTCACACTTCCTTTGTGTGTCGTGCAATCTCTTCTACCTTATCTCTTGAAAATATGGTGCATTGAATGTATGCTACCCACTCCATATTTTTCCCTTACTTTATTTAGCTTGATTTCTCCTTTTTCTCTGCATTTTCCAGGACATTATTTATGAGTGCCTTGTAAAAATAGATTTCTTTTATTTTTAGGATTTCCTCCGATAAAAAATCAATGAGCTCATTCCTTATCTAATATTTAATTTTTCCTTGGAATCAAGAGTTTGTATTGAAAATACAACATGAATTCATCGATTCAAATAACATTAAATTTTGGTAGATAAAATCAGATTTCATTGCTCAATATGTAGTTCCAAATTGTACACACAACTCGCAATCTTCAACAATCAAATCACCATTTATTTACATGCACACTTTTACTTATTTCAATTTTTTTAATAGATAAATTTTGGAAAAAACCCCAAGGACCATATACAAAGAGATATTACATTGAAAAATCCAGATAAACAAAATATATCAAAAAACCACCTAGAAACTACTCGATTAAAAAAAAAAGGACTCAAATAGAGCGAGAGACAAATAGAAAACAACACACCCAAAAAACTAACCAAAATAGGGAAGAAACCAAAAACCACTGAAACTAGTAAGTGAAAAATATGTGAGAGAGCCCTTAAGCATTTTTTCCCCAGTCCACAAACTCGACCTATCATTCACCTCCCGGCTATTAATGTAGACATCATCATCGAGCTGCTAAAGGAAAGATTTATCTTCTTCCCTTTATCAATAGTAACCATGTCTTGAAGGGTTTCAACCCTATGACTTAGAACCATTAGCTTTGGATCAAAACATTTTGTCTCGTGATAATATTCCTATTCTCATCTTTCACTTGATTAACCACATCCTCGAGAGCTTCAATTTTGCTAGCCAAAAAATTAATCAGGGTATTTCCCTCATTTGTGCCCTCCAAATTACTCACATCCAAATTTTTCCCTAATAAAATTGAATAATCATCGTCGTGTCCAGCCTTCCTTCTTATCCTTCTCCTTCATAACATTAAGCTTATGCCTATCAGCTAGAGTCAAATGTTCTTCCCAGTCTTCACCATACCTAAAACTGACACCTCTAGTTTCAAGAATCGAGTGCTAGCTCGAACAAAAAAATAATTAATCCCTGATGTAGAAGGACCTCCATTTTCTTCGCCTAGAAATATTTTACCGACCCTTGAAATGAAATGAGAAAGTAGAAAGGAATACTCATCTTTTTGACTTTTAACACATCGATTGTACTTGATTAATCTCCAGTTCATATTTTCTCGATCCGCATCTTTTCTTGGATTTTTGGAAATTTTCCTTCTATCATGGCTCTTTCTTTGTTCTGCACCATTTCACCTTCTTTGTAGGATTTTCAGCTATCTCATGCGGGTTTTTTGTGCTTCTCATGGCTTCGTAATGTCTCATGAATATACTCCTTGTCTTTTACCTTTATGTGGCTTGTTCCTTATACATGGATCTTACTACCTTTCGGTGACTTTGTTTTCACGTCCACAAATCCATCCTTTAATATGTGAATTTTTCATTTCCATGGCTTTCTTCCTTAGTGACTTTTCTTGTTACATGCAGATTTTCCCTTATGTGTGGCTTCCTCCTTACTTCTCTTTATCTAACGGCTTCGTAGTCTTCCACGGCTATCTCCATTCCTTATTTATTTGTGGATTTTCTCCTTATTTGTGGCTTTGACTTTACCTCTATGTTGCTTTTGACTTCCTTACTTTGTGGTTTCTCCTTTTCCTCTACATGTTTTCATGGCTCATCCTTTATTTCCTAATTACTTGTGTGACTCTATCTTCATGTCCATGATTCCTCCCTCACACTGTGGTTTCTCTTATCTTACTCAACTTTCAATCCTTCTCTTTTCTGCACTTATCTATTTACTCCTTTCGATTTGGCAGCTTAATTCCTTTACCCACGACCTTCACATACCTTTTGCAGCTTCTTCTAGAGTTTTGCATCCTTCTACAATTCATTGATGGCTACTTCAAGTCTTTGGAAATTATTATTTTAGTTTCATGGTTAAGTCCTCATGCCCACGGCTTGCCTCTTTACTTGATACTTTGCTTGTGGTGTTAAACTATTCTCCTTGACCTCTTCTAGACTTTAGTGGCTATATTTTATCCTCTATAGCAATATCTAGTATTCGTTGGATGTCTCCTATCTTCGGTTGATATCTGCTCATCTCTCGTGGCACACACAAACATTGATTAAGTCCCTTAGAACTTATCCTTAGTCATCTTGGATCCTTTATGAGCTGACACTACCAATCAACCTTCATCTTTTTCACATGCTCACTTTACCAACTTACTCCTTTTTCCATTAATATAACTTGACATCAATTGATCTAGCTTGATAGTAATGACAAAACATATGGCACATGAAAAAGGTTAAAAATATCCCCTTTTAAATTAATGGCAACACACATCTTAACCTATAACTATTGATGGAAAAACAATGACAATCATGGTTTTTGTTCTCCTTCTTTGACATATGATTAGTTAGTTTTTGAATTCAATTTCTCTCCCCTTTTGACAATAATGACAAAGGACCAACTATGCCGCATAAGGATGAAAATATTGGTAAGCTAGATACATCATGTTCTTACCTTAAGAAGCTCCTCCTAGGCTCATGTTTCTAATCCATTTGATATGTTATGTCTCAGTAACAATGCTCCTCCTGAGTTGATGATACCAATTATTAATCATAAGCTAGTATAATAGCTCCCCCTTGTATTTAGCACTGATTTGGAGCTGATAAATGATGAGTATGCTCCCCTAAGACTTTTGTCCTTTTATGACTCTCATCAGCAAAAAAATGATCCTCTTGTTCATTAGTAGATCCCCATTAGATTATGTTGAGCTTTGAGCTTGTTAATATAATTCTCTCATTGTATATTGTGCTTTACTGACACTAAGATCTCCTTGTCCATATGCTCTTACTGAGGCTGTATTTCATCTTGTATGTTGCGTATTTCTATCTTAGAAATTTTCCTCGTGGTATGAATGCCCTCTTCCAATTTCTTGATCTCTACCTTCCTGACACTTATCCATTATTTGGTGTCATGTTTCCACTTGCAACGTGCATTTGTCTTCTCAGTATTGCAATCTATCCACTTTCTCCAATCTCATCCATAGATAATCATTAACTCACCTGAATATTCTCAACAACAAACTTTTGAGCATGTAGTTTGCATAGTTTGGATATACCAATTGTTATGCCACTTAGATCATCTTGCACATTCTATCATGTTTTATCGATTGTGGATTATGAATCTCTTGCATTACTTCAATCGTATTACATTTGAGGGCTCATGAAAACATACTTGATATAAGACACTTATGACTGGAATTTTCAGGCATCAAGATTCACATGTGACCAAAACACACTAAAGCCAAATTTTGACACTTGAATAGGCTCTTCTTTCAACACTCAAAGCATGAGGATTTTATACATGACTCATTTTCCACAATGGATATGTGCTGCTAATAACAACTAGCCAATTGATGACTCAACTATGACATAAACACTCACATTCATACATGCACAAAGAATATCAGACCTATTTTGATTCATTTTTTTACCATACAACCATCTTGTTCATTGATTCAATATTTTTCTCATGCAATCACTTCTCACTTGACTATACCAATGACAAGGTTAAGGAGACAAATACATTATTTTGAGGCAATTGACATATTTCTCTTCCTATGTTGGCTCATGTGGATACACAAGGACTTTTATACATACAAAACTATACATCATGGAGCAAATCACATATGACATATGGGTAAGTGCACAAAGAGGAGGGCCAAAATGGGGTAAAAAGGGGACATTTTTTTCATGAAATCAATGAAACCTAAAATTCATCGAATAATTCGATAAGCTTATGCTCAAAATTTGACAAAGTGATAAGAATAAGTACCATAGAGCTTAGAATCTAGTTTCTAAACTTCTAATTTCTTTTGGAAATGGTTGAGATTAAGAGGATCAAATGTTGTGCACACGCAAATTATCTCTATTTCTGTGTAAAAAGATAAGAACGTATTGTGTGTGTGCCCTCCATTTTTTGAGTTGTATAATTTTTTTAAAAAATTCCTTTAGTATAAAGTTATCTAAGACCATGTATGAGGTCCCACTAAAGTTTCATAATTTTTGGATGAATATATAATTTTTTATTGATTTTCAAAGTGCACATATCCCGAATATGAAATATTTGTGTGTGAACCCCCATAACTTTGAGAAAAGGTCATTTTTAGTTTTTTTAAGTACATGTAGAATGAATTTTAGAAGAAAACAATTTTTTTTATAATTTGGATGAAAAAATTGTAAATTGTGCACCAAAACATATGCATAGGTTTTTGTGAAAAAAAAGGCACTAGTAAAAGAAATTATGGATGAAAGGTAAAAATGAGCTTGACATCATAGTATAATTAATTTTTGAATATTTTATTTTAATCCATGACATATTGGGGTGCACACGAAATTTTGATGTTTTTGTGTCAAACAAGGTTTTAATCACATAATACATAGTCCAAACTTATGGTTTGGAAATCCAAGCCTTTGGATTGGGTATTCCAAACCCCAACAAGATGAAATGTGAGCACGTTATAATGCACTAGTATTATAAATTATCATGTTCCTATTTTCAATGTGAAATATGTCTATTTGGGAGGGATAACATGGAAAATCACATAGAAGACCATAACGCAAGTGTGTTATAATTCTATCACTTTATAACGTGTGTTTGTTTTAGCTTGGTAAACTTTGAGTCGTAACACGACCTAATTTTTCCTTTTCACATGATAGTGTTCCCAAGCCATAACGCGAGCACGTTATGGTCAAAATGGAAAAAACTTAATTTGTGTCTACTTTTTGGCCCCACATCTTTGTGCATATGCCCATACCTTGACATCTTGCTTGAGACATTGCACAACTACTACAGACATACACCAACATTCTTTACTTTCTTGTTCAAATTAATTATGATGAATTCTAAACTATGCTTCCTTAAGATTTGGTATACCTTATCTAAGATTAGAGAAGGTATATCATGTTCTTCTCAAAGTGCAGTTAGAACATCAGAAGTCATAAAAAAACATGATGACTTAGTTCTATATTTATTGGTCTTTGTTCTCTTGTCACTCTTCTTGACTACATCTCTTGGTGTGACTGTCATATCACTTAAATCTCTTTTTCAACTTGTATGCCAGGGAGGCACATATATTGCATATTCCCTATCATTACTTGAGGAATAAATTCTTCATTGCTTGTACTCACTTGTCTTCCTTCTCGCTTTTCTTTCTCATTATTTGTTGTTTCCTAATCGGTGCTTATTTCCTAATTTTCTACCTCATCTTCCCATGATGATTTATTTTCCTTATTTTCTTCTTTGACTTTTGGTTTTGTTTCCTTGAACCTATATGCCCATCTCATCTTCTTCTCTTCTAAAGTTGTTTGATTCTTAGTGTTTTTTTATGATTCTTAGGAATCATTTTCATGGAAGAGGTATTATTTTTTTGCCTCCTCATAGTTTGGAGTTTACTAATGCATTTAGGTTGTTCATTTTGATAACAATGCTTTGAATAATGCCCAAATTCATGACATGTATAACACATTACATGATTTATCCTTTTATCTGAATGTGAATAATCATTGCTAAACTATCTTAAGGATTTTTCTAAGAAATACCTAGAAATGTGTCCTCTTTCTTGATAATTAAAACACATCCTATTCTTCTCAAACTTAGATCTACAATCCCTCCATGGATGTTCTTTGTCTGTCTTGATCCTTTTACACTCCGTGGCCTTATGACAAAAACTATAACATGAATAACAACATCCATTAAATTTTCTTTCATACATGGATGCGTTGGATTACCTAATTGACTTGGATCATCCAATGTTAGTCACCTTGGTCTACTTCTTGTTTGATTGCATACTAGAACCTCACTTTTCATCCTCCTTATTTTTGGAGAATTTTTTTACAACAAGTTTATCTTGAATTGGCTTCTAACTCCCTCTTCCTTTCTTGTTTCAATTCCTTTATGAGAGTATTCAGACCAGCATTCATTCTTTCACATTCCTTGCTCTTGGCATGAATTGGTGCCTTACCTTCCTCATGCTCTAATAAGCCATTTTTCATTTATTCCATTTATGTCTTCGATTCTTCGCCTAACTTCAAGCTTCTAGCGTACATCCTTTTTATCAATATTGGTCTTCATATTTACTTGTTTTTCCAGGTCTAGATATTTTTTAATGTCTTCACAGCCATGTTAAGGTTTTCACAGTCTTCAATTTTATCCCTGAGAGCTTTAGAGATCATATTTACTTGTTCCTCAAGTTCCTTTACCTTTTCTTCATGTCGCTTTCTTCATTTGGATAAGTGTCACTTTATGATGTCTAATTTGATCTTCTTGATCCTTGACCATGCTTTTCAACTTGTTAATCTCTTCTTCCTTGAGTTTGAGAGAGTCCATTGATTTATCTCGAATCTATATGTTCTTGAGCATCCTCTTGTTCTTTCTTGATCAAATTCTTCTTAAGGAGAGTGATTTTCTTCTCATAGGAACTGATTTAGGATTTTGATTTCTTATTTTTATTCCTTGATTTATCTAGTTCTTCTAGAGCACATTCCAACTCAGCTTCTAGATTTACCTCAGTGTCTTCATCTTCTGAGTTATTTTTGGATCTGTTGCAGCTTTCCATTGCCATTATTAACCTTTCTTTGTGAGCTTCATCCTGATACTTTATGTAAATAGATTTTGTCATGCTTATCTTTCTCTAGGATCAAATCCAAGTTGTTAAGCTTTACATAGGAGAACCACCGCTCTGATACCAATTGTTAGATATTTCATGCACTAAGAAGGGGGTTGAATCAATGTTGATTAAAACTTACAATCAATTTCCTTTTTCCTTCCTATATCTATTTCCATTAAATATCATTGATTATTATAAGCATGCAATATTAATCATGAGAGTATAAGAACGAGAAGCATACACACACATTCACACGATGAGGAGACCAAATACAATGTGAGAAACACTTTTGGGACAAAAACCCACTAAAACCATTGCTTATATTACACAAAGCAAGGACTCATAATAATATAAAAGATATTACAATATTTTTTAGTGAGACACCAATCCCACAAGGAGCTCCAACCCCTACACCTCTGTTGATATTACGCACAACAAAGGAATCAAGTGAATATAACACATCACAAGATATTTTTTTAGCAAGGCACCAACCTCACAAGGAGCACCAACCCCTAATTTAATCAGCTACAATTGATCTTCTACAGGCACCCACCTACAAGGAGGCTACAACCCCCTAAGACTACTAAGCTACAACTTAGACTTATGTTCATACAAATTTGATCATCTAGATTCCATGTTGCACATATAATAGATTATGATCACCTTGTTGTTTCATTCTTTTACAATCACTCTGTAAAGTTAGATATGCAATACTTTTCTTTACCTCTTTTTTGGTCTCTCCTTTCTCACATCCAACATTTCAAATTTTATTTTTTTCTTTTATCGCGCCCTTCATCCGATTGTTCTGTCTCTTTCTCTTTGCACTAGATCCTTATTATTCGACACATCTTTTTCTTCCTCTTTACAATTATTCCACCCTCGCTTTCTTCTTTCTCTTCTCTTCGAAAATCCACATCATGTAGCTACCTCTTCTTTATTTAGCTTGACTACGCTTATCTCTCTTTTTAGATCTTCATTTCTTCATCTCATGAAATTGGTCTTTCTACATTTGTCAATATGTAATGCATCCGATCAAATTTTCGACTCTTCTTCTCATAGCTACATTAATCCTTCCACCTTTCTCGTCTGGTTTCTTCTTCAATTTTAATGCATCCTTCTTTCTGTCACTCCTTCAAATATATTTTCTTATTTCATCCTTGAGAAAAAAATCTCAAATGGCATTGAGTTTCCTCTATATAGTCAATTGACCCATTCACACTTCCTTTGCTTGTTGTTCAATCTCTTCTCGCCTTATTTCTTGACAATCTGGTGCATTGAATACATGCTACCCACTCCATATTTTTCCCTCACTATGTTTGGCTTGATTTATCCTTTTTCTATGCATTTTCTAGACATTATTTATGAGCTGCCTTTTAAAAAAATATTTCTTGTTTTTTTAGGATTTCCTCATCATCAAGAATCAACGAGCTCCTTTCTTCTCCAATATTTTATTTCACCTTGGAATCAAGAGTTTGTATTAAAAATACAACTGGACTTCATCAAGTCAAAGAAAATTAAATGTTGGTAGATGAAACAATAGATTTCATCGCTCAATGTGGAGTTCCAGTTGTACACGCAACCGTAATCTTTAGACAATCAAATCACCATTGATTTACATGAAAATATTTAATTTTTTCAATTTAAAATCTATCTAATTGTCCTTGATTCATCTCCAATTCATATTTTCTCGATCTATGGCTTATCTTATATTTTTATACCTTTCCCTTGTATTGCGGCTCTTTTCTTTGTTATGCACCATTTCTCCTTCTTCGGAAGCTTTTTAGTTAGCCGTAGTTCTTCTATGCTTCTCGCAGCTTCTACAATGTCTCAAGACTATACTCCTTTTCTTTCCCCTTTTTGAGGCTTGTTCCTTGTATGTGGCTCTTCCTTCCTTTAAATGATTTTTTTTTCATGTCCGTGGCTCCATCCTTTCATCCGTGGCTTTTTCATTTCCGTAGCTTTCTTCCTTAGTGAATTTTCTCCTTATTCGTGGATTTTCCCTTACCTCCATTTTACTTCACTTCTTTACTATACAGCTTCTCCTTTTCCTATCCTTTCTTTCATAGCTCATCCTTTATGTCCTACTTACTCGTGTGACTCTATCTTCATGTCCATAACTCTTCCCTCACACCCGTAGTTTCTCTAGTCTTACGTGGCTTTCAATCCTTCTCCTTTTACACTTATGTTTTTGTTCTTTTACTTTTGTGGCTTCATTCCTTTACCAAATGCCTTTAAATACCTTATGTAGCTTCTTCTAGAGTTTTGTGTCCTTCTACAAGTCATCATAAAATACTTCAAGTCTTTGGAAGTTCTTCTTTGAGTTTTGTGGCTAAGTCCTCATGCCCATGACTCACCTCTTTACTTGCAAATTTTATTGTGGGATTCGAATCATCTCTTTTACCTCTTATGGACTTTGGTGGCTATATTTTATCCTCTGTGGAAATCTCTAGTATTTGGAGGATGTCTCTTGTCTTCAGAGGATATATGCTCATCTTCATGGCATGTACAAACATTGATTAAGTCCCTTATAACTTATGCTTAGTCATCCTATATCCTTTGTGAGCTGACACTACCAATCAACCTTCATCTTCTTCACATGACCACTTTACCAACTTAATCCTTTTGCCATCAATGCAGCTTGACATCAATCGACCCAAATTGACATCAATCGATCGGTTGACATCAATGACAACACATATAGCACATGACAAAGGCTCAACAAAACTCACGTAAGTGAATTTAAAAGTTGAAAAGTCACATGACGATAATATACTGAAAACATACTAAGAATATCCTCAATACCTCACACATGATTCTCCATTCACACAAGAATGGAAAAATATAAAATAAATTATTTAGGGGTTACAAAAATAGTCAAAACAGTTTAACTTTGAAGTAATATTCCCTATCCATTCGATAAAGAAATGTTTCATTTACCATTCCCTTCATCCTCTAAAACCCCAAGTTTGATACATATAAAGGTAAGGGTGACCCACATGATCATGTAAAGGAATTATTCATGCAATATCAAAAGGTAGCTTACCATGATGTATATCTTTTATGTTTATTTCCTAAGAGCTTAGGAGGACATGATTTAGATTGGTTCCTCCATCTTCCAAAAGGGTCATGCTGTGATTTTCACAGATTTATCAGAGAAATTTGTTAAACATTTATCCTTTAACTTAGACTCTGAGGTGACCATGCTCGACCTTTACAACACCAAGTAAAATAAAAATGAAAACTTCACAACCTTTCTACAACACTTGCGAGGGATCTAAAGTAGATTCCATTACTCTATACCAGAAAGACAATTAATTAACATCTTCATTCCAAACCTCAACATAGAATTATCATTTCACATACAGATGCATTTTTTAACCAATTTTGAAGAAGTCATTGAAAAATAAACAAAAATTGAGAAAACCTCATTTCTAAGGTCTTACTTAAAACACCCTTTAGGGACCAACCCCTAGGGACATCCCTCAAAATCAAGATAAATCAAAATTATTTAATTGAAATATAAATGTAGTCAATGATGGATTTAGTGATTCTCGATACATTCCAAATATCCAAAATAATCCACCTAGTGGTGTAAATTAACTAGTAGTAATTAGTATGTTGTTCACTAATCCACAATCATTTATTCATCAGACCTAGGGACATAAAATTTCAACACCATCAGTGTTGTATACACAATTACAGTGCTTAAGAGGTATAAACTAAAATATTTCTATCACAACAATTAGAAAATACAATGTTGGAAATAAACTAAGTTGCAGATGAAAGTAGATGCTACAACTAAGTAATAAAACATGTAAAAGCATAACACAAGTAAAGGAATAAACTGTTGCAATTCTAATCTATTCATGTAAGGAACTAAAACAACAAACAAAAAGGAAAGGGGGTTTAACAAACCACAAGTGGGCCCTACCTTGGGTGCTAACCCTTCCTAAGGATTGTGTCTATAACAAAATGATAGAACTCAGATTTTATTCATCAACATGAAGATTCATAATGAAACTTACAACAATTCCTTAACTATGGATTGATATCTACTACAGTCTCGCCATTCTCTTTATATTCAGTAGAGACATGAAGAGACTCATTCAAACTATAGTTACATTTTGATTAAGTATAAGATCGCTACAAATAAATTCATATATTCTTATGCATACAATCGAACTGAAAAAGGTGATCTAATACAACAACATAACTAATTGTTCTTTCTAACAATTAGGTATCAAGTTAAATCAACTAGCTCCATAGTTGTAGTTATAGAGCATAATTAGGTATTTACGTGAGATCTACTTCTTTATATATATGCACAAAATCAGGTGAAGTATCCACGTTGATCAAGCTTCCCATAATCATGGTCTTGTATATATGGGTTTCCTCCTTTGGATGTAGGTGCTTTGTTGTGGATGAGTCCTATTTGTTGTATGTCGATGTCACTGATGCGCATAAGTCCCTTTACATTGTGATAAATTTTCTTCGGTTGCATGTTAGTGGAAACATATAACAACTTCTTGCAAACAAGTATGACATTTAGAAAAATCACTAATAATAATTTCATTATATCAAAGAGATTAACATGCACATTCAAAATCCACGAAATAGAGTAACTTAGTAATAGTTATATTAATTAATATAAGTGTCATAAGTTTAAGTTCAAGTGGAAATTTATGACAAGATAACCGAGATAAACAAGTGCAAGGGTATAAAAAATATACAACATATGAGATAATTAAAATAGTAATTAAAGGATCTCATCACACCCCCGAACCTAATTTCTTGAATGTCCCCATTCAAGAATTCTCTGGTTTATTCTCTACTTTCTTGGAATCAGTCTGTATTATACTGTGCATAGTCACCTGAAATCCACTGGGAGTGAGATGCCTTCTGGTTTTGTAAAGAAATATCCTACATTCCTTCTAAAATTTTCCATTACCCTTTCCTATAGTTCCTCATTCAATTCTTTGTTCCCAGACCAATGAGGCATTGGATAGTAGAAAATTGGTGGATAATATCCAATAGGGAACAAATTTTTTCCATATCCCCTAGCTGCATGAATATATGCATTGATTCTCTAAAAATTTAGGATAATGTTTGGATAAGAATGCATTTTGTTTCTCCTAAATTATAGTGACATTTATTCCCATCTTGTTCTACATACATGTACTATTTTAACATCGTTGAACCTCATTTAATCTCTTGCCTCATCATGGTATTTTTCTCTCATCCTATATAACCTCTATTTTATTTTTTGATCTTTTATAAACTTACCATACTCCTTAATCATTGCCTTGGTATTTCTTGCCTCTGTTATGATCATCAATGGTTATTCTTTACACAATTGTTTGTAATCCACCATTTTTTTCTCCTTGTATAACTCATTGTTAAAGTAAGAACATAGTTCTTGAATTTGTACATCCCCAATGTAGAGAATAGGGATCCAGTCTTTGTCATACTCTAAAGCATAATTATACATATATAGTTCACAAAGAAGTAACTGGATCTCATGGGGCATTTTCAGATATATTCTTAAAGAAAGGCTTGGCTCCATTGATATCAAATGGGATATCATTTTTAATACAGGTATATTTCAATTGAAACATTTGTTCCTTCAAGAAGACAACATAAATGTTTGATGGTGGTCTACATTTGAATATTTCATTTGTCACCTGAATTGTAGCTTCATGTTTCTTTTTTAGCCTTTCAATTTCATTGTCCTTGTCTCTTAGATGTGTATATATTTCCTACAAATCATGCTGCTATTGGAAGAGTAACTCCTACTTTTATCTGTCCCATTTCCTTTGCAGCTTGTTAAAATAACTCTCAAATTGTTGCACCTAATAATCTAGCAGAGTCGTTTGGGTTGTCATATTTCTATATACTTGCCTAGAGGCTCTATAAAAATATTTTATGACAAATCCGTAGCTGCAAGATGGGTGGTGGCATTGGTGAAGACATAGGTTCTGATTTTACATGAGTTATATTCGAGGAGATTGGAGTGTTGTTTTTGTGTATTGGCTTAATAGAATCCCGAACAATTTATGGCTCAAGGGTTTGGAATTTTTTTCAATTATTTATTTAATAAGTGGAAAAACTTCTACAACATTCATGGCATTGGTTTGTGCTTCATGTACTAGTTGTGTTATCATTTCCTCCAAATTTTCTTTGTTATCTCGAATGTAGTGGTTACCTCGTAAATTTCCTTACTCACTATATTTTCTTCATGTTGTGCATGTACAACCTCTATTTCATCGTGGATTCTTATGAACATTTATTTCATTTTAAATTTCTTAACTCGAAATTTATCCTTCATGTTGCATATGGGTTCCCTTGCATAAACGACTCTGTTTGAACCTTAATTGGTTCAAGAGGGCTCTCATGAGCAGTTCCTCATTTAATTCTTCCTTCATTGTCTCTTCAACTTCCTTATTTGCATCTTTCATGACTACATATTCATATGCATTTACATTATCTCCTTGCTCGACATCCATTAAAATTTATAGATGTAATCCATCCAAACACTATCATAGAATACAATAGAATTTGTGGTTGATCCCAAAATTGTGAATGATCTGTAGGTTCATTGCTTATCCCAAAACTGGAGGATGGAGGCACAGGAGGCTGGAGGTCATTCAGCGACCTCTCGTTAGTCACCAACGATGGGGCTGCACAAAGCTGTGGTGATAGTGTGTGTGTGAGTTTTCTTTCTTTTCAGAGTTGCACTCGATTTCAGTTGTGTGCAACATGATTCTTTTTCAGTGTTCTTGTTTTGGTTTGAATAAGTGAAATGTTCACATTGAGGGGGGGAACATGGTCTCAATGTTCCATTTTCTCTTTTCATATTTGTTATCAGTGATCAGTGTTTCCTACATAATTCCCTGATGTAAAAGCATAGTGGACAGATGAAAGCACAAGGAAAAGCAACATCATGATATTGAGGTTGTTGGTTGTCCTGTAAAACCATCCCTGTTGAGGTTGTTGGTTGTCCTGTAAAACCATCCATGTTGAGGTTGTTGGTTGTCCTGTAAAACCATCCATATTGAGGTTGTTGGTTGTCTTGAAAACCATCCAAATCATGAGCACGCACGGGCGGCACGCTACAGAAGGAAGTGCAATTGTTGTTCTCCCATGTTCGCACTAAGGGGGGGAATGTTAGGATTTCATATTATTAGTGCTCACATTATTATTAAATTTAGATTATAATATAATGTAATGTAATTGTAAATGAGTTGTTAAAACAACTCATAGTGATTAGATAGTATATTGTTACGTGAGTAACAATTCACTTTGTTAAGAGATTTTTGGTTAAACAATCTCCATAATTATGGGAATACCTTTCCTATATATTTGTATGTTGCGGATGTTTGAGGAATAACATAGAAATATAATATTATTGTGTGTTATTTCATGTGTAAATCTGTTTGCGCACTAACAAATTCTCCCCCATTATTAAGTTCTCGCAAATTCTATAAGCTCTGCAAAATAAGAGGTCTTTCACTTGGAATTGATTATGCAAAATTTGAATGAACAAAAGAAATCAAGTGTTTTCCTTTTTTGAAATTTGTGACCAATTTTACACACAACTTGAAAATGTACGAATTAATTTGAATTGAAGGATATCCCCATGTGAAGTGAGGTTTCATGATAACATGGGATGACATGGGAGATAAATCACATTATAGAAGGTGGCAAAACATTATGGGTAGTAAATTTTATTGATGACTCAACACATATATTAAATAAATATAAGTATTCTAGCGTTACTTTATTAAAGGAAATTAAGTGCACTTAACTCAAGATGTACATCAATGATTTTAACATGTGCCTTGTTAGATTTTTTTGCCCTTGGATACATCTATGAGGCTACATGTTATGGTACCACGTGGTCTGTAAGTAGTGTTTCTGCAGGCTCTATTGTTGCAGGTGTTGTTGTATAAAATAAGTTCCATAGTGAATTTAATTAATTTTCGAGAGGGAAGATTGAATTTTATGGTCCTAACTATCTTCATCTCTTTTTTCTTGTTCATTTGGGTTCTTGATTCTTCATATAACCTCAAGTTCTATAAAAAAATGAAAGAGAAACAGGGCTTTGGCTGCATGTTGCTACAAGTGGATGTTCTAGTCTTTGCACCACTTCCTTTAATAAAATATTATGCACTCCTTTCCATAAATACACCAAATCCTACAAAACATAAATGCTAATAAAATAAAGCATGTTAGTGTGTGGTGCTCACCAAAATGAAGGATGGTAACATCACTTTTATTAATCCCTGGGGTATCCTATAAGTTGGATATACTAAGGCCACTGAAGATCACATTCCTCTAAAACTTCTAAAGACAAACCAGTAGGTTCAACTTCTAACCTCAATTCTTATTTTCTCATTTCCATCCTGCTTTAGCCTCCTCTGAAATTTTCAATGAATGTGTTCTTATCATTTGGATTTTTATATAGCCTCAATATATGACCGTTTACTAGTAGTGTGAATCTCAAATGATCAATGGTGGTGAGATTCACAGCTCCATTGGGAAATATTTTCTCAATCTCATATGGACCTAGCCACCTTGTTCTAAATTTTCCCATGTGGTCCTTGTATTTAGAGTCAAAGAGAAGTTCCCAATCACCTTCTTGAAATTGCCTTGTTTTGATGAACTTTTCATGCCACTTGATCCTTTTTTTTGTACCACCTCTATATTATGAACAACTTGCTTCCTTATTTCATATAACTCATTGAGTTAAAGAATCCTTTGCCTCTAAGTTTAAGATAGATATATGCCCAATTATAATGCATTTCTTAATGTCTTGTGGTCAAATTAAATGGGGATAAAAATAGTCCTACCATATAGTAGCTCAAAAGGTGTTAATCCATTTGTTGCCTTCCATGTGGTATCGAATTCCCAAACTTCCTTTAGAATTCTTTTCTCGACCAATCCCTTCTATGCATCATAATAGATTTTGTCAAGATGGCCTAAGAATTTTTGTTTGTTACTCAAGCTTGCCCATTGGATTGTGGACGATAAGGTGTATACTCCTATGCATAATTTCATATTCTATAGCTAAATTAGTATTAACTTCAATAGTGAAGTGGGTACCTTGATCTGTGACAATCTCTCTTGGCACTCCATACCTTGTAAAGATGTGGTCATATAGGAATTCTATAAATTTATCACTCTGTCGATTTAGTGAGGTAGTTTTTTCACACCATAATGTACTATTTTTGGTGAGACTTAGGATCTATGGGAAAAATAAAGTCCAATACCCATTTTTAAAATGGCTACAATACTAGCTAAGGTTGTAATGACATTCAATCTAATTTGGTGTGCTTTCCCATTCTTTGGCACTTATCACTCCTTGCATACAGTGATGCATCCTTGTGTAGTGTAGGCCAATAGTATGTTGTTGTTAATACTTTTCACGGTGTTCTCTTTGTAACAAAGTTTCCTCCACATAGATCACTATGGCAGGCTTTGAGGACATCATAAATTTCCTCATCATCTATACATATTCTCATAAAATTAACATGCCCTATGTGGAATAGAAAACCAGATATCCAAGAAAAATTCACACTTTTCTCAAGAATAGATTTATTTTTAGAATATAAATAGTGTGGAGGTGTCTTACCTGAAACCAAATAGTTTTCCATATCAACATACCATGGTATCTTGGTAGAGATGGAAAAAAATTCTCATCTAGGAAAGAATCGTCCACAACTACTTCTTCATTTTTATTCTCCATTCTTAAAATAAAATATGCTACAACATTGTCTTTCGCAGGATTATCCACAATTGTTATATCAAACTCTTGTAACAAAAACAACCGTCTTATTATCTTGCTACTTGCAACTGGTTTGTTGATCATATATTTAATGGTAACATGGTGTGTATGGATAAATCTTGGATAACGAGTGACATGGTGTCTAAACTTGTTGATGGCGTATAAAACTACCAAAAATTATTTCTCAATGACCGTATAGTTAAGCTTAGCATGTTGTAGGTTCTTATTGATATAATAGATTACATAATTGAGTATCCCATATTTTTGTCCTAAAACAAATCTAATGGCATGATACCACACATCATTGTGTATAAGAAATGCTAAACTCCAATCTGGTCCTCTTAAAACAAGTGTAGAAGTTAGCATTTACTTCAAAGTTTGGAATGCAGCTTCACATTTCTCTATCCATACAAATACAACATCCTTTCCTAACAAAACAAATAATGGTTTTTCAATTCTACTAAAATATTGAATGAATATTCAGTAATATCCAACATGACCCGAGAAGCTCCTTAGATATTTCTTCTTTTTCGGTGTTGGCAGTTTTATAATCACTGATATTTTTACTAGATCTACAATATATTATAGATAATGACCTAACACTATCCCCTCAAACATCATCATATAACATTTTTTGTTTCTCAAATATAAATTTTTCTCCTTGCATCTCTTGAGAACTTTGTCTAAGTTATTCATTTCTTCATAAAAATGTTTTGCTATGGACTGTAAAATCAACCATGTATACCTCCATATAGTCATGGGTTAGATCTAATTAGATGTAAAGGAATACTCTCTAAAATGTGGCAGGTGCATTACACATACCAAAGGAAAGAACAGAGTATGAAAAATCCCCCATGGGAATGTGAATGTGGTTTTGTCTTGATCATCTAATACAAATTGAATTTGGCTATAGCCACTTTGTAACCATTCTGAAAATAAAAAAATTATAGTAAGAGTTTCAAGTACTTGATCAATGAAAGGGAGTGGAAAATGATCCTTCTTTGTTTCTACATTCATCTCCCTATAGTATTCACAGCTTTCTCCATTTTCCATTCTTTTTAGGTATAATAACAAGGGGTGACACCCATTGACTGTCTAAAATTGGATATATGAATCCAACATCCAATAATTTCTTTAATTCCTCTTTCACTATATCCCTCACTATTGGGTTCATTCTCCTCTATGGTTATCTTATTGGCTTGCAACTATCTTTGATGTATATCTTATGAGTACAGAGTTTAGGATGGATCCCATGCATGTCTCCATAGTCCCATGAAAATGTTGTCTTGTGCTTTTTGAGAAGAAATTAATAGTTGCTCTTCTGCATGCTCAACATTTTATTCACATTGAGTGGATTTCCTGGTGCAATCTCCACTTTCTTAGAAAGATTAGTCATGGAGCATATGCTTCTACTTACAAAATTCAAGATACAATCATGTGGAAGAAGTCATGTAGGATGTAATTATTACTTGGAACATTCATAGTACTTTGTTGTAGAAAGATTTGATTTTTAGGAAAACTTACGCATTGCAATTTTCTATCTTCATTCTTACGATAATTATTATGTATAACGTTTGTATTGAAGAAAAAAAATTTCAGGTGGAAAAACTTGTGGATTTATTTCCAACTCTATGGGAATCTAAGTCCCTCTACTTAACCAGATGCAAGGTTACCGTATATGAATGCACGAGAAAATGTGGATTTTTATGGTGGCCTTTCGATGGGGATCCAATAGGGGCACTCCACTGACCCTACGGAAAATATAGAAATATCTTGCTAGGGAAGAATTTGTCTGAAGAGTGGGAAAGGGGAGTGAGAAAAGAGGTAGGAGAACTAATGTTGTAGGTAGAAAATTAGATTCCCACACACACTAGTTATAACTTCAACACATGCATTTATGGAAAGAATCAACTCTGCGAATAACAACAAGACCAAATAGAATTTATTGATAATCAAGTATCAAGAAACCCCTTAGTCAAAAAAATATAGAAACTCCTTTTATTGATTGCTAAAATCAAATTTCTACATAACATGGGAATGGAGGAAATTTGAGAGTACAGGATAGTAGAAGAAAATGGCTATCTACTTTGCTTTCTCTAGGCACAATGCACTCTTGAGTTTACAATATCAATCGCCAAACATTTGAAATGGGAATGACATTACAATTTATAGAGTAGAATATGACTCTTCATCTACCCCCAATGCCTTTTCATATGTCCTTGCACAACTTAAAACTTTTCAACTTCCTAGGAAACTTTTAAGTCCCTTTTTATAACATAAAGGTGACTTATTACATTAGGAACATTAGGAAATATGAAAAAGTGTAATCCTAATGCAAAATTAGAACATTGGAAAGTGAGAGAAAGTTGGGGGGAAGAGGAGAGAGAAAGAGAGAGAATAATAAGAGGAGATGTCGTTTCCGATGAAGTCTGCGATCCTCATTGATGGAAAGCTCCAAATGCAAAGTGGAACTATGAATGTTTGAATCCTTTACAAACCGTGAATATCCTTCAAATCATCTTGTGAATGCTTTCCAAGTTGAGTGAACTATTCCACTGATGACTACAACTCCCAGCCTACGTATGATATACTATTTTTAGTGAGAGGTGATTTTTTCCTCTTCTCGACCATCGTGATGTGATGAACTCCCTCATTTGATCCTACGCACCCTACCCTTGCCTCAACCACTTCTTTGGGGTGACTTACTATTTTTAGTAAGCACCCATATAAGGGACTTACTATTTTTAGTAAGTGGTCATTTTCACTATTTTCTTCTCTTAACATTCATTCTGATTTCCTCATGATCTTCAAAGGCCCATTGCCCTTGTCTCACTACATTTGATGACGACTTTCCAAACACATCAAATTTATATAAGAAAACTTACTATTTTTAGAAAGTGTGCTTTTAGTGCTTGATTTGCAATGGAACATAATTTTTTGGACTCTTCTTGTCATTATGATACACCCTCAAAATTTCAATAGTTTTTCGACTAGAGTGATTGGAAATAAATTTTAAAATTTTTACTTGGCAGTGGCTTCAGGCACGGAGCTACCATGGTGGCCATTAATGGAGCTTAAAATGTTCAGTTTGTTTTTACATCCATTTGCGATGAAAAAAATCCATTGCGATATTTTTCTAATTTGGAGCCCATGTGTAAGTTTTTATCTCTCTTATTTCCATAATGATGGGAAATCCAATGAATGCGAGTCGGTGCATGCAAAGTGAGGATTTTGTTGGAGAAAATGATTCTGGCACCATTTGACCTCTTGTTTGTTTCATCTTGATTGTCTTGCAAAATGTGAAATAATGAAAATTATGGCATCTCAATCTGACTTATACTTTCCAATATATGATGAGGTTTTGATCAAGTGGCTTCGTAGTTATTTGGCGAAAAATCTCCATTTTCTCTTTGTTCTTTTTGATTTCACTCTATTTTTCTCTGAGTCCTGAATATTACTATGTATTCATGGTATGGAGATTTTATGTGGTCATGGAAGAGTTGGTTTGGAGAAAAATGGTGGATTGGGTCTCTGGACAATCATTCATGGAGCCATAGCAAGGTATGAAGTCATGAAGGATGAATGAGTGGGAAAAAATGGCTAAGTGCTCGATTTAAATTTTCAAAGGAATGCACATGGAGGTGTTGGGCACATTTTTGTTTCCCTGATGTCCCTAACCTCGGGGACTTGAGGGACATCAATTACCATGGTGGTCAACGTGATGCCATGTGTCCTCAATTCCACAACAGGATTTTCTTGAAAAATGCACTGGGGCTGAAATTTGGTCACATGGGTGTCCAAAAGACTCCCATAGGGGATGAGTAAATTTTTCAATGTCTAATGTCCCTCACCTCAAGAACATAAGGGACATTAGCTTCCAAAGTGGTCGCAGGGATGACGTGTGATCCTTGATCCGATGGTAGGGAATGAATTTTCCAAAAATACACCTAGGGGCTGAAATTCAATCACATGAATGTCCAAAAGGCTCCCCATATGGTGTTATGTGCATTTTTCAAAGTCTAATGTCCCTCACCTCAGGGACATAAGAGACATCAGTCTCCATGGTGGTTCTAGAGCTGACACCTGGCACTTGATTCAATGCCAGGGAATGGATGCTCCAAAAATACATTCGTGGGCTAAGCTGTCAAGTCTGGAGGTCACATGAGGGTCCAAGAGGTCCCATGGAGGGTGAGAGGGCTTCAATGGGGATGGGCACACTTTTCCAACCTTGATGTCCCTGACCTTGAGTGACGTTAGGGAAAAAATCTTGCCAGGCTCTTATAGGCGACACGTGTCCAAGGCTTCAAGGGGGATAGGTACACTTTTCCAACCTTGATTTCCCTTACCTTGAGGGATGTTAGGGACAAAATCCCGCCAGGATCCTGGAGCTGACATGTGTCCTTCCAAAATTTGGCTAAGTCCTGAACTTGTGACAGTGATAACTTGAGCTCCCGATGGACGTTTTCATAAAAAAATTATATGATCCTAACTTTAAATTGAATTTTGGATCCAATGGTGGGGGTATCATGTCTTAATTCATCCATATGATCCCTAAAAAAGAGGATTTTTGATTTGAGACTCTACTTATATCTGAGAAAAACTTCCTGCCAATCCTATACGTCAAGATTTTGTGAAAAATAATATTTCACCATCATGTAGGTCTTGGAATTATATTTCTATAGATATTTTTTTTACTTCTAACTCGATCTGGAGCTCCTAGAATCTTCTTCTAAAGCCCATCAACTGATTTAGGCCTATGAACTACCTAGGCTTGTGCACCCTATTTTCACTTAGACAGACCTAGGTCTTTAAAAACTTCCCCAAACCTTCCAAAATCATTTCCATGATGTTCTAATGTCTTCAATTTACTTCCATATTGAATTTAGCCCTTCTATTCCACTCCAGGGGTTGATCCAGTCCTAGGAATGCCAGTGATAGCCCTTCCCAATACTTCCTATAGTTTGAAAATGAAATCTTGAAATCACCTAGGGGGAATGAATGAAATTTCCTAAATCACCTAAGGGGATGATACAACATTATTCAAGAGGTCACTTGGACTTACTAGATAGAGCCGAGGTATCTTGGAATGATAGAACTTGAAAAATTTGACACTGGGGTATAGTTGTCGTGCTCAGAAATTGTCAATTTCCTGTTGCACATTTACATGACAACAACTAGCTCTAGCTTAGGGACATGACATGGAATGAGAATAGTGAAGACATGACATGGGAATCCAAAATCTCAATTTTAGACCATATAATTCATTGACTAGTGCCTTATCCATTGGGCTTTGTAGAGTCATGTACAACTTACAACAAGAGAGAGAGAGAAGAAGGAAAACACACACACACAAAAAGGATGGAAAGGAAACACATGACACATAACAGAAGGGAAACACACGCAATAGAAAGGGAAACACACCTAACAATCACCTATGGTACAAGGTGGGGATAACCCGCTTTCACTAAAGCACTTTTCATTTCTCAAAATTTACCCTTGAAGAGGCAACACCGAATGATGATGTTCTATATGAAGCCATTGACGGGTTCCAAAATCAGCCCTCCCTCCTCATCTTCTTATGAAATCCAGTGCTTTAACAATTGTCTATGTACTTGACAGAGTGATTCCATGTGAGCTTATTGATGCCTGTGTCCTTTTTGGAAATTCCTCTTCCTTTATGTTCTTTGAAATCAGTTTCATAGTGCCAATTTCCTTCCATGTTTATCCATATAGTTGATTCTCCATCAAGTGTGCTATCACTACCCCAGAGCTGATTTTTGTTCCAATTCCTTTTATATTATGAGTTACTTTCTCAACCGAGTCTATGCTCATTGACATCTTGTCCATAAGAAACATTTTATTCATCCTTTATTTCTAATCCACCGTGAGGCATTTGAATATTGATGGGAGGATCGGAGACAAACTCATACTTGTCTTGTGTATCCATGGAATGAGTGAAGAGATCAAGAATAATCTCGGGTCTTCTCAGAATTCTACTATGTCCAAGATTTCTTGCAGAGTTATGCTTCGTCATTTCTTGCAGCTCATCTTTATATACCTTTGAAGAATACAGCTAGAGGAAACTATCTCGAGAAATTACCTCATTATCTTAGGAGTCACTCAGTGCTCTACTGATTCTTCATCAAAAAGTGCTTCATCTTAAAAGGCCTTGAAACTTCTTGCTTTACTTTGTTCATCATGGAAATATTATTCCTCTTGAAATGGGAAAGAAAATACCTCAATTTCTTCATTTTATCCATCAACCATTGGTTCGAGAGGGACATCATATTTCACATCTTGGTTTGTTTCAACATAGCCAACCTTCACACTGGTTAAGGCCTCTAAGTCAGCTTCATGTTTCTCTTTCATATTCATGGCTTGCATTAGGAGTTCAAGACTAAGCTCCGGGTCCTTCATTTATTCCATGTCTCTCAGTAGTTCTTATACAGATGGTTCTTTCCCATTGTTTGAGGGCTCATTGCACACAGGCTTGGTATCTTCCTGGGTAACATGATCTATGTATTCTTCATCTTCAAATGGTAATTAGAATATCTCCTCATCACAAATATGCACATATGCTGATTTTTCTGCTTGAAAATTTCCAAGAACCATTTCCTCTTCTTCACGGTTTACAGTGTCTGGAAATTCAGAGTTGTCCTCTTGTAACTCAAATCTCCTCAATGCTTCTTAAAAATACAAATCTCTTTGGGAAGGCATGTTTAGGCCTATCAAGATGGGGATATCCTCTTCCTCCTTGGTCACCACAAAGTGTTTCATCCGCCTACTACCCTGGTACAAAAGATTAGCTTCTAGGATTCTAGAATTTTGCACACTGTACCTCATCTTCTTTTCTGGAAGTAATTTCTACATGTCTCCCTTCATTGGTATTGGGTCACATGACCAAGTCATTTGAATTTTCCCTCCCAAGTCTCTACAAAAACTTCTACTCAAAGAACATTCGAATGAGGATGGGACATCGGCTACCAAAATCATTGCTGAAATTTTCTTTTCTAGAAATTTGGCGAGAGATACCTATATACATATTTGACCTTCCCTACGAGTGGGACATTTTTTGACTCCAAGGAGTAACAATAGCCACCGGGTGGACCCATGGTGATTTTGAGAGCTTTAGCAACCTTCAAAGGCATCACGTTATCCTATGCAGCAAAATCTATTATGTAATTGTTTAGTACATATTATCTAACAAGCGGGAGACATAGAAAGGTTCAACTTTATCAATATTTGATGCACTCAGAGAAATCGTGGTCTATGAGGGAGGTGTAGGTGGGTTTGGTAGTACTCCTTTAGGACGATGAGCTACATCATTGGGTGTTAGACTACCATTTCTGATGTATTAGACAAACATCTCAAATTGTTCAGGATGATTCCTCAAAAATTTAGTTTTAGTAATTTGGACTTTGTCTTTGTTTGTATATTCTATGAAATAAAAAGGAACAGATGTAGACAAGGGGGTGAAGGGACTGATTTTGGAGTCTGGATAGGCTTAGGAGCAGGATTTGATGTTTGAGGAATGGACGGTATTTTGAAAGGCACACTAGGAGCTTTCAAGGTATTATATTTTGTAGGAGCAGATTTGGATTCATAATTGGGAGAGGCACTAGAAGACTTACTTGGAAAAGATGGAGTCTTCTTACTTTTTACAGGATCAAGTTTCAGCAATGCTGACTCCATGGAAGGTTGAAGTGAAGATCCTCATTTGATTGTTTTGCAGAGTCAAGAAGACTTACTTGGAAAAGATGGAGTCTTCTTACTTTTTACAGGATCAAGTTTCAGCAATGCTGACTCCATGGAAGGTTGAAGTGAAGATCCTCATTTGATTGTTTTGCAGAGTCACCATAGGAGGATCATCAACCTTATTTTTCTTAGTAGCGGTGGAGGAAGAGGCTCTTTTTTTAAACTGAGAACAAGTGAATACCACACATGAGAAACTAGGTGCATCTTCTTTATCTCCTTCTTCACCTCCAAAATACTCACAAAATCTGATTTGTGTATCATTCTCAAGCTCATCAATCTCTAGGAAATTTCCACCTTCACTTTCTTGTTCAAGCTCTTCTTCACTTTCTTGAAATCTATAATTTAATTTCATGGGTGGGGTCTCCAAGGAGATCCTTTGGGGTGATCCTAAAATTTGATTTGTGTTGCTTCTATGAGAAGATAAACGTTCAAATAATTCCCTCTTCAAATATGCCATCTCATTCTCCATTTTCTACATTAAGGGATCGGTTCTTTCATCTCCAGGACGTTGAGCTTTACCCATTGAGGGATTCTTGATCTTTCTAGATAAGATGAGATTTTCATCAAGTTCAATAGCCATTCTTTGTGCTTATGCTACATCCCTTAGTTAAAATATTCATAAGAGAAATCCTACCTCTGGTGATTGAGCATTGATGAAGAATATCTTGACATTGTTTTGAGATGGTGAATCCTCTTCAGGTATCTTGCGAAGCAAACCCAAAACAAGCCACAAAGTCTCTCATAGTTTCACTTTCTCCTTTCTTCATTTGAGCCAATTGCACTAGGAGGTCCTAACAGTCTTCAGTTGATTTAAATATTTCCTCAAAAGTAGTCTTGATGTCACCCCAACTAGTGATGGATTAGGCAAGAAGGAGATAAAACAATTCTGCTACTTTTTCTTAGAGGGACTCTATGAACAATCTCATAGCAATGTCTTCATGTTAGACGCCAAGAATTCCACATGATGTCGTGAAAGTAGCAATTTGTTCTTCAAGATTTTGTTTGTTTTCACCTTTGAACTTTGGAAAGTTCTTATGGGAACCCGCTGGTAGATCATAAAGAGAGGGTTCAAGAGCAAGTGGGACTGTATTCCTTCCCCATGGAACAATGGGTTGGGGTCTTTCTACTTCATCTTCCATTTTCATTTTTGCTTCTGCTTCAGCTCTTGCTTCTACAAATTATTTTTCTTCCGGGAGCTCAATGCTTAATGGTGGTTGAAAAATGGGAGAATTTGAAGGGGAGTATTAACAGGAGTTTGGATAGGATTTCTAGGTGAACTAATCAAAGTGCCAGATGGAGAGGAGGCTTGAGAGAAGAAGTATGGATTATCTCTAATTTGTTCTTGCTGATTTTGCAAAGCCTCAAAATTGGAAACAACACCGCCTCATGACCTATTGAAGCTGGTGTATCTTCCTGCAACCAACTTTTTGAAATTCTTGAAGTGAGAATATGAAAGGAAACTATGGAATGTGAAAATTCACATGTAGAAATAATCGAGTGTATCTTTCAAAGCAATGGACTTTCATGAAATCTTTTTTTTTTTTTAATTTTTTCATTTTTTTTTTGAATTTTTCAGACCTTGTGATTATATATTGGGTGTAGATGTTGTTAAATCTACCCCACAAAGTGCAAAAACTTTTGGAGAGAAAATTTTTCAGGTGTACATACTTGTGGATTTCTTTCCACACTATAGGAATCTAAGTCCTCTACTTAACTGATGCAACTACCGCATATGCATTCATGATAAAATGTGGATTTCTTTGGTGGCCTTTCAATCGAGGATCCAACAGAGCACTTCACCGACCACAGGCAAAGCTAGCAAAATATTGCTAGGGAAGAATTTCTTTGAAGAGTGGGAAAAGGGAGTGAGAAAAGAGGTAGGATAACTAATGTTGTAGGTAGAAAATAAGATTCCTACACACACACTAGTTAGAAACTTCAACACATGCATTTATGGGAAGAAACAACTCTACTTAATAGCATAAGGCCAAATAGAATTTATTGATAACCAAGTATCAAGAAACCCCTTAGTCAAATAAAGTGAGAAACTTCTTCTTCTTTTATTTATTACTCAAATCAGATTTGTACATAATGTGGGAATGGAGGAAATTTAAGAGTAGAGGATAGTAAAAGAAAATGGCTATCTCCTTTCCTTTCTCTAGGTACAATGCACTCTTAAATTTACAAGATCAATCACCAACCCTTTGAAATGGGAATTGTGTTACAATTTATAAAGTAGAATATGACTCTTCATCTAACCCCCAATGAGTTTTCATATTTCCTCATACAACTTAAAACTTTTCAACTTCCTAGGAAACTTTTAAGTCCCTTTTTATAACATAAAGGTGACTTATTACATTAGGAAAATTAGGACATACGAAAAAGTACAAACCCAACATGAAATTAGAATATTAGAAAGTGAGAGAAAGTTGGGGGGAAGAGGAGAGAGAAAGAGAGAGAGAGAGAGAAGAAGAAGAGGAGATGTCATTTCCAATGAAGTCCATTGATCCTCATTGATGGAAAGATCCAAATGTAGTGAAACTCTGAATCTTTGAATCCCTTGCACACTGTGAATCTCCTTCAAATCAGCTTGTGAATGCTTGCCAAGTTGAGTGAACTATTCTGTTGATGACCACAACTCCTAGCCTACGTATGATATACTATTTTTAGTGAGAGGTGATTTTTTCCTCTTCTCAACCATCGTGATGTGATGAACTCCCTCATTCAATCCTGTGCACCCTACCCTTGCCTCAACTGCTTCTTTGGGGTGACTTACTATTTTTAGTAAGCACCCATATAAGGGACTTACTATTTTTAGTAAGTGGTCATTTTCACTATTTTCTGCTCTGAACACTCATTTTGACTTCCTCATGATCTTCAATGCCCATTTCCTTTGTCTCAGCTGCTTTTGATGATGACTTTCCAAACATAGCAAGTTTATATAGGAAAACTTACTATTTTTTAAAAAAAAATTATAATGCTTGATTTGTGATGAAACACACTTTTTGGACTCATATTTTCATTATGATCACACCCTCTAAATTTCACATAGTTTTTCTCACTAGAATGATTGGAAATAAATTTTGAAATTTTGACCTAGCAGTGGCTTCGGGCATGGAGCTACCATGGCGGCCATTAATGGAGCTTGAAATTTTTAGGTTTAGTTTTGTCTCCATTTGTGATGAAAATAAATCCATTGTGATAGGTTTTTTATTTGGATCCCATGCACAAGTTTTTAGCTCACTCCTATTACCGAAATGATAGGAAATTTGAGGAATGTGAGCCGGTGCACGAAGTGAGGATTTTGTTGGAGAAAATGATTCTATGCACCATTTGACCTCTTGTCCTAAAGGCTATCCATATTGGGATGGGTGATTTTTTCAAGGTCTGATGTCCCTCTCCTCAAGGACACAAGGTACATCAATTTCCACGGTGGTCCCGGGGCCGACATGTGGCGCTTGCTCAGATGGCGGGAATGGATGCTCTAAAAGTGCATCCGGGGCTGAACTATCAAGTCTCGAGGTCACATGAGGGTGGAAGAGGTCACATGGAGGATGAGAGGGATTCAAGGGGGATGGGTTCACTTTTCCAACCTTTATTTCCCGACCTAGAGGGACATCGGGAGATAAAACCCTCCAGATCCTGGAGATGACACTTGTCCTCCCAAAATTTGGCTAAGTCTAAATTTGTTATAGTGATAACGTGAGATCTTGATGGATGTTTTCAGAAACAATTTATATGATCTTGAATAGAAACAAATTTTGGATCCAATGGTGGGAGTATCATGTCTTGATTCAGCCATATGATCCCTTAAAAGTGAATTTTTATTTGATACTCTACTTATACCGATAAAAATTTCCTACCAATCCTATGCACCAAGGTGTTGTGAAAAATATATTTCACCATCATGTAGGTATTGGAATTGTCTTTCATTGATGTTTTTTCACTTCTAACTCAATCAGAGCTCCCAAAACTTCTTCTCAAGCCCTTCAATTGTTCTAGTCCCGTGATTTGCCTAGGCTTGTGCACCTGTTTTCATTCGGATGGCCCCAAGTCTTTAAAAAATTCCCAAAACTTCAAAAATCATTTCCATGACGTTATAAGGTCTTCAATTTACCTCCATATTGAAATTTTCCCTTCCATTCTACTCCAGCGGGTTGATCCAGTTATGGGAAGGCTAGTGATAGCCCTTCCCAATACTACCTATAGTTTGCAAATGAACTCCTGAAATCACCTAGAGGGAATGAATGGAATTTCCTAAATCACATAGGGGGATGATAGAACATTATTCGGAGGTCACTTGGACTTACTGGATAGAGCCGAGTTATCTTGGAATGATAGAACTTGAAAAATTTGACACTGGAGTATAGTTGTCGTGCTAAAAAATTATTAATTTCCCTGTTGCACATTTACACAACAACAGTTTGAAAGAACAACATCCTTGTTTGTCCTTTTATTATGCATGAATCCTCTAACATCATGAGCTTCTGAAATTATATTTGGTCTTCTTCTAGTTCTTCCATCCAAATGGTTTAGTCTATTTCATTGAATGGATGTACACGAGGTAGAACATAAGATTTTTGGTGCCACTTCCATTAGAGATGATCATATTACCAGATTAATGAATGCATCAGTTTTTTCTAACCATAGTCTCCTAAGGATGATGGGATATCATCCTAAGCATTATTTTGGTGAAGAACAATGAAGTCAGTAGGGTACTCCCAAGAGTCTACCACTACTACCACATCCTCCGAACTCCTTCAACCTTAACTATTGATATTTCTACAAGATGTAAGATTGTGGTTGTTGGTATTAGTACTTATAACTTCAAATGACCAATGATTTGTTTTTTATTACATTTATTACTTCCCCTAAGTCAATCGGGTGTTTTTAATCATTGTGCTATCGATTGTATCATTTACTATATAGGCTTCTTGGATGTATATAATTGGGAAGAACTAAGTTCCCAAGCATATATCAGCTATTTATCTAATGACCTATACAAAGATAGGGATCTCTCCTCTTCCTACATGGCTTCTTAATGCATAGGTCCTTAACTAGTTTATTATATATGGGTACATCCTCTATATCCCGAATTAATGGTATTTTGAGACAAATGTATTTGAGCTGACTGAAAAAAGTCAATAAAAGTATGATATGTGGTCAATATTATTTTGTTGTAACCTTTCAGAAATGGTGGCTCATTACCCCGTATTTTATGCCCGTTGGAAATTTGTACAGCTTTTCTTTGCATCTACCTACAACATCTTCTCGTAGTTGATGTGGGTCATCATGTAGCGATTGTGGTTCCTTAACAATCTAAATAATTATGGCTCCATCTAGTGAAGGAATTTATCTTCCTATGTGAAGATGGATATTATTTATATCAATATAATAGGTCGGTATTGAGTTGGTTCATTGGAGTAAATTTGGATGAGAAACTTTATTATTAGGATAAGGTGTTGGTTGAGAAGGTAGTTATGTAGTTTTTATTGGGAGCCCGATTAGGGATTAGGGATAAAAGCTTGTTGTTGTTGTTGATAAGAATGTTGGTAATTAAGATGTGGGTTATTCCACTATTGTCCCCTCAAGGGATATTTCCATTGTTATTGTGGTTGGCCTTTGTATTGAGGTTTCACTATTGTTGGTATTAGTTAGGATATGGTGCCCATCCTTGAGGGTTAACCCAAGGTAGGTACTGCATATATGAATTATTAGACCAATTTTGAAATGAATACATAGGGTATTTTGTCATACCTACTTGCCTCGGTTGCCATGGTTTTCTTTGAAAAAATAGAAAAAATGCCCATATTTTTTCTCGAACATTTTGAAATCAGTTGAAGCCTCCCTTTCTGGAGCAATGCTAGCCAATTCTCTACATGTAGATTCTTATTTCTTCCTTCTACATGCATGGTAGTACTTTGTGAGCGATGTGTCTGCATCTTCATTCTTATTTTTAGTGTGCAGAGCATCCAGGTTGATTGGTCCTATCATTGACAATATCCTTCTTAATGTTTTTGGATATGATAAAAATCTCGACTTAGAGATGTCCCCCATTATTTTGGTAGATAATCCACCTCTTGATCTTACATTCCTTACTCTCTTCATAGTAGCTCTAGAGTAGTTTTTATAGGCATCACAGATGTCTTCAAAACTAGCCTTTGAAATATCTCCTGCTCCTATCAAATCCAGAGCATCCATGTCTTCATCACTGAGTCCCTTCAAAAAGAGTAATTTGAGGGAGTCAAGTGGTATGTCAATGGTGTGCCTTGACTTCTAAACGTAGAATAGGAACCATTCCAAATAGTCCTCTAATGGTTCATCCTCTTTTTGTTGCATTCTATAGATTTCATCACCTCCTCATTACTTGGTTTGTAATAGTCTTGATACTTATTAAGGAACTTCTCCTTCATTTGTGCCCATGTGGTAATAACATTCCTTCCCAATCTGATGAAACACCTTAAGGCTACATTTGTGATTATTGCAGAAAATAACTTCAACTTATGTGCATTAGTGGTATAATCATAGCTCCTACACAAAAAAATAAACTCAAAGAGAAAGGTTTCTAGATCTTTGGACATAGCTACATGGAAATTTGGAAAGGATAACGTAGAAAAATTCTTCATTCCATCAACTTCATTATCATCACTAATGGGAACTCAAAGGTGGCTGCCCCATTTTGAGCATTGTAGTCTACTTCTTCTGTCATCCTTGGCTACTCAGGGAGAAACTACAATACTGTCACTTTGGGGATTATTTTAGAAATCCAACCCTAGTACGGAGGTTTCTTCTATAGAATCTTTAAAATCTTATGAAGTAAATGAAGAGATTTTTCTTACTTGTGGATTAGGTAAAAATATACTATGGGTATCCCTTGGATGGCACATATATCAACTACTTAACTCATTCAATGGTAATTAGTGGGGGTCTATCTTGAGATGAATTCCTAAAACCTACATTGTTTCTAAGAAATGAAAAACCCTCATAAAAACCTAATAACTTGGTAGTGTCCCTGGAAACGGTGCAAAAAATGGTGGTGTAAATTAACTAGCAGAAATTAATATGTTTTTCACTAATCCACATTCATTTATTCATCAGACCTAGGGACGTAAACTTTCAACACTGTCAGTGTTGTATACATAGTTACAAGTGCTTAAGAGGTATAAACTAAAAGATTGTTGTCACAACAATTAGAAAATACAATGTTGGAAATAAAATAAGTTACAGATGAAAGTAGATGCTACATATAAGTAATAAAATAGGTAAAATCATAACACAAGTAAAGGAATAAACTGTTTCAATCCTAATCTATTCATGAAAAGAAGTAAAAAGAAAGGAAAGGGGGTTTAGAAAACCACAAGTGGGCCCTGCCTTGGGTGCTAACCCTTCCTAAGGCTTGTGTCTACAAAAATGATAGAACTCATATTTTATTCATCAGCATGAAGATTCAGAATGAAACTTACAACAATTCCTTAACTATGGATCAATATCTACTATAATCTCACCATTCTCTTTATATTTAGCAGAGACGTGAAGAGACTCATTCAAACTAACAGTTACATTTTGATTAAGTACAAGATCACTACCAAGAAATCCATAGATTCTTATGCATGTAATTAGAACTGAGAAAAGGTGTTCTAATACAAAAACATAACTAATTGTTCATTCTAATAATTAGTTATCAAGTTAAATCAACTAGTTCCATAGTTGTAGTTGCAAAGCATAATTAGGTATTGGTGTGAGATATGATTTTTGTTGTCATAAATTATTCTTTATTGATATGTGCAAAATCAGGTGAAGTATCCACATTGATCAAGATTCCCAAAATCATGGTCTTGTATATGCATGTGTTCTCTGTTGGATACATGTGTCTTGCTACTGAGATGAGTCCCAGTTGCTACATGTCAGTTGTTATAGATGAGTCTCTTTACATTGTGACATATTTTCTTTAGTTGCATGTTAGTGGAAACATATAACAAATTCTTGCAAATAATTATGGAATTTAGATAAAGCACTATTAATCATTTCATTATATCAAAGATATTAACATGCACATTCAAAATCCATAGAAATAGAGTAACTTAATAATAGTTATATTAATTAATATAAGTTCCATAAGTTTAAGTTCAAGTGGAAATGTCTGACATGATAACCGAGATAAAAAGTGCAAGGGTATACAAAATATACAATAGATGATACAATTAAAATAGTAATTAAAGGGTCTCATCACACCCCGAACTAATTTCTCAAATTTCCCCATTCAATCATTATTTGTCTATTCTCTGCTTTCTTGGAATCAACCTATATTATACTGCATAGTCACTTGAAATCCACTGGGAGTGAGATGCCTTCTGGTTCTGTAAAGAAATATATTGCATTCCTTCTTTCCGAAATTTTCCATCACCCTTTCCTATAGGTCCTCGTTAATGTATTTGTTCCCACACCAATGAGTTATTTAATAGTATAAAATTGGTGGATGATATCCAATAGGAAACCAATTTTTTCCACATCCCCTAGGTACCTCAATATATGCATTGATTATCTCAAAAGTTTGGATAATGTTTGGATAGGAATGCATTTATTTTCTCCTCAGCTCTGGTGACATTTCTTCCCATATTTTTCTGCATGCCTGTACTATTTCCACACCATTGAACCTAATATAATATCTTGCCTCATCATGGGATTCTTATCTCATCTTGTATACCCCATGTTTTATTTTCTTCTCTTTCATACACTTACCATACTCCTCAATCATTTCCTTGGTATTTCTTGCCTCAAATTTGATCATCAATGGTTGGTATTTGTACAATTGTCTGTAATCCACCATTTTTTTCTCCCTATATAACTCATTGTTGAAATAAGAACATAGTGCCTAAATTTTTACATCCCCAATGTAAAGAATAGGGACCTAGTCTCTGTCATACTCTAAAGAATAATTATACATATGTAACTCACAAAGAAGTAACTGGATATCATGGGGTATTTTCAGATATATTAAGAAGAAAGGTATGGCTCCACTAATATCAAATGGGATATCATTATTAATACATGTATATTGTAATTGAAAAATTTGTTCGCTCAAGAAGATATAATAAATGTTTGATGGTGGTCTACATTTGAATATTTCATTTATCACATCAAATGTAGCTGCTTTTTTATTTTTTTATCCTTGTAATCTCGTTGTCCTTGGCTCTTAGCTGTATATATTTTCCTCCAGATCCTACTGATGTTGGAAAAGTAACTCTTCCTTTTCTCTATCCCATTTCCTTTGCATCTTGTTAACATAACTCTCAAATTGTTGCACCCAATAGTCTAGCAGAGTGGTTTGGGTTGCCATATTTCTACATGCTAGCTTAGGAGGCTCTCTAAAAACTTATTTTATGAAAACATGTGGCTACAGGCTGGGTGATGGCATTGGTGGAGACATAGGTTCTGAGATTACATGAGCTATATTTGGGGAAATTGGAGGGCTATCTATGTGTATTGCCTATATATATTCCCTGAACAATTTATAGCTTAAGGGTTTGGACAATAATTTCAATTGTTTCTTCAATATTAAGTGGAAAACCTTATACAACATCCACAACATTAGTTTGTGCTTCATGTGCTAGTTTTGATTTCATTTCCTCGTGTTATTATTCATTATCTGCAGCTGCAAAGTGGTTACCTCCTAAATGCATTTAGTCACTACATCCTCTTCATGTTGTGCATGAATAACCTTTGTTTCATTAGGGATCTTATGAACATTGGTTTCATTTTCAATTTCTTCAACTGACACTTCTCCTTTATGCTATGTATGGGTTTTCCCGACATTAATCACCTTTTTTGAACATCAATTGCTTCAAAGAGGGATCTCATGAGTAGGTTTCTCATTTAATTCTTCCTCCCTTGTCTCTTCCACTTCCTTATTTGCATCTTCCATGACTACATCTTCATATGCGTTTACATGATCTCCCTGCTCAACATCCATTGGAATTTGTTTCTTCTTCTTTTCTAGTCCTTCTTCATCATTGTCTAGAAAAATTTGAATGTTTCTACTAGGCCTTGAGGTTTTGGTCTTTTTAGTATTAAGATTGTTTGACCTCCTAGATGGATCAAAGAATTTAGTTGAGGCTTTATATTTTCCTTTCGAGGAAGATGATTTTGGTGTTGATATATTTAGAAAAGTTTCAGAAACTAGAACCCTTTCATGAAATATTGGCCTACTACCTTGTTCTAGAGATGGAGGTTTGTCATTGATAGGTGTTTCTTTAGGTATAAAATCTTTTGAAGGAATGGGTGTTTCTGCAAGAGTATGTGTTTCTGATGGAATGGAGGTTGAAGGTAAGGGTTCAAGTGGAGGATTATAATAACTACTTGATCTTCTTCACTTTTTCTTCCCCTTCCCCAATAGATCATTAATATCATTTTCTCTAGAAAACTCTTCCCATTTGACTATAGGATATTCAATTTCCAATGCATGTTTCAAAATTAAAGTGACAAGACAATGGTGAGACAAGGAAGACCTTCCCCTTTGTGATTCCCTACTCATCTTCTTCAAACTCTCATGCAAGAAATTTGGAACATTCACATGTCTGTCATTCTTTAAATGATTGAGAAATTTAAAATGGACAATATTTAACCATGTGAATACTGACCCTCACAGGTAAATTTTTATGATATAGTTTGACACATCTTCCCAAAAGGGTTTTTAAAAAGTTCATAGAGTAATTTGTTTGTCCCTTGTCTGTCTTTCAAAAAAAAATCATCCTCTTTTGCAAACTCTGCATGAGATTCCTTTGGATTGGATTTTGTAGGAAACATCTCACCTTCCATTGATAGTATAGTGACTATAGTCAATATTTCATCATCAAATTTAACTTGTAAACCCTTGAATATTGCCTACCTATCTTTGAAGGTGGTGGAAAATGTTGTGATTGTAGACTCATTGAAACCTTCGAATTTATTGATGTAATTCATCCAACCACTATCATGAAAGTACTATAGAATTTGTGGTTGATTCTGAAGCTATGAATAGTCTATAGGTTTGTTTATTATCAAGTCTCCCCCATTGTTAAGTTTTGCAACTTCGTAAGCTCTACAAAACAAGAGGTCTTTCACTTGAAATTGATTATGCAAAATTTGAATGAAAAAAATAATTCAAGTGTTTTCCTCTTTAAAATTTATGATCAATTTTTCACGTAACTTGAAAAGTTAAGAATTAATTTGAATTGAAGGATATCCCCATGTGAAGTGAGGTTTTGTGATAACATGGGATGACATGGGAGACATGTCACATTATAGAAGGTGGAAGAATATTATGGGTAATAAATTTTATTAATGACTCGACACATATATTAACTAAATATAATTATTCTAGCTCTACTTTATTAAAGGAAATTGAATTCACTTAACTCAAGATGTACGTTGAATGATTGCGACATGTTCCTTGTTATATTTCACACCCTTGGATTCATAAATGAGGCTAGATGTTGAGGCATTACATGGCTGAAAGTAGTGTTTCTCTAGGCTCTATTGTTGTAGGTGTTGTTGTATAAAATAAGCTCCCTTATGAATTCCATTAATTCCCAGAGAGGGGCGATTGAAGTTTTTGGTGCTAACTATTTTCATCTCTTTTTTCTTGTTCAGTTGGGTTCTTGATTCTTTATAAAAGATCAAGTTCTATCAAAAATGAAAGAAAAATAGGGCTTTGGCTATATGCTACTACAAGTGGACGTTCTAGTCTTTGCACCACCTCCTTTCATAAGATATTATGCACTCCTTGCCACAAATACAACAAATCCTACAAAATAGAAATGCTAATAAAATAAAACATGTTAGTGAGTGTTGTTGATCAAAGGCTAATCACATAACTTTTATTCCTCCCCGGGATATCCAAAGAAGATGGATATACCAATGCCACCGAAGATATCATTCCTCTGACTTAAGAAGATGAACAAACATGTTCATCTTCTAATCTCAATTATAATTTTCTCATTTCCATCCTCCTTTGGCCTCCTCTGAACTGTTGGATGAAGGTGTTCTTATTAGTTGGCTTTTAGTAAAGCCTCAATATGTGACCATTTACCAATAGTTTGAATCTCATATAATTAATGTTGGTGAGCTTCAGCAGATGCATTTGGGAAATATTTTCTCAATCTCATATTGACCTAGACACCTTTTCCTTAATATTCCCATGTGGTCCTTGTATTTGGATTCAAACAGTTCCCAATCACCTTCTTGAAATTGCCTTGTTTTGATGAACCTGTCATACCACTTGTTCCTTTTATTGTACCACCTTTGTATTATGAATAACATTCCTCCTCATTTCATCCAACTCATTGAGTTGAATAATCCTTTGTCTCGATCTTCGAGAAAAATATATTCCAAATTCTAATTTAGTTCTTAATGTCTTGTACTCAAACTCAATGGGGAGAACAACAATCTTGTCGTATATTAGCTAAAAATATGTCCATTTTTATATTCCATATGGTATTAAATGCCCAAAATTCCTCTGGAAGTATTTTTGACCAATCCATTGTATGGAGCGCAATAGTCTTTTTCAAGATGGCCTCAATTTCTCTATTTGTTACTTCATTTTGGTCATTGCATTGTAGATGATGATGTAGACTTCCTATGCCCGATTTCATAGTCCGTAGCTAAATCGAATAACTTCAATAGTGAAGTGGGTATATTGATATGTGACAATCTGCTTGGCACTCCATACCTTATAAAGATGTGGTCATATAGGAATTTTTTAACTTTTTAACTCTTCTGATTTGGTAACACTTTCACTTCTGTCCATTTGGTGAGGTAATTTGTGCATACCAAAATGTACTTTTTTGTTGAGATTTAGGATCTACAGGGACCAATAAACTCCAATCCCCATTTGTCAAATGGTTGTAATACTAGCAGAGGTTGCAATCACATTTCCTCTTATGTGGTCGGATTTCCCATTATTTGTCACTTATCACATCTTCTTGCATACAATGTTGCATCCTTGTGTATTGTAAGCCAATAATACAATGTTGTTAATTCTTTCTACACTATTCTTTTTGTAGAAAAGTTTCCTCCACATGGCTCACTATGGAAAGCTTTGAGGACATCATAAATTTCCTCATCATCTATACATCTTCTCATAACATTATCCTTCCTTGTGTGGAATAAGAAACCAACTATCTAAGAAAACATCACACTTTTCTCAATAATATATGTCTTTTTAGAACATAGATAGTATGTAGGTGTCTTACCTTAAACCAAATAGTTGGCGATATCAGCATACTAGGGTGTCTTGGTAGAGATGGAAAACTTATTCTCATTTTGGAAAGAATCTTCCACCACTACTTCATTATTATTCTCCATTCTTGAGAGAAAAGCATAAAAATCATTGTCTTTCCTAGGTTTATCCATAATTGTTACATAAAAATATCTTAAGAGAAACACCCATCTTATTATCCTACCACTTACAACTGGTTTTCTGATCATATATTTAATGGCAACATGGTATGTGTAGATAAATAATTTATAACCCGTGATATAGTACCTAAACTTACCGATGGTGTATACAACTACCAAAAACTCTTTCTCACTAACCGTATAGTTAAGCTCAGCGTGTTACAGTTCTTATTGACATAATAGATTGCATAATTGAGTATCCCATCTTTCTTTCCTAAAACAACTCCAATTGCATGATCTGAGGCATCAATGTGTATATGAAATGAAAAACTCCAATCTGGTCCTCTCAAAATAGGTGCAAAAGTTAGCATTTTCTTCAAAGTTTGGAATGCAGCTTCACATTTCTCTGTCCATACAAATGTAACATCCTTTCCCAACAAAAAAATAATGGTGTTGTAATTCTACTAAAATATTGAATGAATCTTTGTTAATTGTTTGGCCCCTAAAATATTGGATAAGCGTAAGAATGCGCGTGGGCGCACAAGGCCTATTTGAAGAAGGGCACATAAGGTGAAAGCACACAGGACAGGGTTTTAGGAGGGTTTAGTAGAACCAGTTGCACACGTATGTAAGGTAGAGAAATTTTTTTGTGACTTAGCCATATTTGGCATATGAGGAAGAACATGAGGAAAACATGACCCAACTGTGCATGCAGAGTGGATAAGGTGCCAACCTGACAACTTGGAGCCCACAAAAGGAATATACCTTGTGGTAGAAGATTCCAGAAGGTCGCATGGTGAAGGATGGAGAGCTTATGTCTAAAGGAGCATGATCACATGGAGGACCACTTGGACACTTGGAACCCAGTCCTACAACTTCGAAAGGCATGGCGGTGCTTGTTGAGGCTATAAATACAAGAGCCCAATAGAGAGAAAAATACCGAGAGTTGAAGAGAGGTGAAGCTATAAAAAATACGTAGGAGTTCTATGGGTTGGGTTTAAAGGATCTGTAGAATTATGATGTATCAAGGGGATGGGTTAGAATACTTTTCCTTGTACTAAAAGAGGCTTAAGTCCAATTCGATGCAAAACATTATTCTACACTATTATATGGATCTATGATAGCCTTAATGAATGTAATGTGATTACCAAAATTATTTAATATGGATATATGTGGTTCAAGTTTGACTTATATCTATATGCATCAGTTTTATATATATTTCATATGAGTGGGTATAATCCCCCTGTGCATTTCCTTTTGTTGTGATTCATATCTATATTTTCTAATGCTTTTCTTATCCGAATGAATACATTGATCTCGAATCCCGTTACGATCTATAAGATGAATGTATGGTTTGTTTTCATTCTCGTCACTTAAGTTTCTATCATAAATAATGTATTCTCACAAAACTCACACAAAGGAGAGGCTTAGCACCCACGCGTGCCTCGGGTGATTGTTTAGCACCATTGGGTGATAGGCTAGCACGTATGGGATTTCCTTGTTCTCTAAGGGGAATAAAAATGGCTACATCTTGGTTTTGTTTCTGGGACCTCTTTTTGAAGTTGTTTTAAGAAATGGCATGCATATTTGTCCTTGTGATGTGTGATGATAGAGTTCCTAACTTTAGAAAGTGTTGAAATGTGGTTCAAGAGCACGGAGGATAGGTTCACTCAAAGATTCAACACTAAACGTAAGTTCAATATGCGTGCATGGGTAGAAGCTATATGAGACATTACTCTATTACTTCCCATTATAGCTATATGAATGGCTTTAAGCATATGCATCCAGATCAAACTAGTACTATAGATCACGTGTGTGGACCCAAGATGACTATCAGAGGCTCCGGGATGTAGATATGACTTGGACGAGTGTTATTGATCACCGGTGGAAGGGAATGTTGGCTAGTTACACATCATAATAATCCATTTCGATGTATTATTTCCTAGAATTTTCTGAGATCAAGTTTCTGAGGGATCCTAAAGGATCATTTTTGAGTGCCATTCCTCTAGCTATGAAGATATTGGTCGTTACTTTGAGTTTAGAAGCATTCCCCATGGTGGCTAAGCTACTCTGAGAGTCTTTGGGTTTGGAATCTAGGGTGGAGGAAGATTTTGGACATTATAGCTGAAAATGAAAGGGTGGAGATATGACTCAAGTATAACAAAGCTCGTGAAAGGGAGATGACTAGATAATGCGAGGTTGCAAGTGTGATGGATCTATGGAGGTAGTTATTACGAGAGGGTGTTGAAGTTCACGTGGAGGAGATGGATCCTAAGTAATATGTGCTACCCCATTTTCAAAAGTGTGGGAGAGACCCCTTCACTTCTAGTGATATTTCGTTGCATGGAGAAAGAAGAGTTGTTGGCACACATCTAAACCCACCTGGTGACCAAGCCCTAAGGCTTGGTTTTTCAAATCAAGGGAGAAGTATTAATAACCTAGTTGATATCTATGGGAGTGACCGATCGGTGCCCAGGAGATATAATTTTTCATTTGGAACATCCATGGTTGCACATACCATTCTCGGTGTTTGGAGGAATTTTCGGACAAAGTACACGTACACAAGGTTTGGGCAATGCATTTTGGAGTGGCATGGGATACACTTCTTCAGTGGAGTAATCTTGTAGACCATTGGTGTGTAGTTTAGTGGAACATTGGAGACAATAGGTGTAACCACTTCAAGCCCATTGCTAGTTACAAGAGGATCTGGAGGTGGAACTAGTGGATCTGGAGGCATAGGACCTGGTGGATCTAGTGGATCTAGTGAAGGTAATATTGGAGGGAACCAAGGATCTGGATCAGGAGGATAGGGGCCTCAGTCACCTCCTCAGGTGTTCTTTGAGATTTATTTATACTTTCCAGATTACCAAGGTACAAAGGATGGTGTAAAACACATGCACAAGTGTGAATTACTATAGCACACGAATGGGATCACTACCCTATATAGTAGAAAGCAAGTCAATTTGCAATAATGTTGCAAGGAAATGTACATATCTGGTATAGGAAGTATGAACCCTATCAGACGGTGGTAGACTACACCACATTGAAGAATTCCTTCCTAGCAGAGTTCCATATACCAGAGTTCGAGTAGAAGAGCATCAACACTTTGAAAGAGATCTAGCAGGAATGGCAGAGAGTGTGCGGGAGTATGATGCACGGTTTAAAACTCTCCTGTCAAAACTATCATATGAAATTCACCCTTCACAACATTCTCAATGGTTTTTGGAGGCTTGATCACTCCATTTAGGAGGGCATTGTCACATAAAACATTAATTGAACTTTGCAAGGATTTAAAGGATGCCTTACATGTTGAAGCAGTTGGGAGCATTAATACTGGTGTGAGCCCCTTTCTGGAGGCTCAAAACATGGTAACGACTGCAAGCAGTTAGAGAATATATCTATAAAATCAGCACATGAGACTCGCAGTGGTCTTTGGTGCATAGATTGTGAAGTAGAGGGGCATGCCAAGGATAGTTTCCCACGGAAGTCAGCACGCAGCGTAGAAATAGATTGTGAAATTTATCATGGGGACCATGATGTGAGTATATTTCCCTTGTTTCAGTGTGTAATCTAGAAGAATGTGTCTTGCTACTACAATACCTATACCTCTACAACCCATGATACTAAGGGTTGTAGGATTATTAACCAAATCCATGATGTCATTGATCATGGTGTGCTCTAGATCATCCTTTCCAGTAGTTCTAAGGAGGATGATCACCATAATGAAGGACATGCGGATGGAGGGGCACTAGGGAGAGGTTTTCACAGAGGATCCCATGGTCACAAGAACTACGGATGAGGGAGAAGTGAGTTCCTAAGAGGAACTTGCTTAACTATGGATCTATAGAACATTATAGGCACGAGTGTCGAAATTTATTGCAGTGATCATGGTGCAGGAAGAAGCATTAGTATGAGGAGTGCCTTGAGTTGTTTGATAACATGATCTAGTATCACCGAAGGAAAAGGGCATTGGGAGGGTGAGTATAAAGAAGGCCAATGCACAGTGAATGCCTAGAGTGGCGTATGAGTCAAGGGTAGAACCTATTTTAGTGACAACACGAGTAGAGGTTGCACATGCCAAGGAAGTACCAAGGTAAAGGACTCTAGTCTCAAGAGAATAAGTGGTGCATGGGAAGTATCTGACCCTTCCCACTAGAAGGAAGTGTATCAAGAGACAATGGATGTCATTCGGAGTTTGCAAGGAGAAATCTAGTGTCTAAAGGAGAAGTCCAGTAGCAGGAGCAAAGGAGGAATGTTGAGGCTCTGCAGAAGGACCTAGATGAGGTCAAGGAAGTGTGAAAATTTTAAGGTAAGAGAATATTATTCCCTTGCTAGGATAATGGCTATGGGAGAAGATTCTACACACCAGGACCAAAGTGTAAAGGTAGGTGTTGCATGCAAACCTCACTCCACATAGCCTTGAATATGATAAAGAGATCACACTAAATGTAGTTGTGGATGGTTAGCTGCTAAGTAACATATTGATTAACAAGGGAGTAGAAGTCAATGTTCTTACATTAGATTCCTAACATCAAATGGGAAGGCCAGCATTACAACCATCTTTGAATGTGTTGTATATGGAAAACAAACCTAAGGCAATTCCCATTAGAGTATTGAAGGATGCAATGATCACCATTCAGGGGGCCAAGTTTACTGGAGACTTAGAAGTCTTGGTGCTTACTGAGGTAAACAATTTTCTTGTATTTCTTGGGCACCCATGGTGCTATAAGAGCAATGCTGACCTAAGGTTCAACAAAGGGTATAACAGTTTTGAGAACAAGGAAGAATGGGTCATCATCCTTTTGATGGATGGGAAGTTGGTGCCTTACCTTTAAACTTTGGGAGAAGAGGTCCTTGATAGAATTTATGTGCACTCCATCAGAGACCTAGAGATAATTCACCCTACAGAAGGAGTTATCCAATTTGAGGATTCTTAGTCTATAAGTGATATAATAAGCATGATGTGTTACAACTAGGCACACGAGACCCGTGAGTTAATTAGGTGATAGTTGAGGGGGTCTGTAACAAGAGTGACCAAGGCACACTCACTCAAGCACCTAGGAGGAAAGAAGTTACCAGGTTACTCTGGAGGGGCATACCCTGAAGATTTCATATGAGACATGGAATCTCGGTGTAAAGATGAGGATGAAAGAAGAGGTATGATCTATTATAACCTACTCATTACTATAGTGTGCTGGTGGGATACACATCAAGAGAGCCTCCTGGAGTGGCATGAGGTAAGAATCATGTTTTGTGTAAGGTTTTCCAAGAACAACGCGACCACGGTCATACAATACTACCATGGTAGAGAGAATGCTTCATTTTATATCCAAGCATGTGAGAAGGCATGGATAGGAGGTGAAAAATGCTTACCACCATCATTATGGGTGCATAATTTATATTCCACACTACAAGGTTGTGCGTGTGCATGGTATATCCACTTAGAAGCACGCCGCCAGATGGGAAACGGTAGAAGGTGACAATTGATCTCATCCAATATTTTGAATATTAGAGCACAAAGCCATTAGTGGATAAGGAATTGCAAGTGATCAAGCACCTTACAATGGGGGATAGTGCCATGGTAGAAGACAAGCTACTAGATTTTCTAGGTGAGCCCATTTTAGAGGCACGCTTCGATGAGGATGAGTCGAGGAGATGTAGTTTGAGCTCGCATGCATAGAGAAGGAAAAAGGAAAGATGGTTTATGTCATATATGGAGAGGAAATGGAAAGTCTAGATGTTAACCACTCTGTAGGTACACATGATGTTATAGATAGCACTGATGAAAGGATGCATGCTTACCATGATCCCTTAAAGATGAAGAAGGTTAACATTGGGTCAAAGAAAAACCCAAGGAAGCTATCATTGGAGAATATTTATTAGAGAATGCGGTATCAAAGATCATTGATCTATTACATGAATTCCAAGATTTATTCCCTCGCGGATATCATGAACTCAAAGGTGTCCACCATTCCTTGGGGAGATGAGGATAAAACTGAAGGAAGGTGTGCGCCCAATTTGAAAAGTGACTCAATGATTGTATTGTGATTACCAAACATATTTAATATGGATATATGTGGTTCTAGTTTTAATTATATATGTATGGATCGATTTTATATATATTTCATATCAGTGGGTATAAACCCCTATGCATTTCCTTTCTATTGTGATTCGATTTATGTTACGTAATGTTTTTCTTATCCGAATGGATACATTGGTCTAGAAGCCTGCTTACGAGCTCTAAAATGAATGTATGGTTTGTTTCCATTCTCTTCACTTAATTTTTTTCGTAAATAATTTATTTTCACACAACTCACACAAAGGAGGGGCTCGGTGCTGGTGCGTGGCTCGAGTGAGTTCCCAAAGTGCTCTTTGGGTGATAGGATGACGCACATGTGATTTCCTTATTATTTAAGGGGCATTAAAATGACTACAAAAATACCCAACATGACCCAAGATGCTCCTTATATATTTCTATTTTTTTTGTTGGCATGTTTGTAATCACTAATATTTTTGCTATATCTACCTAGATTCCAGTAGATGATAGATAATGACCTAAAACTATCCCCTTAGACATCATCATATGAAATTTTTCATTGCTCTAAGACATATTATTCTCATTTCATATCTTGAGATCTTCTTCTAAGTTCTTCATTGCTTCATTATAAATTCTGCCATGGACTGTAAAATCATCCATGTATACCTCCATGCAGTCATTGGTTAGATCTGAGAATATGCTTAGAAATTCTCTATGAAATGTGGAAGGTGTAGTGCATAGACCAAAGGGAATAATAGAGTATGTTAAAGTTACCCATGGGCATGTGAATTTCATCTTTTCCTAATCCTCTAATGCAATTTGAATTTGGTTATAGCCACTATAACCATACAAAAAGATAAATACTTTTTTCTAGCAAGAGTGTTGAGTACTTGATCAATGAAAGGGAGTGGAAAATGATCCTTCTTTGTTTCTACATTCAACTCCCTATAGTCTATGTAGATTCTTCATTTACCATTATTTTTAGGTACAATAACAAGGGGTGATACCCATTGATTGTCTAAAATTGGATATATGAATCCAACATCCAATAATTTCTTTAATTCCTCTTTCACTATATCCCTCATTATTGGGTTCATTATCCTATGTGGTTGTCTTATTGGCTTACAGCTTTCTTTGATGTATATCTTATGAGTACAGAGTTTAGGATGGATCTCATGCATGTATCCATAGTTCCATGAAAATTTTGTCTTGTTCTTTTTTAGAAGTGTAAGTAAGAGTTGCTCTTGTTGCATGCTCAACATTTTATTCACATTGAGTGGCTTTCCTGGTGAAATCTTCACTTGCTTAGAAATATCATTCATAGAGCATATGTTGTTACTAATAGAATTGAAGATATAATCATGTTGACAAAGTTGGTGTAGGATGCAGTTCTTACGTGGAACATTCATAGTACTCTATTGCGGAAAGATTTGATTTTTAGGAAAGCTTATGCATTGAAATTTTCCATCCTCTTCTTCATTCTTACCATAATTATTCTGCATAATGTTTGAAAGAATAACATCCTCCTTACTTCCTTCTATTATGCATGAATTATCTAGCATCATGAGCTGTTGAACTGAGATCTAGTCTTCTTCTAGTTCTTCCACCCAAATGGTTTGGTCTTCTTCATTAAATGGCTATGTAGGGGGTAGAGCATAAGATTTTTGGTGCCACTTCCATTAGAGATGATCATATTAGTATATCTACATCTAATGAATGCATAAAATATTTCCAACCATCGTCTACCTAGGATGATAAGATATCCTCTTAAGCTTGCTTTTGGCTGAAGAACAATGAAGTTCGCAGGGTACTCCCAAGAGTCTACAAATACAACCACATCCTTCTGTAACTCCTTCAGAATTAACTCGTTGATTTGTCTATAAGATGGAAGTTTGTGGTTATTGGTCTTAGTTCTTCTTCTTCATATCATCCATTATTTGTTTTTTCATTACATTTATTTCTACCCCTAAGTTATCAAGGTTTTTTAATCACTGTGTGCGTTGATTGTAACATTTACGAAAGGGTTTTTTGGATATATATACTTGGGTAGAACTTATTTCCTAAAAAAAAATCAGCTAATTTTCCAATGAGTTGTGCAGTATATGGATCTCTCCTCTTCCTTCTTGAATTCTTAATGTATAGGTGCTTAACTAGTTTATTATAAATGGGTACATCCTTAATATCTTTAATCAATGGTATTTTGACACAAATATCTTTAAGGTGATTTGAAAAAGTCAAAATCAGATTATGATATGAGGCCAATCTTATTTTCTTGTAACCTTTCAAGAAATGGTCACTTATTACCCTATATTTTACGTTTACTGGTAATTTCTATAGGTTCACAGATCTACATGTTGCATTTTCTATAGTTGTTGTGCAGTCATCCTACAACATTTCTGGTTCCTTAGTAATATCACTAATTATGGGACCATCTAGTGAAGGAAGTGCTCTTCCTTGGCAAAGATGGATATTTTTGATATCAATAGAATAAGTTGATTATTTATTTGGTTCAAAGGGAATAGGCTAGATGAGAAGCTTTATTGTTAGGATTAGGTGTTGGTTGAGCAGGTAGTTGTGTAGATTTTGGTTGGGAGCCCGATTCAGATTAGGCATCAAGTCTTGTTGTTGTTTCTAATAATGAGGTTTTTTGATAAATTTTTTGGTAATTAGGAGGTGGGTTATTCTACTACTATCCCTTCTAGGAAGTTACCATGATTGGGGAGGTTTTTTCCATTGTTGTTATGGTTGGCCTTGGTATTGAGGTTTCTATTTTTGTTGGTATTTTTAGGATATACGGCCATCCTTGAGGGATAGCCCAAGGTAGGGGTTACATATATGAATTATTATACCAATTTTGAAATGAATGCATAGGGTCTTGTGTCATACCTTCTTACCCCAAAGGCCATTCTTTTCTTTGAGAAACATAGAAAACTTGCCCATTTTCTATCTCCAAAATTTTGAAATTAGGTGAAGCTTCCCTTTCTTGAGAAATGCTGGCCAATTGTCTACATCTACATTCTGATTTCTTCCTTCTGTATGCATGGCAAGTACTTACTCGGTCGCTACGTCGACATCTTATTTCTTTTTTTTAGCATGTAGAGCATCCAGTTGATTGGTCGTATCATTGAAAATCTCATGCTTCATATTTTTTAACATACTAATATTCTCTAACTTATATATGTACCCCATTGTTTTTGTATATAATACACCTCTTAATCTTACATTCCTTACTCTTTTCATAGTATCTCTGGAGTACATTTTGCAGGCATCACAGATGTCTTCAAAACTATCCTTTGAAATATCTCTTGCTCCAATCGATCCATAACATCCATGTCTTCATCACTGAGTCCCTTCAAAAATAGTATTCTAATGGAGTCGGTGGTATATCAATGTCAGTACATTGACTTTTGAATGTATAATATAAACCTTTCAAATATTCCTCTTTGGTTCATCCTATTTTTGTTGCATTATGTATATTTCATCACCTCCTCTACTTCTTGGTCTACAATATTCTTGGTACTTATTAACTTTTCCTTTATTTTTGCCCATATGGTAGCAAAATTCCTTATCAATCCCCGAACCACCTTAAGGCTGCATCTTTGAGTGTTGCAGAAATACATTCAACTTATGTACATCAATGGTATAATCATAGCTCCTACACAAAACATCAAACTCAAAGAGAAAGGTGTATGGATCTTCTGACATAGCTCCATGGAAATTTGGCAAGGCTAATGGAGAAATGTTCTTCATTATAGTAGATGCATTATTGTCATTGATGGGGAACTCAAATGTGATTTCCCGATTTCGAGCATTCTTATCTACTTCTTCTACCATCCCTAGTTGCTCAGGAGAAGCTATAGAAAAGTCACTTAGGGGATTGTCTTCGAAAATCAACCCTAGTATGGAGGTTTCTTACTCAAAATATTCAAAGTTAAATGAAGTGATTTTTTCTACTTGTGGATTAGGTAAAAATCAACCATGGTCATCCCTTGGATGGTACATGCATCAACTACTCAACTCATTCAAATGTAATTAGTTGGGGGTATAGCTGGAGATGAATTCCTAAAACCTAGACTTCTTCTAAGAAATGAAAAACCCTCATAAAAACCTAATAGCTTAGTAGTATCCCCAAAGAACGACGCCAAAAATGGTGGTGCAAATTAACTAGCATAAATTAGTATGTTTTTCACTAATCCATAGTCATTTATTCATCGACCTAGGGACATAAAATTTCAACACTTTTGGTGTTGTGTACACGATTACATGTGCTTAAGAGGTATAAACTAAAATATTATTGTCACAAAAATTAGAAAATATAATGTTGGAAATGAACTAAGCTACGAGATGATATTAGATACTACAACTAAGTAATACAATAGGTAAACACATAACACAAGTAAATGAATAAACTATTGGAATCCTAATCTATTCATGAAAGGAAATAAAACAAAAAAGAAAAGGAAAAGGGGGTTTAGCAAACAACAAGTGGGCCCTGCCTTGGGTGTTAACCATTCCTAAGGCTTGTTTCTATATAAAAATTATAGAGCTCAGATTTTATTCAACATGAAGATTCATAATGAAACTTACAACCATTCCTTAACTATGGATCGATATCTACTACAGTCTTGCCATTCTCTTTATATTCAGTAGAGACGTGAAAAGACTCATTGAAACTAATAGTTACATTTTGATTAAGTATAATATCACTACCATGAAATATGTAGATTCTTATGCATGCAAAAAAAAATGAGATAAGGTGTTCTAATACAAAAACGTAACTAATTGTTCATTATAACAATTAGTTATCAAGTTAAATAAACTAGTTCCACAATTGTAGTTGTAGAGCGTAATCAGATATAAGAGTGAGATCTGCTTATTATTGTCATAATTATTTCTTTATTGATATGAAAAAACTTTGGTAAAGAATCCATGTTGATCAAGATTCCCATTATCATGGTCTTGTATATGTGCTTGTTCTCCTTTGGCTGCATGTGTTTTTCTACGAACAATTCCCAGGTTGTTGCATGTCCATATTCTGTGGATGAGTCCCTTTACAATGTGATATATTTTCTTCAGATTCATGTTAGTTGTAACATATAATAGATTCTTGTAAACAATTATGGCATTTAGACAAAGCAATATTAATCATTTCATTGTATCAATGATATTAACATGCACATTCAAAATCCACAAAAATAGAATAAATCAAGAATAGTTATATTAATTAATGTAAGTGCCATAATTTTTAGTTCAAGTGGAAATGTCTAACATGATAACCAAGATAAAAAAGTACAAGGGTATACAAAATATCCAATAGATGAGACAATTAAAACAAACATTAAAGGGTTTCATCACCACCCAATGCTAATAAACCCAACAAACAACCAATCATAACTCCTTGTAAAGATGTTTCTCCTTGAGGATTGAGGTGAATATAATTCACTCCAATTGGAGAATTATTATCTAGTGTCTTCTGCCATTTGGAAAGTGCTAATATGATCATGCACCCCATTTTAAAACCCTTCAAATAAGGGAATACTAAACCAAAATTTTATAGAAACAATGAATACTATGAATACCTTTGTATCAAAGGCCATCATACGATCGATGCATGAAACTTTGCCATTATGTAGAAGACTTGATTGAATGAGGAGATCTAGAGGTTGAAAATACCCATGACACCAAAACCCCCAAAGGTGAGAAATCAAATATTTTCAAAACCCCTTTTCCAAATATGAAAAATTAAAATCACACAAAGGATAAGGTTCAATCATCCAATAATGCTAAGTATGAATGAGTTATCTCAACTATCAATTATGATCAAAACCTAGATGTCACAATAAATATCAAATCGTATTGTATGCAAAGAACCACTAGAAAGATGAAAATTTTGGTCCCTACCACAAAGAAACCTACTACTTTATCTACCATACCATCTCCTCATCCGAAATCTAATTCTATTTCCACTTCCACTTCCTAACCTACATCTTTGTCCACTTCATTCAACATTATCAAGTAGTTGTAGAATAATACAACACAAATTTCCATCATGGAATTGTGTAAATATTCTCCCACATTATAATGTTCTCATACAAAGACATTGAATGAATCCCATGTTCCACATGATATTAATTCCCAAATATTCTAGGACCTGATTGCAAATCTTTCAACACAAAATCCTATCTTATCATTCGGTCCTACTTTGATGTTCTCAACCCAAACCTTGTTAATAATCATCCCTTATATGTAAAATATTTTATAACCACCAAAAGATTAAGCATGTGTAATTTGACAATGGAGAAACATTGAATATTTACTCCATGAAACTATTATGATTTCGGGTTAAAATGAAGAAAACTTACAAAAAGATATCATAACCATTCATAGATATGATAAAAATGAAAGACAGCTTCGGAGGAAAAATCGTATTACCACTTATGGTTGGACCACTTACCTTAGACATGTTATGTCATGTGGTGGAATTATAAGTTTTGTATAACATTATCCTTGGTCGAACATGGATTCATGCCTTGAAATACATCACATCCACATACCACCAATGTATTAAATTTCTCCACTTGGATAAGGAATTCACATTACATGTTGAAACCCAACCCTTTGAGTACTGCAAATTCCTCTAAGGATGGTAAAAAAATGCCAATTATTGTCCATTGGCATATAAATTTGCTCCACCACGTGTAATCGATTTCAATATTAACATTTTTATATATCCAGATATGCTTCCCAAACGTATTCCAAAATCATAAAAGAGCCATCATCACAAATTTATTGATCAAACATCCTATGCTAATCAACCATCTTCTCGTTAGTCAACCATCGTCGATAATAAATCTTGTGAAAATCAACCCTCTTTATCTAAAAACCCTCCCTTTTCCACTAACCAACAATATTTTTGACCTAATTACCCTTCCTCATCTAATAATCCATATTATTTTAAATCACCTTCTCCTTATGTTAATCAAGATTCTTCCTCTAACCCATCCTCCTCTTCTTATAATCCATTTTCTTCATGCTTTAAGACTACTAAACTATATTTTACACCATGTGAGACACCTACAAATTCCTCGAAACATATGTTCAAAATCATCGATAAGGGTTGCAGTGAGTACCAATTTCAAAACATTGAGAATTATTTTTACATCAATAAATCCCCATAAAACTATGGACAACCCAACACTTCTCACATCAGAAGCCCTCCCACTTATAACATAGGTTAGTTAGTTTGGAAAAAGTTTAGATATCTTAACGAAGAACATATTCCAAGTTCCTTAGGATCTTGGTTATATAATGAAAAAATCGCTTCTTGTTATGAGTCCCCTTAATTTACGAAATCTCGTCGAATAATGAAAAACATGTGATGGAAGGGTAAAGGACTTAGTAAGAATGAAAAAATTCACTTAGATCAGGTCACTTATGTTAAAAATCCTAGTAAATGTGACCTTGGTTTCAAAACATTTAACGTATCTTCCATATTATTCTCAAGTAACAACCATGATACCAATTTTGATGATGAAACATGTTCTAGGAACAATATCTTTGATAACCTTGTGGAAACAAACATTTTTCTTTAAAAATTCTATTAATACCATTGATCTCACCCATCCTACCCTTGTAACTCTAGATCCCTCATATCATGTTTCTAAAAATCAAATACTTGAAAAACCAATGCATGTAATCCATCTAAATAAATTTTATTCCTGAGGGTCTCTCTATCTCGGAAGAAACCCGTTGTACATTCCTTCTATCTAACCCATCTCCATTTTTCTAAAACTTTTCACTTCATTGAAAAAAATTCCCATTATAAAAATCACTTGTTTATATTCATCATCATGAGATAAATGTTAATATAGCTCCTATTAAGTCTTGTGAATCTCATACTTATAATTTCTCCCATTAAGTCTTGTGAACTATGGAAAACAACAACAAATGGAAGATAAACTAAACACAACAAACCTCCCTATAGTCCTCCAAAGAAAACCTAAAATAAGATCATGGAAGACTTTGAGCTTGTGTTATCTTGAATATTCTTGATTGTGGATGCTCCTAATTCAATCTACAAACAGATTTGTAAATGCTATGAGATTGGATCAAAGGATGGAATTTTAAAATTAGCATAGGTAGGATGCAATTTTGCTCAAATATCTAATGAAATTTTTTATTAAGGGGATGTATTGTATTTATAGCTAAAGGTAGAGCCATGGAGGATGGACCCCTAGGAATGTGGAGTTAGAGTTGAAGTTAGAAGTTGAGTTAACTAGGGAATAGGGAAAGTGGTTGTTGACTAGGGGAAAATAGGTGCATTTCCCCAATTAAGTAAATGTTACAATGTGCAACATAATAAATTAATAATTTATTTAATAAATGTTAATTAACTTAGGTAAAGTGTACTATGGACTAATTTAATTAATCCAAAGGGGGTGAATGTACCTGATTAATTAATTAGATTAATCAATCGCAAAGGGGGTGAACTAGGAAGTGAACCAAGATAGTATTGGGAACTAGTGTAATTTTTGGGGTGTCTACATTTTCCCCTCTTTAAATTGCTATTGTGAAGTAATAACACTTTAAAGATAGTAGATGCATGTAGAGTGGTGAGAGGAAAGCTATGAAGCACTCGGTTTCCCCTGAGTAGGATAATAGAGGAATGCCCCCTCAAGTGGGTGGACGACGTAACAAAGTGGTGGAAAACCTTTTAATAGAAAGGAAGCATGAGATTTAAACAAGGATATGAGAATATTTTCTCATAGAATGAGTGTCATTTAGGGAAAATTTTAAGACCTCCCCAAAAAAAATCATAGAAATTCTTAGGTGAATCTGGGAAAATTGAATTTTGTGCTAATATGTTGTCAGCCAGTAGCATTTTTTATGCTACCGGCATCGACATCAAATATGATGTTATCAGGTGATAGTATATGATGTCAGCCAAAAATATATGTAATTTTTAAAAATCATTTTTGACAATAGTAGTTAAAATGATTGGCTCGATGAGAAACCTATCCTCCTAAAATATGGCATAGACAAAAAATAAAATAAAATGATTTTTTGTGAAAAAATAAATTTTTTGGGGTAAGTGTAGCAATTTGGTGGAAAATTAAGTGGACATAAAAACCCAAAATTTATGTACCATGATCGTGGTTTTTACACCACGATCATGATTTTTAAACCGCAATAGCAAAATTATTTTCATAGGTTTGGTGATTTCTAAACCTAAAACACGATCACAATTTTAAAACTGTGATCACTTTGTCCTTTGAGACAAAAAAATAAACCCGCGATTCCTCATTTTCCCCATTTTCCCCTGTGAACTGTGATTTCTCCTAGACCTTTGGCACTCAAGCTTTGAATACCCCCTAAAAATTTCTCCTCAGACTTCTAGATCATGAAAGTTTCAAAATTGTCAAGTTGAAGAGGTAATCCCTCGATTTTGATCAAATTTCTTGCATTTTAGGTTATTTTCTATAATTTTCATGTGTTTTACAATTTTTTGTTTATGTATACAATATTTTTTTAGTTGCTCAACAAGCTCGTAATCTTGCAAACCATCCAAATATTCCTCAAAACCCTCCTCCAAATGTAGATCCACCTCCTGTGGCTCCTTCTATCCCCATGGAACCAACAAGAACACAAGTTGATATCATTGGAAGAATCTGAAAAAATAAAATTTCCATTGAGAACCTTATTTAGAATATAAGATAAAATCATGCCACAAATCCATCCCGCATGACTTTAACCAACACATTGCAAACATTGATTGGTGAAGTCGACTCCGTAACTAACCAAATAGACAGATGAAATACCTTTAGAGGTGATTGTAGGTGGTGGTATGTGGATAAATTATCCCATATGGTCGTAAAAGATAAAAAAAAAATGTAAAAGACTGCATTTGTGCATTATTTGCTAACCAAAGAACCAATGCCCCCCATACCTACTTGAAAATGGTTCGCAATCTATTGGTGCCATGATGACCGAATCAAGAACAATTTTTTTGAATGGATGGTTTTTTATTATCCACCATATAACAACAATGAGGTTCCTCTCTATTTTTTGAAGAAATTATATTGCGAGTTTGTGCTTAATGAGGTCCCAAATTATTTTGAATTTTCTGAGTTTTATGGGCGAGGAGGTGGCTCTACACAGAGTAGACCTAGTGCATGCATTGGTCAACCAAGGATCCCCCATGCCCCAAAACCCCCACTACCTTCAGTTATCCCTCCTATAGTGAAGGAGGTTGTGGAGATTGACACACTACATGCATTAAGGGAGCTCACTGACACTCTGACCCAGCATAGAGACCGGATTACATCTGGTGATGTTGGTGGAGGTGCTAGTTCTAGTGCACCACACCACTGTGGATCATGTAGTGTCGTATGCACTACAGGCGAGACATCATTTTCTAGATCACATGATTTATTTTCTTTATATGATATTATGGTAGATGTTTTTGGAACTAGTGCAAATGATCTTGGTCTTTCACAGGTAAATGTCAAATAAATATTTAATATATATATATAATAGTTTAATTCATTTGAGATTTTAATATATATGTATTTGATTACGTCATGTACATACATGTAAAAACTATTTTTTTTTATTTTAAACAACAAGAGCCGGTGAAGGACACATCCGATATTGACATGCTAGCTACTACAGTTGGGCATGTTACAGATGTAAGTTTCAAGTTGTACTTACATTTCAAATTTCATTTGATTGCACTTTTATTATTATAATGTTTCACGTGTACATGTACATATTAATATGTTTATCTTTTATACACAGGAGCCTAGCGGGTCATCATCTTGCTCTAGGCACTGAGGCTACTGGCATGCCTCACGTGACTTTTACGTAGGTTAGTTTCTCTTTACACTTTGTTTCTAATTGTGGAAGTTTAGTTGTGTATCTACTCTTGTAGGAATTTTGGAGACTTAAGTAACATCGAAGCTTCCCTAGAAGATCATTAAACCTAGATTCCTTGGTTCGTTTCTATTAGAAAATTAATATGTATTGGTTTGTTATGTGTCGATTATGCTTTGGGTTTGTTATGTGGCAGTCATGTAGATTAATATTGATCTGTACATGTTTTTTGTATAGCTTATGACTGCTAGAGAGACTCCTCCATATATGCAGATTGTGGAGGTTGTTGTAGATTCTACCATAAAGATCTCGCAGATCTACTAACAAAGGTACAATTTTCAAATTTGTTAAAATTTGGAGGAATGTTTTCTTATTACTTAAATCTACAATATCAAAATTTACACATGAAATATTTAATTTGAACTATTTATTTGTATGTAGCTTACCCCTCATGATTATACCATTGACCCTGCGATGCATCGACAACAAATTGATAGGGATCATGAGATTACGGTAAGATTTTAGATGCATTAACTAAATTCTAAGTTTCTAAAATTTGAATGTATTTTAAAAATTTGGGTGTTAAAAACTTGTTGTTTATGAATGTCCAGGTTAGGTTGCAAGCCTTCTTAGAGATGCCTAGGACCACACGGATGAAATCCATAGTGGCATCTTCCTCTACTAAATCCCCAAGTTGTGGACATGCTTCTTCTTGTAACATTCTCATTTTAATACTTTAGAAACAAGGAAAATTTATTTATTTATTTTGCATGATTAATGTTCTCTATTCTAAATACATAATTTAGAACACACATATCATAGCAATCATTCTTATAACAGATAACCATATGCAACTGTAATGACTCGGTGTACCACCGATCTATTCATTCCATGACTCGGTGAACTTCCGATCTATTCATGTGTAACTTTGAGCTTGAAGTTTTCTACTGAATACTTCATATACGTGGTTCTCTTACCCCATTCCGGGTTCTGAGTGATCTGCCCAAGGAACCTATCTGAATAATTGTTACCACTATTCATCAGCATCATCGATCCTTAGACTAGGTGACATAGGACAACGTAATCAGTAGCTTGCGATACTTTGGCCAAAGATTCATAACATACTATTCATATTACTTATTCCTTGATGACATACTCGTCACTCTCAGAATACATCCTTCACCCCACTCTATTGTTATATAGAACATCTTTACTTGACTTCTATCAGTCCCCTTGTCCCAAGGTTTCACTCTAGATCAGGTTAACATCATAGTCCACGTTATGAAGAGGCTCTTAAAGACTAAGGATAAATTGGCATACAGGGTCAACCAAAGTTAACTCCATGTGCCAAGGTACCCTGAGACTCAAAGGGCTTCCTCATAACCTGATTATGGTCCTAACCAGTCCCGAGAGAAATCTTGATCAAGTCCCAGGTGTGTAAATCTTAACGATCAATGCAGAAGGGTGTTGCCACATGTCATCTGTATTGTTGTATCCTCGAGAAGATCCTAATCTTCTCGAAGGTACAACCTTGTAGTTGACGTGTGTCAACATCCTACAGAATAGCCTCAGAAATATGTACATACCTCCAAGAATTACTTACGTTAAGTTATATTTAGGTTACAAGACTACATAATTAAGCAGCCTTCTCTAACCCTGAGTCCAACACTCCTTAAGTTACCTTTTTGTAATTAGGGTTCAGTTTTACGAAAAGGGTCTTAATTTGCTTTTGATTGTTTCTTGGTTGTCAGTTGGGGCCGATCAACCTTTTATCCACAAAAATAGGACAACAACCATTTAAGTTCCTTAATTTAGAAAAATAACTCAACCAACGAGGGAAATGTATCAACCTAATAGGTTGAGACATATCAGACTTTATACCGTTAAGTCTTAACGATTTATAGTCATTTATTCCTTTTATAATTATTGCATTACAAGAGGGCATAACCCACTCTCGATGTTCCCTATAAATGTAGTGATCTTATTTTCAGTTATTTTTTTACTCACAATCATAAGTTATAATGAGTCACTAATTAAGAATGTAGTAATCAGCCACATCATTAGCTATGGCTTACTTAAGAAGATCATCTATAATCCATTGTTCAAAACAATAAGAATGCACACTCATTCATATAGCCAATAAGAAGATCATTCCAACAAAATAAGATACACATTCTTCATAGGTAATTTCCTCACAATTTCATTCATTTCCAAAACCATACAATTACAACTTATGCACTTCTGGCATGCTTTAAGACAATAGCCTTCAACAAAAGAGATAACCTTTCTTTTCACAATACAGTTTAAAAATCTAATCAGAATTCTTCGTAAGAACCAATTTAGAACAATCAATACATCTTATCGACTTTGTCTTCCTTTTCCCCTATGAAGACCATCTCGCAAAATTGCTAGCACGGGTCAGTTCAATGAAATGAGCTTGATAATCACTAATCCTTAAAACAATTTCATTCCTCTAATTGTTTCAATTAAACAACCCTATTAATATGACTTCACTTAATTCATACTTTATATCCTGGAATGAAATCAATATAAAGAGAGTCTAAGTACTCTATTAAACCAAAAGGATAGAAGGAATATTCTATTCTACTTGTCCTCAATTTAAAGCATAATTGAAACCACAATTACCTTCACAATCCACAATCATAATACACCCTGAGATTTCTTTCTACCAATTATAATACAACTTCATATTGCAACATAAATTACAGACGTAATTTTAACTAAATCTATTTCGGATGATTCATCTCATTTCTTGCAAGAAAGTAAGAAGGAGCATCTTGATTATTATGCACCTAAACATCCGAAAAAAAAAAAAAAACAATGTATATCATGATTTTCTCTCCTTTATTTAACACTAAACCAATTGAAATATTAAATTCAACGGTCATACAAAAGTAATTTAAACAAGAGGAATGGATTGCTATCACTTGCAAGTTCACTTGCCAATCTATCCTTCATCTTAGTATAACTGATTTTCAATCATGGCAAGTATGTAAAGCAATAAATACTTGGATTACTTTACAATAAGAATAACAAACAGTAAGTTTATATCAATAACATAACCTGCTGTAAAATGAAAGGAGTTTCCCAGATTAGGATCCCTAATCCTAATATTCCTTCCATCTTTAAAGTAAAAATCTTCCATCCCATAACTTTACTAATTGGGTTCCTTAAATAATTTAAAAAAAAGGTATATTAACATACAAGAAGAAATCGACATAACTTTCCTTCTTTTACAACCTCTTTCCAACCTATCTTTTCAACTCAAAGATAAAACAGAGATGACCAAACACTTTATTGTAACCAAGTTTTAGAACTAAATCCAATTTCCATGAAATAATAACCATTTAATAAACCTAATCAAGGAATAAGGATCTGTTTCTGGCACTTAATTACATTCAACAGTGCGATTCAGGTAGAAACACTATATAGAATTACCCTTAGATCCTTACAGGATCTACCACTATACATTCTATGAAACCAAAATCATATTCTACATAAACGCATTACAACCTATCAACTCGATACAGACCTGATTCAAATAAACAGGCTATTATCCTTCATATGCTCGAACCATTCGAGATGAGAATCAAGTTAGGTTATCTTAACGTTTTTCCTTGATTACATGGTAATCCAATACTAATCAACTAGACCAAATCATCGTCCGGTGCCATTTCTTTTTAAACACTAATCAAGATTGAATATTCAGTATGTGAAACGTATTCAAATCCTAATTTCAAAACACCTAAGGTCAAAATATTCTTACCATTATAAAGAATATGCAACAATAGTCAAAGTAAAATAGATCTTCCATAAGCTTCAACCATTTTACTTCTAATGTCAAATTCAAAATATCTTTTAAAAACCCAGAATTGATGATCACCATTTTCCATTACAACTTATCCAAAAAGCAACCAAGAATTCGCAAGAAGAACATGAACCCATTCAACAACTAATCTTTTCGTATAACTCATATTGCCAACATACATGGACACCTTAAATTTACAACTAAGCCATACACTGTAATACTCACAATATTGAGAAAATTAAAAAGCAAACAAACACCTTCACAAGAGGTGTTAAGGATTTAGTCATTCCATGTTTCCAAACACATAACATGTAACAATCAAGTTTTATTTTACTGAGTTTACGAGAAACCCAATCTCGCAATCATTTTCCAGTTCTCTTGATCATAATCTTGTTATAGACAGAGTTTCTCATGGCGAGAGCAGACAATCTAACAACTCATTCACAACCGAAGTAAAAGAAATTAACTTAGCATTAAAACACGTAATCTTTTACAAAATATTCCATTCATGGAACAAGATTTTATCCAAATAAATTAGACAGACAGAAGCTTTCAGCAGTCACTAGCTAGCTACCCAAAATGGGTATGAAAACACAACAGTTCGCAAAACCCAAATCAACAAATACAACCAAAACGTTAACTTCAGTAAGGATTTTAAGAAATTGAACACATTTACCAATCTCAACACCAAGTAAACCCTACAGAGTCTGGTACAAGTTACTTTGTTGCAAATACCCAGCGTAGAAGGGTAATACGATAGTTTAACAGGATAAGAACTCCAAGCTTAAACCACAACAAGGGAACAAGAAAACAATGAAAACAAGTTTCCTTTTGAACTAACATTTCCAAGTTCAATCCAGAGCCCAAGTTTACATAAAACCCACAATTCATTGCTACCATTCAAGCCAAAAATGCGCGAACATCATCAAAACAGAGTTGTTTTAATGAAAACATTTAAAGGAAAGCAAGATTTTAACAGTTAGGGCCTATCATGCCTGATAGTGTCGCTTAAAAGTTGAAGAAGACCTCTGGACGAGCTCGCCCTTTCTTCTCCTTTCCATGAAATATTAAACAACATAATATTGCTTCCTCCATGCCTTATATATTCCCCATGACACAAAAGTAAATTTGAAACATTCAAAATTGCCATGCATCGGAGAGTAAACTGCTGGTTTGAAAAACTAGTGCTCATGCAGAGCAAAAAATGGAAGGCACAACAAAAGAAACAACCAAAAAAAATTCCCTTTACATGTCTCTCAAGGTGGCCCGAGCTCGAGAACCCATGCAATTTAATTACATTAAATTCTTTTCTCCCGCCCATTTTCCATTGCCACCATCCGCCAAAGTTGGCGAGTTCTACATCACAAAACACAAGAGTTTCCATTTTAGAGATGCTGCCACGTAAGCTTCCCTTTTTCCAAATTAACCTCCACTAACCTTGGCAGTACTCCCTGCCCCTTCATCCTTATCCTCTTCTTAAATTCCATTGAAATCACCGCCCCAAAGCTTGCGACCCCCTTAGGTTCCTTTCCATAGCATTAGTTTAGGATAGGTTAGATCCTAGGTTAGTTTAATCTTAACACCTTAGGTTATAACATAAGTCACCCACCTTAGTATTAGGTTTAGATAACCCTTAGGAATATCAAGTACATAGTTTTAGGACTAGGTTAGATCAACTAACCCTAGCAACAATAGGTTTAGTTTAGGTTTAAAACTAACAACCTTACTGATTCCAATTTAAGTCTATTTTAATAGGCTGAAATCATCATTCTGAATTCAAATAGAATACAATGTTCCCAGATCAGATTATGGATTTGCATCAAGCAATTAGCTTTAGATGGAAAACTTACATATCTTACCTGGCTTAAGGTCTAGGTCCTTTCCGATGCCAAATTATTGAGACCAGATTCCGATTGCAATAACCTGCCAGGATTAATTTCCGGAATCCAACAAAACTTCCACTACGGAAATATTTTCATATGAAGAAGGTTTTAAAAGAACTTATACTTTCTAAGTTCAGTCAGACTTAATAATTCACGAAATTTCAATACATAATTGTTCATCCCGAATATAATTAAAACATTCCTTGGATCAATACAATTGATCCAAGGATGAGTCATAGAGATAGATAAGTCTACGATCTCCCAGAAATCAGATTGCACTCAAATGCGAGAAATGAAAGAAAATAAATCCAAGCATATTCTCATTCAATCACAGATCTTGAGAGTAGAAAGGACACAACCAAATTCAAGCATGATTCCCATAAATCAAAAGAACATATCCTCATATGGAAAAATCACATATCAACACTTGAATGCAAAGGAGAAAGTAACAACAGTTCAGGGTGTTACATGCTTCCCTCCTAAAAGAATCATCGTCCTGATGATTACAACTTTTATTTACCTTTTGGTCACTCAATTCTTTCACTTACTATCAAATCAACTATTTCAAACTTAAATAGTTCCAAAATCAAGTATTATGTTACTATTTATTCAACCTGAATAAATGTTTGCCCCAAAACTGGCTTACTTAATGTCATGTAAAAGATAAAATCACAATTTTTATCAGTCAACAGATTCAGTTCTATTCAAAAAGAAAAGGAAAAGTTGTTCTCATATCTTCTAGATTCTCCCAAGTTGCACTTTCTTCATTAAACTAGTCCCACTGGACCTTACATTGTTATATTTCATGATTCCTTAAATGCAACTGACGAGTTTCCAGCACTCGAATGGGTTTAACCACAATTATTCCTGGGTCTTGGACCTGCAAGGAATTCCAATTTAACACATTTGAAAAATTGGAAACATATTTCTTCAAGCAAAGAAATATGGAAAACATCATGCATTCGTGACAAAGCAGGTGGTAAGGCTAATCGATAAGCTACGGGATTGATTACTTCAACAATTTCAAAAGGTCCCACAAAATGAGGTGATAACTTGGCAGCCTTGCCAAAAGTTATAGAACTCTTTCTTGGTTTAACATGAAGAAAAACCTTTTCACCAAGTTTGAATTTCTGGTCAACCCACTTTAAATCAGCATAACTTTTCGCTTTATTTGCTTTGTTTCAAGCATTCACGAATCATTTTAACTTGTTGTTCCATTTTTGTAAGGATTTTAGGTCCAATTACCTCTCTATCCTCAATGCTATCCCAACTAATAGGGATTCTGCATTTTCTTCCATAAAGTGCCTCGAAAGGTGTCATCTTAAGAGAAGCCTAATGGGAGATAGTCTTCCCATTTATAATGTTGGTCCATACAATACATCCATAACATATCTTCTAACACTTGATTTACTCTTTCAGTCTATCCATCCATTTCTGGTGATACGCAGAATCAAGTTCAGCTTTAGTTCTAAGAGCCGCATTCAAATGTTTGCCAAAATCTTGATGTCATTCTAGGATCCCTATTTGATATAATTAGTTCGGGTGCTCCATGTAATCTGAAAATTTTGTGTACAAATATTTTAGCTAACACAGAGAATCATCCTTCAGATTTCCAGCAATAAAATGAGCTACTTTCGTTAGTTTATCAACAACTACTAAAATAACATCATGTTTATTTCTTGACATAGGAAAACCTTGTACAAAATCCATGCTTATTACTTTCCATTTGTATGCTGGAATGCTATGGGGATATAATAAACCAGCTAGGTGCATATGTTCTGCCTTCACTCGCTGACATTCAAGACAATGAGTCACAAAATTAACAACATCCTTTTTCATTCCCTTCCAGAAATATTGTTGTTTTATATCAGCAAGCATTTTAGTAATACCTGGATGTCCAAAAAAGGTGAATTATGAAATTCAGCTAACAATTTCTTTCTCAAATCATTAAGCAAAGGTATGTATACTCTGTTTTCATAACGTAAGATTCCTTCATTATCGAAATGAAAACCTTTATACCTTTCATCTTTTGGATCTGCAACAAGTGCTGTTTTTACTTGCTGAAAGTATAAATCAGATTCCATTGCTCTTTTTACTTCATCCTTATACTTGAGTTCTTAATGTTATAAGAGCAGAAATGTGCTTCCTATGACTTAGAGCATCTGCTACTCTATTCTCTTTTCCTTTGATGTAACTTATATCAAAATCATATTGAGACAAAAACTCTAACCACCTTCGCTGTCTTGCATTCAGATTAGGCTGAGTGAAAATATATTTCAGCCCAAGATGATTAGTTTTCAACTCAAAAGGTTTACCAAGTAAATAATGCCTCCAAACTTGAAGTGCATGTACTATGGCAACAAGCTCTAAATCATGTGGAGCATAATTCAACTCATGTAACTTAAGTTTTCTACTTTCATACGCTATGACATGATCATTTTGTAACAAAACACCTCCAAGGCCTTCCCCGAATGCATCCATTACAACAGTAAAGTCTCCATTAGGATCAGGTACAGCTAAAATAGGTGCTGAAGTCAACTGAATTTTCAAACTTTTAAAAGCAGATTCACACTTATCATCCCAAGCAAATTTCTTATCCTTTTTCTGCAATGAAGTTATCGGTGCAACCACTTTAGAAAAATCTTTAACAAATTTTCTATAATAACCAGCAAGGCTTATGAAGCTTCTTACTTCATGTACATTCTTTGGTGTAGGCCACTTGGTTATTGCCACTATTTTAGAAGGATCTACAACAATTCCTTCTTTACTTATAACATGACCCAAATAATGAACTTTGGTATCAAAGAAAGAACATTTGGATAACTTACCAAATAACCTTCTCTTTCTCAGAATTTCCAAGACTACTTTCAAATGCTCATTATGCTCCTTGACACTTTTAGAATAAATGAGAATGTCATCCAAGAATACAAGCACAAACTTGTCCAAGTATTATTGAAAGATATTATTCATTAAGTTCATAAAAGTTGCGGGTGCATTAGTTAATCCAAAGGGTAAAACCGTGAATTCATAATGTCCATACCTTTTCCGGAAAGTTGTTTTATGAATATATTTATCTTTAATTCTTAATTGATGATACCCAGATCGAATATCTATCTTGGAACATACCGATGCTCCACACATCTGATCAAATAAATCATCAATTCTAGGAAGTGGATATCTATTTTTTATTGTTTATTTGTTTAACATCTGATAATCAATGCACAATCTAAGTGTTCCATCTTTCTTTTTCACAAATATCATTGGTGCTCCCAAGATGAAACACTTGGTCTAATCAAAGCTTTAGACAAAAGTTATTGCAATTGAGCCTTAATCTGAATTGATTCTTTTGTAGTCATTCGATAAGGTGCTTTAGAAATAGGTTTTGTACCTGGTTTGATTTCAATGGTGAATTCAAACTCCCTTTTGGGTGGTAAACCCAATAATTCTTCCAGAAATACGTCTCTGAAGTTCAGTAACAATGGATATTGTTTCATGAAATCGTTGTCTTCTTCTGCAGATTCAGATATTTTTACCGCATATAAGGTATAACCTTTATTTTTGGCCTTTTTAAGTTGCATAGCTGACAATTTCCTAACTGAAATTTCTCATTTTACACCTTGAATCTCTGTTGTTTTCTACAGATCATCTAAACATCCTATATGTTTTTCAAAGCAGTCCACTTTTACTTTATGCTTAGCTAACCAATTAACGCCGATGAAAATGTCATAGGATCCCAAAGGTGCAACATAGAGATCAACTTCAGTGGAAAAGTTAGGTAAGTCAAGGACTGCCCCAAAAAGACACATACTAAATGTATGAACAAAATTATTACCATAATGTATAGTCCATGATTTATCCATTTTTCTAGCTTTTCTTTTAAGTTTTGAAGCAAGTTTACTAGAAATGAAACATTCAGTAGCTCCCGTATCAAAAAGAATAGTTACAGGTATGCCAAATAACTTACCAGAACTTCTATAGGTGTCACTTACTTTTTAGCTTGCTTTTCTGCTACTGCAGCATGTATCTTATGCTATTGATTACGATCATCCTTCTTCAAAGGACATTGATTTGTGTAATGATCTTTGCCACAATTATAGCAGCCTCCTATAGGTCCCTTTTTAGGCTCAAAATTATTTCCAGCCTTAAAATTGTCATGTTGGCCTCCATAGGACTTCTACCCATTATTATAATTCTTGGTAAAGTTATTCCTTGTATTTCTAGTAGGCTTGCTTATTGTTGTTTTCTTACTATTATCAGCTGAAAACTTATTTTTGTTACCAAAATTTTTCCATGGCCCCTTCTTAGGTGCAAGAGAAGCTGAAGAAGGATTTGGAATTTTCTTCCGCACCTCCTCTTTATGAGTAGAAATAGATTTTAATTTTTGTTCCTGCCTTATGGCCTTTTCGACAACCCCTTCCATAGTGGTTAGGCTGTGAACATCAACCTCTCCCCCAATCATGGGATTTAGTCCCATGATGAATTTTCATATTCTGAACTTCTCGTCAGTTTGATACTACGGTACATACTTGAGGAGTTTCGTAAACCACTCCCAATACTCAGTTACAGTTAGCTTCCCTTGAGCTAAGTTCTAAAATTCTGTCATTTTCTGATCATAATAAAGTTGTGGCAGCCAACGTTTCCTAAAATAACCTTTAAATTGATCCCAAGTGATGTTAGTTTCATCAATATTTAACTCATCCTTATGGTTGTCCCACCATGAAGATGCTTTAGGGGAAAGCTGATACGCTCCCCAAATAGCTTTGGTTTTATCTGAGAAATTTCTTATTACAAAATACTTCTCCATTTCGTTGAGTAAATTCTCAGCTCCATCTCCTAATGTGGTGCCATCAAATTTGGGTGGACTTATCCTTTTTATATCATTAGTGAGTTCCGCTGCCAACCTGGCCTTTTTGTTTTCTGGTTGGACAGGCACATTACCATTATTATTATCAACACCCAATTGGGGTTGTCCTCTGGAGGTGGCTGATTTTCATTACCAGCTTCATCTTCCTCCTCATTTCCCATCACTTGCTACTCAAGTACAGTCAAATGATCTCTTGTATCCAACAGGCAGCAAGGATCTCATCAAGTTTTTGTGTTGTTGCTACTCCTTCAACAGGTGGAGCATTATTCGCAATGTTTCCCCTTGTTCTAACCATTTTCTGATTACAAAAAAATTCAGTGTTTATCAGATTATGGACATAATAGGTCCAAGAGCTACAACCTTTAGCTCTGATACCAAGATGTAACATTCCCATTTTAATACTTTAGAAACAAGGAAATTTATTATTATTTTTACATGATTAATGTTATCTGTTCTAAATACATAATTTAGAACAAAATATCATAGAAAATATTCTTATAATAGATAACCATATGCAATTGTAATGACTTGGTGTACCACCGATCTATTCATTCCATGACTCGGTGAACTTCGATCCATCCATGTGTAACTTTGAGCTTGAATTTTTCTACTGAATACTTCATATACATGGTTCTCTTAAAGACTAAGGATAAATTGGCATACAGGGTCAACCAAAGCTAACTCCATGTGCCAAGGTACCCTGAGACTCAAAGGGCTTCCTCATAACCTGATTATGGTCCTAACAATTCTCGGAGAGAAATATTTTTTTTATTAAGGGAAAATAGTTTTGAAGGGACTATACCCTGAATACAAAAGGGCTCAAAAGCCAGATAGAAAAGATTAAAGAAGCAGCCCAGAGAAGGGCAGAATAGTCAACCAAGGAAGGCTCAACAGCCAAATATTACAATAAAGGAGAAAACAGGATCTAAACGTACAAAGATCCAAAGAAAAGAAGGCAAGAACAAAAAGGAACCAAAAGAGAAACAGTTAAAGGAGCCTCACCGCAAAATAGCTCCAGAGAATTTCCCGAAGACAAATGCCACATCGCAGCCAAAAACAAGAACATTACACCCTTTACTTGATGGCTCACAATTTTGGTTTCAATAACTTTGAAAGACATGAAGAAGGCAATGGCAAAGTGGCTTTGAGAGGGGTCTTGAAGATCAGCTTGGGCAATTGCAATGTCCCTTTTCTCTTTAGGGCCCCATATATCCTCATTGATCCTATTTAAACTGCAAACACTATGGACATGTTGCTCAATGAAGTTGTAAATGCTTTTGAGGGCAGACAATATGCAGTCATTTCAGCTTTTAGCATTCCCCAATCTGCCATCCAGGGACTGTAGTTTCTTGAAAATCTCACCAATAACCCCCTCATCCTCCTCACTTTGAAGGATCCTTTTACCCTTAGCTCTTTCCATGTTTTTTATAGCTCCTTTGAGCTCTTGAAGCTCCTTTTCTAATCTGTCCACCCTAACCAGCAAATCCTCCTCTTTGGGTTCCTCCACCGCCTGCTGATATGCAGAAGGCTTTCAGCTAGTTCTAAATCCTTGTGGCTCCTTAGGACACGTTGGGAAGCAGGGATTTTGGCTTTGAGGCTCTTGCTTTTCTTGCTAGAGGTCGCATCTTCATTCTTTCTTTTTAGCAGGGGGTAGTGGGAGCAGTGTGGGCAGGAGTAGGTATGGAGGAGGGAGGTGGGATAGGATTCACCGGAGGGCAGTTGGAGAAATGGCGGTGAATCAAAAGGATAAGGCCTTGGTGTAAAGGGACAGCCCTAGAGTGGCTTTGAACTTCTCTTATGGATTTCTCCAAGGAGTTAATCAGATAATGAGGAAAGCTGATAATGTTATTTCTACGAAAATGATTCAGAAAAATCAGATGTTTTTGAGGTATAGTCACATATCTTCCTTCAAGGGTAACATACCTTACCACCATTTTGGCTAGTTCAACAAACGGTTCAGGGATCGACTCCACCTTGAGGCCAGCAGTCATGAACTCAAGATTCTCTCCCTCTTCCAGAAATTTCTTGGTTTCAACCTCCCTGTCTACCTTTTTATTGAAGAATTTTGTGCCTTCTAGGCTGAGGCCCGTGATCTGAGCTATGAGCTCTTCTGTGATTTCCATTTTCATGTTATTATATTTGACTGTTTTGTTCTTCCAACCCCGGGTGAACTTGATAGAGATGTCCTGGTCGAAGCCTTGGATCCTTTCGATGAAATTAGACAGGCCCCCGATTTGCAGGTATTCCCACAGCTCCGTGTTCTCTTTCCACTCAGGGTTGTGGGTCGGTTCGGTTTTGCATGGCGGCCCCCCCATGTTTCCCCTGCACCTTTTCCTGTTCTCAATGGTAAAATAGCTATCAATGTGCGGAATAGGCCAAACTTTGAACTTGGAGTTTAAATCATTCCTTCCCATGAAAGCCGATTTAATTATTATGCTACACTTGTTATTATTACCCTCACCTCGGCTTTCCTCCTATACCAAGGAATGATGACAGCCCCACCCACACAGATCACAACAATCATCCAAATCTTTTGTGATGTCATCCACATGTACTTGGGGATCCGCACTTTAGCATAAAAACAATAGCCGTTAGTTATGATTTTCACAGCCATGAAGATCAATGATTATGGCTTTATTGACATGAGTGGGCAGAACGTCCCCGCCAATCCAAGTTTGAAAGGGATTATTAACACCGAAGTTAGCCAAACTGTCAGCGACCCTATTTCCTTCCCGGTATGTGTGGGTGATTTGGACATTTACAAAGCTTTTACATATATCAATAGCTTCTTCTATAAAATCCCTAATAGACCAGTTGGGGTGTTTCTTTTTATTCAGAAGATTGATAATATTAAGTGAATCACCTTCAATTATGATATTTGGAATGTTACAATCTCTGGCAAGTCTAATACCCCAAAGAGCTGCCAAGGCTTCAGAGTAATGATTAGTCTATCTACCCATTCTCCCAGAAAAAGCAGCAACATAACAGCTTCTTTGATCCCCGATGATTCCCCTCCTCCGTGAGTCACCCGGATTTCCTTTAGAGGCCCCATCAAAATTTAACTTGTGCCAATCAGTGGGGGGTTTAATCCATCGATCGTGTTCCTAGAGATAAATATTGATCAACTCCTGGTAGGTAAATCTTAATGATCAATGTAGAAGGGTGCTACCACATGTCATCTCAGTATTGTTGTATCCTCGAGAAGATCCTAATCTTCTCAAAGGTATAACCTCGCAGCTTGACGTGTGTCAACATCCTGCGTACACATCCTTAGAAAGATGTACATACCTCCAAGAATTTACTTACGTTAAGTTATATTTAGGTTACAAGACTACATAATTAGGTAGCCTTCTCTAACCCCGAGTCCAACACTCCTTAAGTTACCTTTTTGTAATTAGGGTTCAGTTTTATGAAAAGGGTCTTAATTTTCTTTTGATTGTTTCCTGGTTGTCGGTTGGGGCCGATCAACCTTTTATCCACAAAAATAGGACAACAACCATTTAAGTTCTTTAATTTAGAAAATAACTCAACTAACAAGGGAAATGTATCAACCTAATAGGTTGAGACATATCAGACTTTATACTGTTAAGTCTTAACGATTTATAGTCATTTATTCCTTTTATAATTATTGCATTACAAGAGGGGAAAGTCCTCCTCTTCTTATAGGTACATTTTAGGGCATAACCCACTCTCGATGTTCCCTATAAATGTAGTGATCTTATTTTCAGTTTTTACTCACAATCATAAGTTATAATGAGTCACTAATTAATAATGTAGTAATCAGCCACATCATTAGTTATGGCTTACTTAAGAAGATCATCTATAATCCATTGTTCAAAACAATAAGAATGCACACTCATTCATATAGCCAATAAGAAGATCATCCCAACAAATAAGATACACATTCTTCATAGGTAATTTCCTCACAATTTCATTCATTTCCAAAACCATACAATTACAACTTATGCACTTTTGGCATGCTTTAAGACAATAGCCTTCAACAAAAGAGATAACCTTTCTTTTCACAATACAGTTTAAAAATCTAATCAGAATTCTTCATAAGAACCAATTTAGAACAATCAATACATCTTATCAAATTTTGTCTTCCTTTGCCACTTACGAAGACCATCTGTAAAATTGCTAGCACGGGTCAGTTCAATGAACTGAGCATGATAAGCACTAATCCTTAAAACAATTGCATTCCTCTAATTGTTTCAATTAAACAACCCTATTAAAATGACTTCACTTAATTCATACTTTATATCCTAGAATGAAATCAATATAAAGAGAGTCTAAGTACACTATTAAACCAAAAGGATAGAAGGAATATTCTATTCTACTTGTCCTCAATTTAAAGCATAATTGAAACCAACAATTACCTTCACAATCCAAAATCATAATACACCCTGAGATTTCTTTCTACCAATTATAATACAACTTCATATTACAACATAAATTACAGATGTAATTTCAACTAAATCTATTTCGATGATTCATCTCATTTCTTGCAAGAAAGTAAGAAGGAGCATCTTGATTATTATGCACCTAATCATCTGAAAAAGCTGAAACAATGTATATCATGATTTGCTCTCCTTTATTTAACACTAAACCAATTGAAATATTAAATTCAACGGTCATACAAAAGTAATTTAAAAAGAGGAATGGATTGCTATCACTTGCAAGTTCACTTGCCAATCTATCCTTCATCTTAGTATAACTGATTTTCAATCATGGCAAGTATGTAAAGCAATAAATACTAGATTACTTTACAATAAGAATAACAAACAGTAAGTTTATATCAATAACATAACTTGCTTGTAAAATGAAAGGAGTTTCCTAGATTAGGATCCCCAATCCTAATATTCCTTCCATCTTTTAAAGTAAAAATCTGCCATTCCATAACTTTACTAGTTGGGTTCCTTAAATAATTTTTAAAAAAAGTATATTAACATACAAGAAGAAATCGACATAACTTTCCTTCTTTTTACAGCCTCTTTCCAACCTATCCTTTCAACTCGAAGATAAAAAGAGATGACCAAACACTATTGAAACCAAGTTCTAGAACTAAATCCAAATTCCATGAAATAATAACCATTTAACATACCTGATAAAGGAATAAGGATCTGCTTCTCGGCACTTAATTACATTCAACCGCGATTTAGGTAGAACACTATATAGAATTACCCTTAGATCCTTACAGGATCTACCACTATACATTCTATGAAACCAAAATCATATTCTAAATAAACGTATTACAACCTATCAACTCGATACTGCACTGATTCAAATAAACAGGTATTATCCTTCATATCATCGAAACTTTTGAGATGAGAATCGAGTTAATTTATCTTAACATTTTTCCTTGATTACATGGTAAGCCAATACTAATCAACTGGACCGAAACATCATCCAGTGCCATTTATTTTTAAACACTAATCAAGATTGAATATTCAATATATGATACGTATTCAAATCCTAATTTCAAAAACACCTAAGGTCAAAATATTCTTGCCACTATAAATAATATGCAACAACAGTCAAAGTAAGACCGATCTTCCATAAGCTTCAACCATTTTTACTTATAATGTCAAATTCAAAATATTTTCCGTTACAACTTATCCAAAAAGAAACCAAGAATTCACAAGAAGAACATGAACCCATTCAACAACTAATCTTTCTGTATAACTCATATTGCCAACATACATGGACACCTTAAATTTACAACTAAGCCATACACTGTATTACTCACAGTACTTGAGAAAATTAAAAAGAAAACAAACACCTTCACAAGAGGTGTTAAGGATTCAATCATTCCATGTTTCCAAACACATAACATGTAACAATCAAGTTTTCTTTTACTGAGTTTACGAGCAACCCGATCTCGCAATCATTTTCCAGTTCTCTTGATCATAAACTTGTTACAGATCGAGTTTTTCTGGTGGAGCAGACAATCTAACAATCCATTCACAACCAAAGTAAAAGAAATTAACTTAGCATTAAAACATGTAATCTTTTACAAATGATTCCTTTCATGGAACAAGATTTTATCCAAGTAAATCAAATAGACAGAAGCTTACAAATAGTCGCTAGCTGGTTACCCAAAATGGGTATGAAAACACAACAGTTCACAAAAACCCAAATCAACGAATACAACCAAAATGTTAACTTTAGTAAGGATTTTAAGAAATCAAACACATTTACCAATCTCAACACCAAGTAAACCCTACAGAGTCTGGTACAGGTTACTTTGTTGCAAATACCTAGCGTAGAAGAGTAATACGACAGTTTAACAGGATAAGAACTCCAAGCTTAAACCACAGCAAGGGAACAAGAAAACAATGAAAACAAGTTTCCTTTTGAACTAACATTTCCAAATTCAATCCAAAGCCCAAGTTTACATAAAACCCACAATTCATTGCTACCAGTCAAGCCAAAAATGTGCGAACATCATCATAACAGAGTTGTTTTAATGAAAACATTTAAAGGAAAGCAAGATTTTAATAGTTAGGGCCTATCATGCCTGATAGTGTCGCTTAAAAGTCAAAGAAGACCTCTAGACAAGCTCACCCTTTCTTCTCCTTTCCATGAAATATTAAACAACATAATATTGCTTCCTCCATGCCTTATATATTCCCCACAACACATAAGTAAATTTGAAACATTCAAAATTGCCATGCATCAGAGAGTAAACTGCTGGTTCAAAAAACCAGTGCTCATGCAGAGAAAAAAACGGAAGGCACAACACAAGAAATAACAAAAAAAAATTCCCTTTGCATGTCTCTCAAGGCAGCTTGAGCTCGAGAACCCATACAAATTAATTTCATTAAATTTTTTTCTCCCGCCTGTTTTACATTGCCACTGTCCGCCAAAGTTGGCGAGTTCTACATCACAAAACACAAGAGTTTCCATTTTAGAGATGCTGCCATGTAAGCTTCCCTTTTCCAAATTAACCTCTGCTAACCTTGGCAGTACTCCTTGCCCCTTCATCCTTATCCTCTTCTTAAATTCCATTGAAATCACCACCCCAAAGCTTGTGACCCCCTTAGGTTCCTTGGCATAGCATTAGTTTAGGATAGGTTAGATCATAGGTTAGTTTAATCTTAACACCTTAGGTTATAACATAAGTCACCCACCTTAGTATTAGGTTTAGATAACCCTTAGGAATATCAAGTACATAGTTTTAGGACTAGGTTAGATCAACTAACCCTAGCAATAATAGGTTATAGTTTAGGTTTAAAACTAATAACCTTACTGATTCCAATTTAAGTCTATTTTAATAGGCTGAAATCATCATTCTGAATTCAAACAGAATACAACGTTCCTAGATCAGATTCTAGATTTGCATCAAACAATTAGCTTTAGATGGAAAACTTACATATCTTACCTAGCTTAAGGTCCAAGTCCTTTCCGATGCCAAATGATTGAGACCAGATTCCGATTGCAATGACCTGCCAGGATTAATTTCCGGAATCCAACAAAACTTCCACTACGGAAATATTTTCATATGAAGAAGATTTTAAAAGAACTTATACTTTCTAAGTTCAGTCAAACTTAATAATTCACAAAATGTCAATACATAATTGTTCATCCCGAATATAATTAAAACATTCCTTGGATCAATGCAATTGATCCAAGGATGAGTCATAGAGATAGATAAGTCTATGATCTCCCAGAAATCAGATTGCACCGAAATGCGAGAAATGAAAGAAAATAAATCCAAGCATATTCTCGTTCAATCATAGATCTTGAGAGCAGAAAGGACACAACCAAATTCAATCATGATTCCAAGAAATCAAAAGAACATATCCTCATATGGAAAAATCACATATCAACACTTGAATGCAAAGGAGAAAGTAACAACAGCTTCAAGGCGTTACGCTTCTAGTAGGGAAAAGAGAGTGAAGATGTTTCATCATTAGGTTCATAGGACTTGGATGTATAGATATATATATTCCATTTGGTCTTAGTTCATGATTATTAATGTAGTCTATGTATATAGCCTTATGCGACCGCATGTGGTCCTATATGTATGACACACTTAGTTCGATACATGTTATGAACTTATATTTTCAAAGACACGTCCAACACACTTAGTTTGATACATTATATCCATGTTGGTTTTCATAATGATATTACTTCTATGTTTGATTTGATTTCATTGCACATGATATCCTTCTATGTATGTTTTCATAACCATATTAGTTCTATATGTTTGATTTGATTTGATGGCCTCAATTATGTGACCATTATGGATATGATATATATGATATATGATCTGTTAAATGTTTTTTTAAATGATATATGATATATTGTATATGATGTTATGTTATATAATGGTTTTGAAGGTTCTTGGGTGCAAGATCATTTTTTCAAGAGATTCAAGTGTGGACTTATATCAATTTTCTTATTTTAAGCACGTGGTTAACACACTCCAAAGTGGGACAAAATGTACACAATTAAAAATGGTCTTGAGGGATTTATTACAAGTCATTTTATATGTTTTTAGTGTACTTAAAATTTATTTGTTAAGTATTAGTCCAAATTAAACTTGTTATTGATGTGTGTAACAATAAGGTCCTAATTTGAATTTGCTTGTAAAAAAATACAGAAACATTGTAGAACTTAGTTGGCACAAGATATGCAAAAAATATTCTTAAGAATATATTATGTATTAACATGCTTTAAAAAGAGATCATTTAACAATCATTAGATTATTTACATGGTAATGTGTTAACCTTGTTGCAATCTCATTGATGTGAGTTGAGTAGCACGAGAAGTCATGCCCCGGAGGTCGTGGTCAAGAAAACTCACACCGCCAACACGTTAAATTGGGGGTATATGCCTTTGGGTACTATGGAGGGCTCTAAGGAGGCCCATTTTAGAGTTAGTCCACCTGATCAGAGCCTTCTTGACATTTGTTGAGCCTTTGTGGCATAATTGTTTACAAACTACCTTTTCTTGGCAGTCTTAGAAAATGAACGGAGGCGAGTAGTAAGAAATCATGCCTCAAGACATCATGGCACTGAAATGATTGTGTAAAAACATCTAGGTGGACATGTGAATGCTAGAGGAGGCATTGTTATGATGTGCAATAACATCATTGCTTCCGGCTACTTTGTTTAGGCATAGCCCCTTAAGAACCATGAGACCAAAAAATCATTCAACTTCGACGGGTGACTAATCGGACTCTGTGGCACCTAGAGACATCTCATCATATCCTACACCTTAGCATAGGTAACCTATACAATATTATGTCTCAGTATTTTCAATCTCCAATTGGTGCTCTCACTACTGTATTTTTTGAATACGCGTGAAATAGTGCAGTTTGAGCCAATGTAAGGATGCCAAACTCTATATTTTGCAAACGGTGGGTCATGGAACCGAACCAACTATGCTAGCACGTCCGGTGGCCAGTGAATTCTAGAGGATGCATTGATTTGGTATGTGACAACATCATTGCTTCCAGGATACTTTTTCCGGGTGTAGTCCCTTAAGACACCCGAGACCAAAAATTGTTCAACTTCAACGGGTGATTAATCGGACTCGTGCCACCTAGAGATGTCTCGTTAGATCCTACACCTTGATGTAGGGACCCTCTACAATATTTTATCTTAGTTTTTTCCATCTCCAATCAGTGCTCTCGCTGCCCTATTGTTTGAATACGCACGAAATAGTGCGGTTTGAGCCGATGTAAAGGTCACAAGCACTATATTTTCAAAACAAGGGGTCATGGCACCAAAATGAATATGTAAAAACATTTGGGTGGCCAGTGTGAACACTAGAGGAGGCATAATTTTGGTACACGACAACGTCGTTTCTTCCAGGATACTTGGCTCGGCGTAGTCCCTTAAGAGCCCTGAGATCGAAAATTCATTCAACTTTGACGAGTGAGTACTCGGACTCCATGGCACCTAGAGATGTCTTGTTAGATCCTACACCTTGGCATAGGGACCCTCTACACCATCTTCTCTCAATGTTTTCCATCACCAATTGGTGCTCTCACTACTCTATTGTTTACAAACGTGTGAAATAGTGTAGTTTGAACCAAAGGTGTAAGGCTATCAAATGTTATATTTTTTAAATGGTGGGTTGAGGCACCAAACCGAATGTGCCAACATGTCATGGTAGCCAGTTAATGCTAGAGGAGGTGTTTTTTTCATGTGTGACAACATCATTGCTTCTAGGCTACTTTGTTTGGGCATAGTCCCTTAAGAGCCCTGAGACAAAAAATTGTTCAACTTCGATAGGTGACTACTAAAAATATGTGGCACCTAGAGATGTCTCGTTAGATCCTACACTTTGGCATAGGGACCCTCTACAATATCATGTCTCATTTTTTTCTGTCTCTAATCGGTGCTCTTGCTCCCCTATTGTTTGCAAACATGTGAAATAGTGCAGTTTGAGCCAGTGTAAGGCTATCAAACACTATATTTTAGAAACAAGATGGGTCGTGGCACAATACCAACTACAACAAAATGTCCGGGTGGCCGAGTTAATGCTAGAGGAGGTGTTTTTTTGGTGCGCGACAATGTCATTTCCTTCAGGATACTTCATTTAGGCGTAGTCCCTTAAGAGCCATGAGACCAAAATACTGTTCAACTTTGATGAGTCACTACTCGACTCCGTGGCACCAAGAGACGTCTCGTGAGATCCTACACCTTGCCATAAGGACCCTCTACAATATCTTGTCTCTATTTTTTCCATCTCAAATCAGTTCTCTTATTGCCTAATGTTTACAAACGCGTGAATTAGTGCAGCTTTAAGCCAATGTAAGGTTGTCAAATGCTATATTTTACAAATGGTGGGTCGTAGAACCGAACCGATTATGCCAACATGTCTAGGTGGCTAGGTCAATGCTATAGGAGATATTGTTTTGGTGTGTGACAATGTCGTTGCTTCTTCGAGCTACTTCTTTTAGGCGTATTCCCTTAAGAGCTCGAGACCAAAAACCCATTCATCTTCGATATATGACTACTCGACTCAATGGCACCTAGAGATGTCTCATTGGATCCTACACCTCGAAATAGGTACCCTCTACAATATCCTGTCTCGGTTTTATCCATCTCTAATCGGTGCTCTTGCTGACCTATTGTTTGAATACACATGAAATAGTGTAGTTTGAGCCAGTGTAAGGCTGTCAAATGCTATATTTACAAATGGTTGGTCATGGCACCGAACCAAATGTGCCAACACATCCGAGTATCTAGGTGAACGATAGAGGAGGAATATTTTTGGAGCAAAAATGTCGCTTGCTTCGGCTACTTCGTTCGGGCATAATCCCTTAAGATCCATGAGACCAAAAAACTTTTCAACTTCGATGGGTGGGTACTTTGGACTCCGTGGCACTTAGAGATGTCTCGTTGGATTCTACACCTCAGTGTAGGGACCCTCTACGATATCATATCTCGGTTCTTTCATCTCCAATTGGTGGTCTTGCTACTCTATTGTTTGTAAACACACGAAATAGTGCAATTTGAGCCAATGTAAGGTTGTCAAATGCTATATTTTATAAACAAAGGGTTGTGGCACCAAACCGACTATACACATGCATACTAATGGTCTTATAAACACTTTAGGAGGTGTCATTTTGGTTTTATAAGCTCCCGATGCTTTTGAGATACCTCCTTAGGAGGAAATAACCTTACTAGATATATACAAAATACACAAATTTAATAAAATATATGAACTTGAATCTAGAACTAACAAATTTAAACAATTCAAAGAAAAATTATATATCGACAAGCTCAGTAAATTCATTCCATTGTGCACCATCGGGATGTGAAAGTGTCCAAGCTTTTCTCACACTACTACTTTGTATAAAAATGAATTAGTCAAAGAATTTTAAGTTGAATAAAAGCATGTATACTAGATATATACAAAATGCACAAATTTAAACCCTTATTATACAAAATACACAAATTATTTGGTTGAAAAATTTAAACACTTCAAATAAATTATATATACTAGACGTGAGCATGTAAATTCATTCCAATGAACCATCAGGATCGGATCTACTCTGAATAGTAGACAAGATTGCTTCATGATCTAACTCTTGAACCTTCTAAAGAATCTTGTTATTATGCCTTCCTCAATATCTATATAGCTAAATAATTACTGCTAGAACTAGATGTGAATATAAGAGTATTTTCCTATGTGTCTCAAAGTCTTCAAACACCCAAACAGAGAAGTTTTTAATGGATACCGTTGAAGCCAAGTTCCAGTAACTACCACTGACCCTATAGGGTACTCAATATATTTGTCATCTATAACAAGAGAAGTCAACTTCTTTCTTTCCTCTATGCAACGACATAAGAAATAGTTTATTCCTTATTCATTGTCTTCTGCCGCAATAATCGCAAACACATGTTGATGAAAAAATAAAGGTTTTAACTCAAATTTAAATTACATATTAAAATTTTAATGGATGTAACTCAATAAAAAAATTCAATAACCATTTACCTTGTCGTATCTTGAATTTGAAATTTCACAAATTCCTTAGATGTTGCAAACTTCATCTACAAACACAAGTTGTAATACCATGGAGGTTGATAATTTGGAAGTGGAGTTAGAGGCCTAGAAATCCATCCATCCACCTATTCTTATGAATCACACTTAGTAGTGACAAATTCAATACAAGATGCACAAAAACATGCCAAATTTCTTGTCCATGTGGCCCACAAAATAGTGTCTCGAGCTACAAAATGAGTGCATATCATCGGACCCTATGAGTATTATATAATCCTCATAGTTAGTAATTTGTTGTTCCTCTATCAACCAAAAATATCTCCGAATTGTGGAATTTTCTTGAGAACCTTGGGCCATGTTGTCAATACACCATTCCAATATATTTTTACATCTTTTAATTTAGCACCATCTTTGTACTTCAACTCTTCTCTTGCAAGATCTCTTTTCACACATGCCCCTACACCGTCATGCTCTCCTTTTCCATGTCCAAATTTCGAAAAACTCCAAATATGTTACACACCCATCTTGATGTGTATCCTTCTCATCCAATAAAATATTCATGCACTCTAAAACTAAGATGTGTAATTATCTTATAATATATATTTTTGTTTGAAGAGGATGTCCCTATCAAACAAGTTTCCATAAAATAACCGGAAACACCCTTACACAAATTCAAGAGAATGAGTATGATCAACACCGAAATAAAATTGGTACTCTCTTAAAAAAATTGATCATTCTCCGTCTTGTCAGAGAATGTATAAATTCTATATGCACAAAAATTCTAACTTGTACTTAGTTGTAATATTGTGATTGAACCTCCATTTGTGGTTGTAATGTGTAATTCTCTATAAAATTGACCACTGAAACAATAGTACCAATAGGAAATGTTTCATTGCATATCTTGAACTATTCATCCAACCATCGAGCTCTGTGTGTATGCCTAGCATACTCATAAACAATTTCATCCTTAAATTTTCTCATAAATTAAAAACTAGGCATATGTTCTCAGAATTAGCTCACACCATTTAGAATCCTTTCTATCTTTCAACTGGTTTGGTATTGATTTATATTTCTCAAAATCAACTAAATTATGTCCTATTACACCTTCAATTTTCTCATGGATGTAACTTTCTAATTTAGGTAATTTGCTTTGCATGTACCACAAATTCCATCTAAACAATCCCGACTATAAAAATATTTCCAACTTCTCTTTCACAAAATATCATACATATGAAATCCCTAGAAGATATTGATTGAAATTAAACACCACATTTTGATAACATAGTTTCAAAATTAAAATTAGAACGAATACGTAAAAATTTAGCATAATGCATCGCAAATTCAACATGTTGCCTACAAAACATGTGGTGTGAGCATGGTTGATTTTCACATAGAATGGTTTCAACATTTCAAATAAATGTTGACTAATTTTAATTTCTAGATGCTCTTGTTCAGCTTATGAAAAATTGAGTTTGAGTCATATCTAAGAAATGCTTTGGATGTGGTTCACAATTAGTAGAACAAACTCTCATTTTTACAACATCTCTTATATTAGGTAAAACTCTAGTGTTATCATGCCAAAATTAAATAACAACTTCTCTTATAGGATCAAATTTATCTTTTTCCTTACGGAGTGCTCTAGCAAAAAATGCCCAAAAATAGTGTTATTGATTGCTTGAAGGATATTACATCTTTCAATTACTTTCATTATATTTTTCGATTAAATTTCAACATTCGACTTGTTTTTGTAATCAAACATTGTTTTTTTATTGAGTCAATTACAACACTAGTAGCAAGTACATGACACACAATATTACTATCCCTAGTGCATCTCTTGACACCAACAATGTGATGTGCATCATGAAGGTTTTCAACAATTGTAGAGGTTTGACCACGTATATTAGATGTTGTCAATCCTAAGGTGTTTAATGTAGGCCTCATCCTAATCAATTTCATCAAACTAACCAACAACCGACTTCTTTGGGAATTATATAAATTTTAAAAATGATTATCCCAAATTTTAGTGGCTTTTCTTCGCTTTTACCATTCAAAAATTTTGTCATACATTGGTTTCAAAATATTTTCATCAATTACAATAAAATAATTAGGTTTCTTATGTAAAATCATAGGAGGTGTTTTTGTCAAAAAAAAATTGTCTACGCTTTCAACTCCGAATTTCCTTATTCACATTTTCATTGTCTCCTTTAATTTCAACATCAGCTACATCACGAGTATTTAATTCTTCTTCAACATTGATGGTAAAAACATCTTCATCATGAGTATTTAATTCAACTTCAACATTGATAGTAGAAACATTACTTGGTTTCTCATTGCTTATAATAGTAGGGGTTGAAGACAAACCTTTTCTTGATTCACGAAGATTCTCATTCACTCAACATTTTGAAATATGTTTTCCTCTAATTCATTTGGCATTTTTTACTTAATGAATTCATTTTTTTACTTTGTTTCTTGTCTCCCATGATGTTTTTCTTCCAAAGGTGATAAGAAAATAATGCAAAAAGTGACAGAATTTTGTAGTAATTCATACAATAAGGTCAAACAATAAAAATCACATGGTAATTCAAACATTGGGATGCATGTAAATATGATTTAATAACCGTGATCATGCTTTATAAACCATGATCATGATTTATAAAGCATGATCACGGTGCTTGTTATCAAAACCGTGATCGCATTTTATAAACCGTGATTGCGGTTCTATCTATAACATAAATTCAAACCCTAAGGCTCGAAAAACAATTGTTTTTCCCCCAAAGCTATGGGAGGTCATTATGGCATGTAAAAAGCTAAAAAATTTAAATTTTCTCTTCTACAGACTTGAACCATGCTTTGAAAAATGAAAAAAATCACAAAAATGGTTTCATCACGTAGGAGAGACTATTAACTTCATACAAATATTGATTTTAAAGTGAATAGAATAAGATAAATATCATTTTATAATTTTTACTAACAATAGGTCTTTAAGACATTTTTTCCCGCGAATGTTCATGTCTACGTTTAAGACTGCAAATATTGTTAATCTTATTAAATTGTGATAAAACTTATACCAACCCAAGAGTGAAAAATTCTATACACATTAAAAAATATTTGATTTCTATATTTTTTGATATAGTTATGGTGGGAAAACAAAAAGCGCTCCGTTTTCTAAATTTTTTCATACCACTTTCATGGAAAAAATCATTAAAAAAATATTGCTTGAAAAAATACAAAATAAAATCCATCCCAATATAGACAATGACATATAACTTTTCACCAAATGAAAAAAATAACAAGATTTGGTCATCCAAATCGCGGTCAAATGGACTACAATCTTATAGGTTTTTTCAAAAAAAACCAAGTCATATAATTTTGAGTGTTTAATATAGCTAAACTTATATATTTTTTTAAATTAGTAGTTTAGAAACTAGATTCCAGATGCTATGATTCATATTTATATAAATTTTTATAATTTTGAGTACATGTATTGCTAATAATCCCTACAAGTTGAGATTTCACTATTTTTTGCAATATAACATCCACTTATGACCCCTTTTTGGTCCACCAACTTGTTGCACTTACCCTTTGCTAATTTTGTATGGGAAATTTTTTTGAATTTTTTTGATGTTAGTAGTTAAAATTATCATCTCATTGAGAAATACATCCTCCCAAAGTATTGCACAAGCAAAAACAAAAATCCCATACTTTTTGTTTTTTGTCTATCTATTACTACCAAAAGGTAGCTTTTTTATATGCTATTGGTCGGTAGCATATTTTATGCTACTAATCGACAACATAAAAATATGATATCAACTGGTAGCATAAAATATACTACTAACCGATAACATATTTTTATATTGTCGGCCAAATATGCTACTGGCTGTAGCATATTTTATGTTATTGGCCAAAAATACTATGGTGAATTTTGAAAAATTCTCTTTTGTGGGGATGGTGAATAACCCATAAAATTAGGTATAATTTTAGTGGTGAATATTCGTAATATGGTGAAAATTTCAAGTTAGGGAAATTTGAAAAGGTGATTTTTTCAGAGCGGTGTCGGTGTCATGTTTGCTTAAAATTTACAAGTATATATTTTTGGGTCAATTTGTGCCTACATTTGAAAACATCTCCTATAAAAACCTAGTTGATTCGTCTTTCAGGTAGTATACTATGGTACTATAACTAGTACCTTACGAATACCATGAAATCACATACTCTAAGCACCAAAGGACAAGAGATTGCTGATGCACGACAAAGGGTTAGTTGTTGATGCATGATAGGGATATAGTTGACACACGATAAGGAGGTTAGTTTTTATGCCCGACACATCGACACATAGTTGGCGTATGATAAGGAGGTACTGCAGACACGCGATAAGGGAATAAGTTGTTGAGATACGAAAAGAGGGTATTACGACGTGACAAGGGGTTTTTTGTTGATGCGTGACAATCGATGCATAGTTTATGCTTGAAAAGAAGTTACTGATAGACACATGACAAGATGTAAGTTGTTGACGTGTGACAATGAGGTATTATTGACACACAACAAGGAGGTATTACAAACACGTGACCAAGAGGTATTGTAGAAGTGCAATAGGGATATTGTCTCCATACGCAACTTGGTTCTTTTGTTGATGTAGGAATCTGTTCGGAAAAATGGAAGGTGTTAGTCCTCAAGCATGTAAAAACCCAAAAAGTAACTAAGAAATCTTAGAAGTCCATGTTCAAGTATTTTGGAAATTCTACTAATACAGATATTGTAACTAACAAAGAACCATATAGCTGCCACCAGAAATAATTAGAATATTGACTGTGTGGAAGGTAATATTGAGGTGGACATGCATTCTGCACAGTATCAAACAAATGACACCTATGATAATATGCTAGATCTTGAAGATATAACTGTTGAGATGCCAAATCCTGAAGATATTCTTCTTATTGGGGTGTAACCAGGAGTGCATCAGGATATCACACGTACAAATAATCAGCAAAATGGAACACAAAAATCAAATTCAAATTTTGGTTCATGAAAGAGGAAAGTCGGTGATTGTGATATTTCTCAAAATTCTACTCAAAAAAGTAAAACATTGAAAATGAACAAGAAAATGTGGACCATTGGGAGGACATACAAATTTGATTGGGATGCCAAATTTCTATTCATCGAACTCGTATAATCATCTAATTCGGAAGAGATCCCATCTGAATGTACATGTACAATATCTACATGGAAATTAAGAAAGCAACAAAAAATGCAAATGAAGCTAGACACTATAGAAAAATATTGTGGAAAACAATATTTGACCGTGAACGAGATGGATGCCAAGAAAATAAAAAGGACAGTGGAAAAATGAAAAAGAATGCATGCATGTTAAATACGTAGCAGATTATGAAGTGAAGTAGAAAAATGCAAACAACTAGTGGAAAAGAGAGGAACAATCACATCGTAAATTGGTAAGATGAATCGAGATAAATCTACATGATAAACTCATATAGTTCTCTACTTTATTTCACATACTAAAGAAAGGAAGACCGATTTCAGATTTCCTCAATTTCAAATTTTTGTATCAATATAATGGAATGCCCAACATACCTTAGTCTCATTGGTCTGACAGTAGTGCATGGGAAATGGAAAAATGCCTTTCGATGATAGAGAAGGAAGATTTGAAAGAGAATGTAAAAAAGAAAAGTTTATCTCTCTTTCAATTGATGAAGTGATAGTAGTTGACAACACTACATGGGTATGTATCCATGTCTATACTTAAGAAAATCATATAAGGACAGCTCATATGTTGGGTGTTATGAAAATGGTTGAAAATTGTAATACCGAGAACCTACATAAAATAGTTGTTTCTCATTTGAAAGATATTGCTGAAATGACCGATAATGAAAATGCTATGAAGTTGGTATGCATCGGAGAAGATGGTGCATCTGTCATTTAGGTTCACCGAATAGGGTCGTGTGTTAGATTACAAGAAACAAATGGCTAATATATGCTACAAATTCACCGTATGGCTCACCGAATGAATTTAGTGTATAAAAGGGTAAGAAACTACGAAAATGTTGCTAAATTATAAGACCTTATAAGAGAACTTCATGCCTATATGGAAAGCAACCAAAAGTGATTTCTTGAGTTCCAAGAATTCACAATTGGAATTACTGAGATGTAAAAACTTTTGAAAGATGTTGAGGCGAGATGGATCTCTTTGTATGAACTTGCATGCGAGTTCGTAAGGATTATCCTTCGTTGGTTGGTTTCATGCACAAATATTGTCATGAAGTTGATAGGGTGAGGACTTGTTGTTCCTTTTAACTGATTTGGAGACATTTCTCACATTGGTTGGTATTCTTCCAATGTTACAGAGAGATCAATACGTTGATGAAGCATGCAAAGGGAGATTAATCTATATTGTGGATTTTATACGGATGAGAAAAATGATATGTCAAAGTCTTGATATCTTGTCTTTGTTCCCAAGATAGTTTTGATACACTTGTTTTTAGAATTGGAAAGCTTTATAAGATCATAAAAATACCAAGAACTATTTGAGATTTAATAACCATGATCACCTCTGCATCACTGTTAATGGGAGGGACTTACCACTACACATTTTGTAAAAACGTCAAGATATTACAGGATCAGGATGGGAAGATGTTCCCGTGACACATAATATTTTTGAGTGTATTATAGTTGAAACAAGAATAAAGCTTAAAAAAATTTAGAATCCTTATCATCGAAATTAGAGAATGTTTCTCCAAAGATAAAATTCTTGAAGCAATGGCTGTGATGAATCCTAATTTTGGAATACTCTTGAAGGTGGTCATGCGGGAATTTATAAGAAAGCATTTCCATAAATCCATGGGTACAATAATGGAACATTTCACAAAGACTTTGGAGTTCAAGGGTATGGAAATCAAAGGTATAATTGAATGCTGATTTATTAAAGTTTCAATCAACAAATTTTGCAACAACAATGAGGAACTAATATAAAAATTTAGACAAGCTTTCTGAAATTGGTGCTATTACAAGGTTGTGGTAAGGAATCTATAAAAGTTATATCTTACAAGAAGACATCAATGAATATTTCAAATTATATGATTTATGCCAAACAATGATTTTGGGGCCTGTGGAGGACGAAAGGGTTTTTAGTGCTTTATCATTTATAAAATCAAAACTAAGAAACAGGTTGGATAAAAATTTGAAAAGTTGCATGAGGTTTTATGTATCTCACTACTCTATGGAAACCTTTCCTTTTGAAAGAGTAATTGCACCTTGGAATTGTCTTGTCGAAAGAAGAGATGTGAATAATACAGCTATAAATACAATTGTTCCCAATGATGAGAGTGGAATTGGCGTATCATCACACTCTACAGAAGAGAACATCGAGTTTGAAGAAGCTAATGATAATGGATTTTTTCAGCTTTAAATAGGTATCTCCTTGACCTTACTTTTATTGTTTGTCACCTTAAATTTTGTTTTAGCTCTTATTATCATTAAAGATTTTACAATTATAAATATTTACATTTATTTATATACAATTATTTAATTTTTTTAAAACGTGGGTGCAACCAGGAGTGCATCAAGATATCACACATACAAATACTCAACAAAATGGAATACAAAAATCAAATTCAAATTTTGGTTCACGAAAGAGGAAACCAGGTGATTGTGATATTGCTCAAAATTCTACTAAAAGAAGTAAAACATTAAAAATGAACAAGAATATGTGGATCATTGGCAGGACATACAAGTTTGATTGGGTTTCCAAATTTCTGTTTATCGAACCTATACAATCATCTAATTCAAGAGATCCCATCTGAATTTACATGTATAATATGTATATGGAAATTGGGAAAGTAGTAAAAATGGAAATGAAGTTGGACACTATAGAAAAACATTGTGTAAAACAATATTTGATTGTATCTCCTTGGTGTATCATCACACTCTCTGACGAAGATAACATCGAATTTGAAGAAGCTATTGATAATGGATTGTTTCAACTCTAAATAGGTATCTCCTTGACCTTACTTTTATTGTTTGTTACCTTAAATTTTGTTTTAGCTCTTGTTATCATTAAAGATGTTACGGGTATATATTTACATTTATTTAACCACAATTATTTCATCTTTTTAAAAAAAACGTAGGTGCAACTAGGAGTGCATCAAGATATCACACATATATCCTTGACCTTACTTTTATTGTTTGTCACCTTACATTTTAACTATGGTTATTAATTCAATTTCATATTAACTCTACAAATGCAAATATTGATTGGGGATTTTTATCAAATTTTCTTTCAGCTCTTGTTATCATTAAAGATGTTACAGGTATATATATTTACATTTATTTATATACAATTATTTCATATTTTTTTTTGAAAATGTGGGTTGACATCCATCTAAGGAAGCTCACACTTCTCGGGACTGAAAATGTCAGGCAACTCACCAATCTATCTACTAATCCATTTCTCATGTTGAGTTTTCTTAAATCAAAGATCTAGCACACTACGAAGGATGATTTCATAGCCATATAAAACAAAAGAGGTAAGTTGGTAACTTAAATCAGTATCATAGGACATTTCTTGATATTTTACAATTATGTATAATTTATTTTTAAATTTGCAAATGCTTTGATATATTTTTTAAACTACGGTATAAAATCTCCCATTCTAATTTTACAAAGAGGACTTTTTGATATTATACAATTCATCATCCATGATCATGCTTGAAGCTAAATCTATGTCCACATGAAATTCACCATCATCCATATAATGTCGTCATCATCTATATCAATTTTAATGTCATCATATCATTACATGTATAGAGAAGAAGATTTTGAGAACGTTCAAATGTCTTTTTGTACTACATTCCAAATTTTCTTAAAATAATTATCCATTATCATCAATGATTCATCATCCGATTCCATGATCGTGTTGAAGCTAAATCTACGTCCACATACAATTCATGATAATCCATATCTATGAGACTATGATTCTTTTCTAATGTCATAATCCACATCTAATACAATCATCATTAAAAGTAGATAATAAACATAAACACCATCAAAAACTATCACATTTCAAGTTTCAAATTTCAAATCCAAACAATAAATTTCAAATGCCATGACCATCACATTCAATGTTTCAAATTTTAAAATAAATATTATAAAGTATTTCAAACTTGCAAATTTAAAGATTCTATTTTTCAAGTTTCTAGAATTCACCCTCAATTTCAACCCTCAATTTTCTTTAACCCTTTCCTCAATGGCTTCCACTCTTGTACTCCTTTCCCTAATGGCTACCCCTATTGTACCCCTTTCCCTAATGGCTTGAATAATCTCGGAACTAATCGATCTTCCGCAAAGACTGTCTAGATTCTTTACAATTCTTTTTTCTTCCTTTGTCAAATCTCCATGGGATAGCAAACTTGGATCTACAACTACCTTGGTTTTGAGAAAAATTTCATGGTCGAAGCCATGCTCTTTAATTATCCACTTCAATGTATTGTTTTTTTGTTAACCAAAATAATATTTTCCTTCAAATTCTTCATTGTGGATAAACTGTTCTTCATGGTTTCCAAGTGAACTTGGAAAACTTTTTCTTGACTCTTCAAATTTTCATATTTCAACTGCACAAAAAAAGTGATTGTCATTTAAACATATAACTAAAATAAGTAAACTTAAAATTAACAAAAAATAATATTTGAAAGTGATAATAATTACGATCGCTCTATCTCTCTCAGCATTTGCAACTACTACGATATCCTTTTCCTTTGACCATTTGTTAAAATATGCCCGGCCTCAAAGCACTAATATTTTCCAATTTGTTTAATGCTTTATCTAAAATATCATCTTTATAATTTTTGTTATACGTGACAGTCCCACTTCTTACTTAGGTAAGTAAGGAATCCATCTTCGGAGTTTGATTGACTACAGATATAAACTATCCCTTTGCCGAAGTAATTTTCAAAATGACTTATTATCTCATTGATTAGTACTTTAGCCCTTCTCTCCCATTCTATGAGCTGACTGATATGAGGTATAATAAAATCATCGATATGAGATTGACAATCATAACCAATTAAGTTCTCTAAAGGAAAAGGTAGCAACTGTTCACCATCTGTATCTGAAGAAGATGATGTCACTGGAGAGGTATGGGGACTTTTGGGTTGATCATCGAATGCTATTTGTTTCTACATTTGGGTGGCCTGATCTTGTTTGTGATAGACTAAATCAATATTCAAACAAATAAATCTAAAGTGAAATGTAACGAAACTGAAAGTTGAATAAATTATGTTAAAATAGAAGTATACCTGCTGGCCTTGAATCATCTCACGTGTATTGAAAAATCCTGTTGGGTCATTGCTATCAATTCCCAAGTAATCTTCATCTAAATTTATATTATTTAAAACTGATATGCTTGTTGCACTGGGTAAGCCACCGAGAGAGAGGGTTAGAATTCGAAACGAGGAGGCAATGTTTAGTGTCCCACTAGGGGCCGGAGGAATTGGCATGCATTTACCAATGTTATTTTTCCTGATCATCCGGTTATCATTTTGAATATTATTGGTTGAGGGGGTGATGCCATTGTTTGTACAGAAGGTGAAGGACTATAATGTGCTAAAAATTCAAGAAAAATCATATGAAAATTAAAAACTGTTAAACTATGCAATAACTATGAAATTAAATGAAGTACTATTCAAAACTTGTACCTTGTTGTTGAGGGTAGCTTGTTTCGATACTTGTGGTGGCCATGTTGGTGTAGTAATTGGTGGTTTCTAAGCCGTCTATTACTTGGGATTGTTGAGGTTGTTGATGAGAAGAGAAAATTACATGCGATTGAACCGAATGGGTTGGGAATACAGTTGACTTTCGGATGCACGTGTATGGTCCAAAGCCCTACAATGTCATCAACATATGAATTACTAAATAATACTAATTTAAATTTAAATGGAAAAATGAAAATACAAATTTGGAATTCATAAATAATACATGTAAGGGTATCCATATTACATCTATGACGTTTCACAAATTCATACGATTGGCGGTTCGGGGGTGAATGACCTTCCATTTTAGATTTTGAATCTCTCAATGCCTCAATATGTTATTGGCTTCTTCCTCTCGATGCTTCCTTTTTTGGGGAAGGGCCTCCAAAAATCTTCTCTGCAAATAGTAAATATTTAATACATTGTCACTTGTCAAGAAATAGTTAATAGTTAATACAAATTTTATAGTTTTTACCTATTTTTCTTTAAATGGAATTGGCAAATTAGTCAATGCCTCGTCCGTGCAAGTGGGAATTTGTTTGTCTTTTAAATTTAAAAGAGCCTCATAATAAAGGCCAAGGAGATAGTTTGTGGTGTGAATGACTGCTTTTTTTCAAAGCTTTACATTTTTAATGTTTGTTCTTATTTTTTTATAAGAATGTGCACCAATCAAATTTTTGCTTTATGATAGTTACAAGAATGTATGCAATGGCCCATAGCTTTTGTATATTTGTTTTCCGACCCCGCATAACTATTATAGCTTGGAAAAAGAAAATCATAGCAACAAGAAAGTGATGTCTAATTCCTTGCGTATCCACAACATAGTCTAGATTTATTGACATGAGATGAAAATGCCAAAAAATACTTGGAATTAATATAAATTTGAATTTATTTAAATAAGAAACTGAATACAAAATGATGAATGAAAATAGTTATACTTACAATCAACATGGAAACTGAAATTTGATTTAAGGTATTTCTTATCATCCTTAACGAGTGTTGCCTTCGATGTAACAAATGGTAAATTTTTGAATGGGAGACCTGTAAACTAATGAATATCAGCTGGGTCGATACCAAATTGAAACATTTGACTGTCATCCATAGTAACATAAAACAAGCCATCCTCTGTATTGTACGAGGAGATAAGGTAGTTCAAAATATCAGTATCTATTTCAAAATGGGGCATCCTAATGAGCCCACCAAACTCACATGCATCGATCAAATCCTTGTATTCAGAATTCATTTTTAAAATAGTCTAGATGTGAGGGCACAAAGGGTTCCTGTAGAGTATCTTGCCCGTGGTTTAGGCATTTGGGTTGACTGTATTTTCCTCTTGAATTTTGTCTTGAGCTTGCGATGCACTTGTAGTCACCATTGTAGCTATCCTTGAGCTTGATTATACCCGACTGACTCCTGTATACAAGAAAATTTGAGAGTTGGAAAGTGTAAATGTGAAAATGATGGGCGGGAGGGTATTTATAGGGTGAAAGTAGGGTTTTGAAGGTTAAGACACACGACAATGAGATTTCTTGACGCTTGTCAATAATGCTTATTGACACGAATCAACAAGCTTTGTTGTTGCATGAAAAAACAATTCTTTTATCGTGCGACATCAATAGCTATTGTAGCACGAGAACAAGCCTTGTTTTTGCATGACATCAATCCTCTGTTGTCATACGACAATGAGCAATCCCTATTCTTTCACGAAAACAAGCCTTGTTGTCATATGGTAGCAAGCCATGTTGTCGTGTAGATAACAAGCCCTATTGTCGCGTGACAACAAGTCTTATTGTCGTGTGACAACAAAACTTGTTGTCACACAAAAATAGGGTTTGTTGTCACGTGAAAATAGGGCTTGTTGTCACGTGAAAATAGGGCTTTCTTTTGTGTGATAACTATGTGATAGTGTGCTCAAAAAAATGGTGGCAAAAATTTAGTTTTGAAAAAAATGGTAAATTCACCTTTCAATGAAACCAGTTCTGGGGATATTCACTAGGTATTTTCCACCTCCGATTTCCTAGAGGTCTCTTAAAATGAACCTTTCCTAAAATTAACATGTACCTTAAAAATTTGGTGACCTAGGCCTACTCCTTGCCAAACAACTCACCAATTTCAATTTTTAAAAACTAGAATATTTGTGAATTAAAGAATATTCAGACTAAAATTTTCCTTGGTGACATTTGGAGAGTGTGAATATAAGAGAAACCTTTTTTTTGTTGGAAAATAGAGTTATCATCATGATTATTAAATAATCAAGACGAATAACCCATATGCATGTAAAAAAACACACAAAATAAAAAAACAAAGATAAAAACGAATAGAATCCCAATATGAACAATAGGTGCGGTATGAGGGTTATAAAGGAATGAAGATGTTATCACACTACTTTCAATTGGTCGAGAAGTAATCATCAATAATGCAACATAACTTTGAAAAAGAATACAATCAACTATGCCCCTAATGTGTGCCACAATGATGATTAAATACATGAAAATTCCTCCAAAGAGGGAATATGACTAGAATGGAAGATCGGAGTAAAGTGAATCCTTATGAAACTCTTGTTGGATCCATTGTGAAAATGATTGAAGTTGAAATTACCCCAAGTAAAGTTATATCGCAAAGGAAACTTTTTGTGACTTTCCCCAAATAGAGGTATCATTTCATGCAAAGGAATAAATTTATAGTTGTAAGATTAGAATGATCACTAGGGTAGTAGATAAAGGTATGCCTTTATCAATATTGCATTGAAATGTTGAAAGATTCATGTTTTCCAATTTTAGGATTTATGTGACAAGTGAATGTTTGTTCCAAAAAAATTATGACTTTTTTTTAAAAAAATTGGGGATTTTACGAGTTTTAAGAAATGTCAAGTATAAATAAAAAGAAATGTAAAAAATTTGAACACGGTAGAAAGGAAAAAAAATACCATGGTTTATTGAATAATCCAAGAAGAAAACAAAACAAAGCAAGTGGGAAAAATACACAAACCAAACATGCAAGAAAACCCAATATGAACAAGAATGAATGACACCAAAGTTATTTATGAACTAAGATGCCAAGAATTATCCTATAATTGGTTTGTAATCATAAAACATTTATGGAAAACACGAAAAATTGATTAATCTAGCTAATTTAAACAAGATACTTATCTACTAACACACAAGACAACATTTGACGGTTCAACTAACAGACAAGGTAATCTCAAATAAGTAAGAAAATAAGGAGGTATAATCTTAAACCAACGAGTAAGAAACAATATAATACAATTTACAATTATAATTTCCAAAGACTCTCCTAATGTGTTACACAATGAAGAACTAGACAAATTAAAATACCCCAAGTGATATCTTAGAATGTGAGAGGATTGGATTGGGTTGAAGAGTGGAGTGATACTTAGATAATAAAAAACTTACTCTTTCTGATCCCATTGAAGTTTTATATGTATTGGATTAAAATGTAAAATCTAAATGTTCCCAAGAAAAGTTATATTTCAAAAGGGTAAATGATTGCCTTGAGTATGGATATAAACCACGGGAAATAAAGATGATTATCAAAAGATGATATGGAATGATCATGAGGAGCGTCATCAAATGGAATAATTGTTGAACTATGTTATCGAGTTGTTAAAAATTGGTCAAACATTATCTGAATGTTTTGATTTTGATAATTTTATAGTATATTTGGATTTTGACAAAAAATTACTTTTGAAATAACATTGTTTTAAAAACAATTTTATATTGTTTTTGGTATTTTGATAAACATATCTAAATGTCTTTAAGTTTTGTGAAACATTTTTGAATGTTTTTGATGTTTTTGTTTTTACTACTTGGTAAAAATGGTGCAATTTGCTTGAAAGAGTGTGCAAATAATTAGAAGCATTCCATTCCATTGGTAGAAATGTAGATGCTAAAATGATAGGGTGTTTCACTCAGCTCGTGACTCCATGAAACTAGGAAGATGCGAGGGATCATGAACAAAATCTAGAAAGGATGTGAAACCGAGGTGAATAGTGATATGAAAGTGAAGATGATGGATGAAAAGGTAGAGTGTAATAATGATCCATATGAGAAAAATTTAACTCATCTATAGTCAAGATTATATGCCCAGTTCTAAGATGATTCCACTTTATAGGTTTTGACTTGACTTAGATATATTGATGGTCTAATTATTGGGAAGAATCCAATTGTAGGAATTGTTGTCTCTTTTTAACATGAGTAGCTAAATTACTTCTTGGAATATTTTTGATTAAAAATTTTTATTAAAATTTCATAAAGGATTTATTGGTTAATTATTTTTTTGTGAAGGACCCCCTACATGTTGCCCCATGCCATCATTAAAAGGAAAGGGCTCAACACCGAGGACAAAATGTAGATGAATAAGGGATTTCTCTTTTCCCGAGTTTCATACTACTAGTAACAAGTATGGGCTTATCATTGAAGAATGTGAAGGATGAAAGTTGTAATGATTTAATAATGTTTTGTATTTTTTATTGACTTAATTTTCCTTGGATGTTGATAATGTGATTTTTGGGAAGGAACATTACGCCCCCAAGTCTCAACCTCATGAGACTAGTAGGATGTAAGGGTTCAACGAAATAGATTGATATGGGCATTCAAAAAGGACTGGGTGAAGAAAATTAGTACTTTTTGTTAAGGAAGGAGCTTATTTAAAAGGAGGAATTTTCCATCAATAAGCTTTGAGACAAAATCATAGGTGAAAATATCTGAAATGGTAGAGACCATAACAAAGATGAGACACATATATCCCAAGAGGAACAAGATTAACCTATGTCATGATAGGTAAAGAATATGAATATATGATAATGGTATGATTAATATATATTCCAATAGATGGAATGTTTAACATTATTTGGACACACTTTTCCATTTTCAAAAAGTAGACAATTATTTATTGTGGATTTTTATTCTCTTATTATGTTTTTAAGTTTTCGAAAGTTGGTGGATTGGGATTTGAAATGGAGTCATTAAGAAAGGTGTCTGAGTTTATTAAATTTAAATGGTCTTGAAATATGAGACTTATGTGGAAAATAACTAAGTCAAAAGGGGGAATCAAAATATTCAATAAGTCTTGAAATACGAGACTTGGGCGAGATAAGTTTGAAGTCAAAGGAGGAAATCCAAATATTTGATAAGTCCTACAATATGAGAGTTAGGAGGAGAAGGTCCAAGTAAAAGGATGAATTATAAATATTTGATAAGTCTTGTAATATAAGATTTGGGTGGATGAAATACATGTGAAAGGAAGGAATCAAGATTTAATGGGTTCGAGATACGAGACTTTGGCAGACAAGGGCCAAGCAAAAGGAAGTAATCCGATAATTTAGAAAGTCCTAAGATACGTGACTTAGGCGAGCAATGACCAATTCAAAGGTTGTATGATTATATAAGTCTTAAATGAGATTGAAATATTTATGTGATGTCATAGTGAGATTATTGATGTAGGAAATATGTTGATATTCATATTCATCCGGAGTGAAATAATGATAGGAAAGAAGTATTGAGATCTAGATTTATATGCCATGCTCCTTATAGGATTTAGAGAAAAAATAGTCAAGGTTTCTCTATTGAATTTGTGGATTAGTTGATTTGATGATAGATGTGAAATCAAACTTGCAAATTTTGTATAACGATAGTCCTAGGTATACATAACTCATGGATTGTATACATGTAGATATATTGATATGTAATGATCATCATTGATGTGACACCAAAAAGAGTGATCAGTTGAGGTATAATGAACATAGAAGGTTGTGTTGTTGTAAGTTTCCAAACTTTTTGTGGTTGTTTTTCGACAACAAGAATAAAGATGTTGGACATAGGAGCCAAAAATGAGAGAATATAATTAAGCTCAAAAGTGCTCGATGATGGACCCTCTTTTGTAGTGTCTAAATTTATATCAAGGTTTGAAAGAGAGTCTTTAAACATGGTAAAACTCACATTTGAGGTTTTCGGTTGTTTTTTGAAACAGGTTCAATGTTTGTGTGGACTGTAGGAAGAAAATATGGAGAAGAGATTGATGGGTTTTGAGTTATCAATACTATAATTTTGTTGTTGTCATATTGTTGATTAGAAAAATTTGGAGAAGATATTGATTAGTCTAGAGGGATAGATACTTGACCTTCATCATGATCTCATTGAATGTCAATATGTACAAAATTTGGGAGGATAGTCAACTCTTCAGTAAAAGGTGTGGAAGTTGATGTGTCTTTGATTGCTATAAATTTTGTGTCAATCTCTATAAATATCTCTCCATCATCAATTAAGTCTTGGACATAGTTCTTAAAATGCACACATTTATCTGTTGACTGGCCATCAATGTGATGAAAATCACAATATGTATGAGTTTTTTACTAGTATGGCTTAGGTTTTCCTTCAACCTAGGGTCTTGTAAGTGGATATTTTAGCATTGTAGCCTCTTTTAGCTTTTGAAAAACATTAGAGATACTTTCTCTGAGGGTTGTAAAATTACCTTTAATTTTTCACGGATTAATGTCTTCACTAGGTTGTATGATTGGATTCTTGATTAATTGGTCATGTATAGTAGGCACATTGTGAGTATATCCACACCATCATTAACGAATTTGTAGTTGTGATTGATATACCAAGAGGTATCGTAATGAGTGTGAGTGTTGTTTTTATTATGATGAGTGTGATTGAGATTGAAAGAAAAATGTTTGATGAACTTCTTTGAGAGGTCCTTGAAAGTGGTAATAGATCCCTTCAGAAGGTGTAATAACCATTCCAAATCTTTTCCTCCTACACTTCTAGGAAAAAGGAATAAGATAAAGTTGTTGTTATATATCACTTCATGGTATGTTATGAAAAAATCATGGATATGCTCTCTATGATCATATTTTCCCTTGTATTTCTTGAATTTTGGCATTTCAAAATGGTTTGGAAAGTGTGTGTGTAATATTTCCATTCCAAAAGGGTAATGACATAATTTTTCGTAGTTGAATTTTTGCATTGTTTTTCCATACCCGTGATGGTGTCTTTCATCATTTACCATTCTTGATTAAATAAAAAAATGTTTCAACCCACCATTGTTTGAAATATATGGAAAATTAATAAATGTGCGATGAATAAATAAACACTTAGCAAAGTGAATGCTAAGATGGAAATAAAATTTTAAATATTTGATAGGTTTGACTTGTAACAACATGATTGTTAAGATGGAAGAAGTGTGACAATATTGTTAGAAAAATCATCCCTTTACAACGTGAATGTAAATATGGAAGAGTTTGGAATATTTGGATGACGAAACCTTAAAAAAGTGAATGTCAAGGTAGAAGCATGCAAAAATTATTATAATATCAACCTTTAGAAAAGTGAAAGCCAAGATTAGGGAGGGATCCAAGGTGGTGAAAGTTCTCTTCCTCTAGCAAAGTGAATGCTATATGGGAGGAGGAAATTGTAATGATGAAAGTGCAAACATGCTCAACCTCTAACAATGTGAATTCTAGAATGGAGTAAGCGAGGATAAAGAATCAAATATACTCTACTGTTAGTAAAGTTAATGCTATATGGGAAGACATTTTTACAATTAAGGTTTGAATTTTCTCAACCTCTAACAAAGTGAATTCTAGAATGGAGGAGTGAGGATAATGATTCAAATGTACTCTACCTCTAGAAAAGTAAATGCTATATGGGAAGAGGGTTTTACAATTAAGGTTTGAATGTTCTCAACCTCTAACAATGTGAATGCTAGAATAGAGGAGTGGGGATAAATATTCAAATGTAATCTACCTATAACAAAGTGAATGCTAGATGGGAATAAGATTTTAGCGATGAAAGGATTAAGACCCAATTGTAAATCAACGTGAATGATGAGAAATGGAATGATGACGTAGTTTAAAACTTAACAAAGGAATTAATAAAACAAAGACGTGAAATGAACAAATTTGCATAGTTCAACAAGGATGGTGTCAAACTAGAGGTCGTAAGAAGATGATGAAAAGATTGAATCTTGATGAAAGAAGAGATGACAAGGAATTTAATCAAGACAAAGTAGATACAACAATGTCAAGACGTAAGTCATGAAATGAGGATGCTTAAGTGAGGACATGGGTATCCACAACTCAAGACTTTGAAAAAATGGGAGAATGAAATCTTAAACTTTGGAAAAAATGTGATCTAAAGGTTTAAGACAAGAATGAAATCAGGATGAACTCAAGATGAGAAGAAATATGAAAGTGGGAAGATTTGATGATTTTTAAAAGGAATATTCAAATGGGAAAATGAGAATTCCAAAAGGATGAAATAGTATCAAATGAAAGATAGTCGAGTAATTTCCAAATGATAATGATTTGGAATGAAATTGAAGATGATGGGAAATCTAAATAATGGGAATAAAAGGATTTTTCAAAAAGAAGTGGGTAAAAGAATGAAAAATGGAACTAAAAAGAAGTGTTTGGAAAAATGGGAAGAAATACGATGCTGAAAAATGTAGGTATGAGTGTGAAAAACTGCTACAAAAAGAAATAAAATAAAATAAATACAAAATATAAGTTTTCGTTTAATGGTTTATTTCATCCTCTACCTTAGCTTGGCTTGGATAGTGTGTGGCTTCTGGGTGACTCTCTCAACTCGGTGTCGGTAGTCTACCCGAGAGAGCACAATGATATTGCTAAATGTTGGATTTACTTTATCCCTTTGAAACCCTCAATTAAGATATTTCTCAAAATGAATCACACTAGGGTTGAACTAAGGATATCTATGACTCTAATCTCACAGGTTTTACTAGTCATGTAGGATGAAAGGTACTTATTTCATCATCCGATCCCTCAATATGCCAAACTACTTTGGGGTTCCTGTGGTAATCCTCACAATGATTTTAATGGATTATGCCAAGATACGTCCCATAATTATGGTCGTTGGGAAATAGCCTTGTTAGTTGCACCTACAAATATAGTGTGAATGGTTCATTTTATCTATTATTAAAAGATGAGATTGTTGAACCACCATTCTTTGAAAAATTTGACCTGCAATTAGTAATATGTTTGAAAGAAACATCCAAGGAAACTTGTAATTATTAGTTTAAGAATGGTCTCTAGTATAGTCTTGCAAACGAGGGTTAGCACAATTTTTTGAGGTAGTTCACAAGACGACAGAAGTGAACCTACATTTTTGATTTCCAAGGTCGCTTAAAAATCATGAGGAAATATCATATGTGTGGGTTGGATTTAATTAGTATAAAATCTTTAATTCCCAAAAACAAAGAGAAATTACCATGTTTCTGTTTTCCAAGATCACTTAGAAAGTGCGAGGAAAGAGCATATGTGTTGTCGTTTCGTGATTTATCCTCATAAAAATGAAAAAAAAAGGCCAAGAAAAACTAACTAAATGCAAGAACAAAATGTTAGTGAATACACCCAAATAATTTAGCATGTGACAAAAATGTTAGAAAAAGTGACAAAATTGGATGAGAACGTCCAAGAGCCTAGATCGCAACTTTGTGATTGACAAAAGGTAAGAAAAAGCAAGTGAAAGGGGTCTTAAGTGAGTATATGTTTGATAAAAATTCTTTGATTACAGAGGAGAAGGACCGAAGAGTCTAAAGATCCTTACAAGGTCAATGAGCACAATTAGTCAATTTGTTAGTGAAAATGATGAAAAGAATACAAGGTGCTAATTAAATGAAAAAGACCAAAGGAAATCGATTACACTAATTAATTAATCCAAATAAGTAGTTGACTAATTAAGAAAAAAATTAGATCTAATTGAATTAACAATTTGATTTGAAAAATTAAATCAAATTAATTAGATGATTGATCAATGTAATTAGAAAACAATTAGATCTAATTGAACTAATAATTCGATTTAAAAATTTAAATCAATGTATAGATTTAATTAAATGACGAATGTTTTTATTGTGAAGCATTGATGAAACTGATCAAAAAAATTAAACTATTGACAAAAATGCCCAAAGACCGAAAAAATTTGGACATGAAATGTCCAATAACCCTACTAAAGTGGTTTTTACAATTAGGATATTGGGTGAACATCAATGAAAAAGTAAGTTTAAAAGTCCTAATGAAATTAAAATACCTAATTAAAATTAATTGCACAAATTAATTAAAATGATTATTAAGTGATAAAAAGTGTCCTATCAAAATAAAATTGATTGATTGATGAAATAAAATAATGAGTTAGCTAATTTAAGTGACTTATTAAAAAAATGAATTAGCCGAGATCCTAAAATAAACAATTTAATAAAGTAATTTATTAATAGACCACTAAATGTGAAAAGAAAAGAGCTAACAATAAATAAATGAAAAATAAAAATAAAAAGAACAATATAAAATTGAATCCTTAACCTAGGATTTAAATTAAGCCTAAAGAAAATCCTATAACAATCTAAAAACAAAACCCTAAAAAAATCTATGGTGGTAATGGGAGCTCTCTAAGTACATAATTTTTTGTGTGATAGTGTGAATAGTAATTTTTTTGCAAATTTCTTATTACATAGGGATGAAAAATGTCGAGAGGGAACACTAGTCTACTTTGATGGAGGTGACGGATCAAACGACGTAGGGTTGGGAGGATTCACATGGGGAATCCGGCTAGGGGTGGGGGATCCGGCTCAGTGGAATGAGCTCATGGAGGTAATCTGTGTGGCCAAGTGGTTGAGGAATGGAGGGGTTGTGAAGGTCCACATGGGAGGGGGAGGGAGTAGTGAGGGTTTAACACGAGGAGGGGGTGGGTAGTATCCATAGGGAGGGATATGATGTGAGGGCTCATGGGATGGGTTAAGACGGGATCCAAGTTGGATGAAATGAAGTGAAATGAAATGAAATATTTTAATGATGTCCACGAGACTGAAGAGTCTATGGGACCACAAAACTGAGATTTTAAATCTAATTTCAGACTCCTTTAAATATCTACTCTCCGTCTGTGAATCTTGAGAATGAAACATGTGGTCACTTGAATATTTGTTCCTTCAAAGAGTTCCTCTAGTCCGTCCACCTTCAGGTTGTTTTCATACTGGATACGAATATCATCATATGCCGAACACTCCATGAAAAAATTCCATTCTGTCTCAACGACCCCTTTGCTATAGAAAAGACAAATTCTCCTTTCCCAATCTTCTTTTGGAATAGTCCATCTTCCAGCCATCGAAGATGGTTTGATCCAGTCCTTAACTATGCCATTAGAATCCTTACTTTACCCTTGATAGCTTCCCCTAGATAAGCTTTTTCATCATGCTCCCAAAGTGGGATCAAAGGCAAGAGTGGGGAAAGGGATCCATGTGGAGGCTATGTGGGTGGTACGTGAATAAGATGAGTGGGTCGAGGCGGGAATTCCGGGGGAGGGTATGTGGAGGAGTATATGTGAAGGAATCCACGTGGGGGAGGGTGATAGGTTGGCTCGGTGAGCCAAATCGTCAAACTAGGGTGTGGCATGGTAGATGTAGGGTTAGTTTGCTTTTTTGTTTTTATTTTATTTGTTGTTGTTTATTTAAACTAATATCTTATTTTATATTGTTTTTCATTTTTTATTACATATTTAAATACAATATAATGTGTGTTTGTGTGTGTGTGTGTGTGTGTGTGTGTGTGTGTGTGTGTGTGTGTGTGTGTGTGTTTGTATGTATGTATATTTTTAAAACTATGATTGATGTAATTTTGTTAAAACTAAGATCTAATTTATTTTTTTGTAAATGAAGATCTTTTTTTTTTTGTAAATGAGATCTGATATTTTATTTTTGTTTAATTTTCTAGGTAGTTTAATAGAAAACAAAAGTAAGTCTCCATTTTTTCCTTACAGAAATATTTCAAAAAAATGCTTCTTAAAAATAGAAATTAGAAACCAATAGAAAAGATTGTGTTTTTCTAAAAATAAAATCTACTAGTTTTGTAATGTAATTTTTTTATGCTTATGCGGGATGGAAGAATATAAAAGTTGCGAAAGAAAAAAATAGAGAATACTAGACATTTCTAAACAAAGGCACATAAATCTAAAAACAAATTAGAAATTTTTAAAACAACCCCCCTGCAAAATAATTTCTGCCAAAAATCGAGAGGGAAAGGGAAAATCTAGGTCTTGTTATGACATGATCGCGTTATGGCTCGCTTTTACCAAGCCAAAACACGTTCATGTTATGGTTTTCTATGTGTTTTTCCATGTTATCCCTCCCAAATGGACATATTCTCGCATTGGAAAGAGGAATGCAAGTGCATTATAACACGCTCGTGTTTCATCTTATTGGGGTTTGGAATAACCAATCCAAAGGCTTGGATTTCCAAACCAGAGGTTTGGACTGTGTATTGCATGATTAAAACCGTGTTTGACAAAAAAAAACAAAATTTCACATGTGCACCCCAATATCTCGTGCATTAATAAAATATTAAAAAATAAATTATACTACAATGTCAAGCTCAATTTTACCTTGATGACGATATATTTTTTTAAAAAAATTTATTAGTTTAAGGCTTTCATCCATAATTTCTTTTACTAGTGCCTTGTTTTCTTGCAAAAACCTATGCATATATTTCGGTGCACAATTTACAATTATTTCATCCAAATAAAAAGTGGGTTTTTCTAAACTCTATTCTCCACGCACTAAAAAAATACTAAAAATAACTTTTTTTTTCTCAAAGTTATGGGGGTGCACACACAAATATTTCATTTTCAGGATATGTGCACTTTGAAAATTAATAAAAAATTATACATTCATCCAAAAATTATTAAAATTTAGTGGGACCTTGTACATGGTATTTGCTAACTATCTGATAAAGGGATTTTTAAAAAAAGATTATACAACTCAAAAAATGGGGGAGCGCACACAAAAGGTTCTTATCTTTTTTACACAAAAATAAACATACTTTGTGTGTGCACCACATTTGAGCCTCTTAATATCAACCATTTTTTTTTTTAAAATAGTAGTTTAGAAACTAGATTCTGAGCTCTATGGTACATATTCTTATCACTTTGTCAAATTTTAAGCATAGGCATGCCAACTTATTCAATGAAGTTCAGTTTTTCTCGATTTCAAGAAAGAGGTGTCCCTTTTTTACCCCCTTTTGGCCCCCCATCTTTGTGCACTTACCCATAAACTAGATTTTTATGAGATCTACAAAAAATAAGTGACAAAATCAATTTAAACAATGATGGAATATATATTTTTAGAAAGTTAGTTTCTACTTCCGAGTGCTCCCAAAATTCCCTTGCAAGCACAACACAACAAACAACACAAACACAGTACACAATAAATGAAAAAAAAATAAAAAAATAGACACAATGGTTAGTGAAATGTTCAAATCTATAATACAATACAAATAAAAAATAAAATTATAGTGAATGAAAATTGTGGTGCGGGTCCCATCGTGCGTGCCAAATGTGAACTCTAGAAAACAACAATAAATTGATAATAAAATAAACACAACAAAACTCCCTATAGTCCTCCAAAGAAAACCTCAAATAAGATCATGGAAGCCTTTGAGATTGTGTGATCTTGTAGATGCTTGAATGTGGATGCTCCTGATTCAATCTCAAAATTGATTTGTAAATTCTATGAGCTTGGATCACAAGGATGCAATTGTCAAATTAGCATAGGTGGGATGCAATTTTTCTCAAAGCTCCAAGGATCATTTTTACAAAGGGGATGGCTTGTATTTATAGCTGAAGTAGAGCCATGGAGGGTGGACCCTAGGAAGGTGGAGTTAAATTTGAGTTTGAGAGGTTGAGTTCCAAGTTGAGTTAACTAGGGAATGGGGAAGTGGTTTTTGACTAGGGAAAATAGGTGCATTTCCCCAATTAAGTAAATGTTACAATGTGCAACATAATCAATTAATCATTTATTTAATAAATGTTAATTAACTTATAAAAATATACTATGGACTAATTTAATTAATCTAAAGAGGGTGAATGTACCTAATTAATTAATTAGATTAATCAATCGTAGAGGGGGTAAACTAAGAAGTGAACCACGATAATATTGGGAACCAATGTTATTTTTGGGTGTCTACATATCTCCTATTAAGTCTTGTGAATCTCATACTTATAATTTCTCCCATTTCAGATATTTTTGCCTATAGTAAACTTCATTACCCAGATTCGTTTAATCACCCATCTTAGTCTTCATTACTGAACCCTCACATCCTACTAGTCATGTGGGGCTGATATCTCCAATAAAAAGTGCTACAATGAAAATAAATCAATCAAAAAACTTTTGAATACTTAATTGTTACACTTTTGTCCTTCAAAATATTTGGTGTTGATCCAACACTTCTTACTAGTAGTGTGAGATTGGGAATGGGGGGAGGTGCCCTTACTTGTCTACATATTTTCTTCGGTGATGAACCCTTTCCTCATACTGGTGGCATGTGGATAAGCATAAAGGGTCATTCATAAATAGAAAAATTAGGAAAATGTAATAAAAACAAAATAAAATTATTGATACTTGCATACATCTTGTCTTTGGTGATGAACCCTTGCCTCGTACTGGTGGCATGGGGCAATTCATAGGGGTCACTAAAAAAATATAAAACCTTATAAATCTAAAAGTGATTACAATTATAAAATCCCAAATAATTAATTTAGATGCCTAAGTGAAGAGAGAACTATCCCTTCACCTAAATCTTACCACTTAGTAGGCCACGTAACAATCTAAGTCTAGTAAGTGACCTATAAAGTGAAATTCATTTCGAAACTAGTTCAGTAACCTTAAGAGGAATTGAGTCACAATTTCCCAAATGGACCATTATTAACACTTGTCTCTATATTCATTATTTACATCCCGTGTCCTTCTTGATTCTCGGTGATGAGCCCTCGCATCTTACTAGTTACGTGGAGTCAAGAACAGAGCTGAAATTATTTTCATCATGTCATCACCAACATATCCTGCCAATGGAGAGAACAATTTAATATTATTTGAAGCATGAGTTACCACAAGGAACAATGTACATGTAGATGATACATTGACTTATCATATATCATAAATAGTCTACCATCTAGTATATTATCCATCTAAAAATATAAAAAAATTCAAAAATATAAATAATTCAAAAACATTTGAAACATCTAAAAAATCCACAAACATTAAAAAAAAAAAATCTAAAATCCAAAAACATTTAAAACATCTCATAAATCCCAAATACATTCTAAAAATCTCAAAAATCTAAAAAAATCATAAAAATCTTAAAAATCCAAAAAAATTCAAAAAATCACAAAATCCTAAAAATTTACAAAAAAATCAAAACTCTACAATTAACATAATTCACACTTTGAAATCTTATCCCCAACATATGTTCCAACCACCTTACAATTATCAAATTCAAGTCATTTCCCCTCATGTTTATCCTCACTAGGGAAATTATAGCTTTTATTGTTTCTTGCTCGAGGAAAATTGTTGGGCCCCAAAATATTGGCTAAGGATGAAAAGGCATGTGAGTGCACATGACCTAGTTAAAGAAGAGCGTGTAAGTTGAAGGCACGTAGGGAAGGATTTTAGTAGCATTTTTAGAATACACGACACACATGTGTAAGACATGAAATTTTTTGACTTAGCCATATTCAACATCCCAGACATCACATGAGAAAAGCATGACCCTTGTGGATAAGGTGGCAGCCTGGTGACTATAGGATCAAAAAGGGAATATTCCAGGCATGTGATGGAAGGTTACAGAAGAACCTAATTGCACAGTGGAGATATTAGATCAAAGGAGACATGCTCCATTCGAGGAGCACTTGGACACTTGGAAGTTGATTTTCTACCTCATAAGGCATGGTGGTGAAAGCACTAAAAGTATATAATGAGGTGCACGGGTAGCAAAAAAAGGACAGAGCATAACGAGACATAGATTCATCTTGGGAGAGTGGAGGTATGGGGAAAGAGGTGAATCTTTTCAGAAATACCATGGAGGATTTTATGGGTTGGGATTAGCAAAATATAGGAGGAATCATGGCACATTTAGAGGGACGGGTCTACATTCTTCTTTGTAATGTGATGAACATAGTGTAGTTTTGATGCATGACTTGGCTTTACATTGTTATATGAAGGTTTTTTATGACTTTGAGGGATGTAATGTGGTTATTGAACATATTAATATGAATATAAGGCTTTGTTATGAATCATATATGTGTTCATGAGTACAATCCTTATGCATTTCCTTTATGTATGAACCATTTTCATATGTTATTTGCTATTTCTCTTTTCTAAATGCAATGGGATGACAACTCATTCTAGGTTCTTAGAATGTTGCATGGTTCTTTTCTATTCATTTCCATTTGAATATCTATCATAAGATGATGCATTCTCACAAGACTCACATAAATGAGAGGTTTGGCACCCGCACATGCCTCAGGTGAGCACCTAGCACCCAATGGGTGATAGGCCGATGCACATGGGATTAGACTATTGGTCTAAGGGTATAGAATATGACTATATATTTGTTCCATTGTTGGGAAATTTTTTCGAAGTTGTTGTGAGAAATGGCATGCATCATTGTTCTTATGATGTGTGATGACAGAACAACTAAATTTGGAAAGTTTTGAAGCATGGTTCAAGAGCACCGAGGATGAGTTTTCTCGAGAGATTCAAAGACTGGACCTACTAAGTTCGATGTGTGTAAATGGGTTGAAGGAACCTATACCATGAGGTGTATGAGAAATTATTTTGTTATTTCCCAGTAGACCTATATGAATGGCTTTCAGCCTATGCATCTAGACAGAGATGGTACTAAATATCATGCATATGGACCCAAGATGACTATGAGAGGTTATAGGATGTAGATTTGACTTGGATGCGTGTTGTTGATCATTGGTGGAAGAGAGTACTAACCAGTTATACTCTTGAATACACCATTTCTACGTATTCTTTCCCAGAAGTTGTTGAGTTTGAGTTTTTGAGGGAGCCTAGAGGATCACTTTTTCATGTTATTCCTTTGGCTATGAAGATCTTAGTCATTACTTTGAGTTTAGAATCATTTCCCATAGCCGGCTAAGCTTTTATGAGCATTGGGAGAGGAATCTAGGGTGGAGGAATATGGAAAAATTGTAGCTGAAAAGGAAAGGGAGGAGAGACAACTCAAGTATAGAAAATCTCATGAAAGGGAGATGACTAGACAACATGAGGTTATAATTTTGATGGATCTATGGACGCAGCCGTTATGGGAAGGAGTTGAGGTTCACATAGAGGATGTGGAACCTGAGAAGTCTATGTTATTGCATCTTGGAAAGTGTGGGAGAGAATCCCCTTTAGATTATGATGAGAGTTTATTACATGGAGAAAGGAGATCCATTAGTGTGCATCTGAACCCACCTGGTGACTAACCCCTAATGCTTGATTTTCTAGATCAAGGGAGAAGTATTGTTAACCTAGTTGGTATCAGTGGGAGTAACTGATCTACACCCAGGAGATAATTTCTCATTTGGAACATCCATGGATGTGTAAGACATTCCTTTATTTGGAGGGGTTTTTAGACAAGGTGCAAATATGCAAGGTTAAGGTATTGCATTTGGGAGTGGCACATGAGACATAACTAGAAGTGGAATAATATCAAAACCATCGGTAAGGCCATTCAATGGGACACCGTAACCCTTAGTGTGACCACTTCAGGCCCTTTGCCAACCGTAGGAGGTGAATCGGTGGATAAGGAGGAATAGGACCCAGTGGATCTAGTAGATCTAGTTGAGGAGGAAACACCGAAAGGAACCAAGGCTCTAAATCAAGAGGAAAATGGCCTCAACCACCTCTAAAAGTATTCTTTGAGATGTCTTTGTACTTACTAGACTATAGGGATATTGAAAATGTTGTAGAGCATGTGCACAAGTGTTAATTACTATGGCATGTGAAAGGGATCACTACCTTAGAGTGGAAGGCAAGTCAGTTTGCAAAAACGTTGTAAGGGCACGTGCATAATTGGTATAGGAAGTATGACCCCCATCAGATGGTAGTAGAATACACTACATTGAAGAATGTCTTCCTAGAAGAATTCCATATCCTCAATTTGATCAAAAGAGCATCAACACTATGAAAGAGATCCAACAGGGAATGGCAGAGAGTGTGCGGGAGTATGATGTACGTTTCAAGACTCTCTTGTCAAAACTATCTTATGACATTCACCCTTCTCAACATGATCAATGGTTTTTCAGAGGATTTATAACACCATTTCGTAGGGATTTGTCACATAAGACTTTCACATAACTCGTGAGGCATTGAAGTTTCTTTGTGCGCTAAAGCTGTTGGGAGAGTTGAAACTAGTGTTAGTCCTTTTTTGGAGGGTCAAACTGCTACTATGGCCAAGTAGTTAGAGAATTTGTCTTCAAACTTAGTGCACGAGGTTCATAGTGGGATTTAGTGTATAGAATGTGAAGTGGAAGGGCATGTAAAGGATATTTTCCTTGAATTCAAGACATGCTATGGCAGTAAAATATCAAATTTTCCATGGGGATCATGATACAAGTAGATTCCCTCTACTACAACATGTAATCCGTAAGAATGTTTCTTTCTATTAAAATATTTTTACCTCTACAACCCATGATACAAAGGATTGTAGACTAATTGATTAGATCCATGATGATATTGATCTAGGTGTGTGCCAGACTAGCCTTGCAAGGAATTCCAAGGATGATGACCGTTGTTATGAAAGATGCACGAGATGGAGGATCACATGGTAGAGTTTTTCCTAGAGGATTTCATGGTCGCAATAACCATGGTGGAGGACAAAGTGAGTTCCCATGAGGAACCTATTATAACTATAGATCTATAGAGAATTATAGATGTGAGTGTTTTGATCTTCTGATGCTCATGGTGTAGAAAGAAAGATAATTACAAAGAATGTCTAGAGCTCTATGAGAATATGAACCAGAAGCAACCGGAAAGACAAATGCAGTGGGATGGTGCGCATTAAGAATGTTGAGACACAATGGATGCCATGAGTTGCGTATGAGTAAGGGCTAGAACCTGTACTGGTGATGATGTGAGTAGAGGCTGCATGTGCCAGGGAGATGCCAAGATAAAGGACACTAGTTTCAAGAGAAGAAGTGGTACATGGAAAGTATCTAGACCCCACACATCAGAAGGAGGTGTACCATGAGACTATGGACATGATTCATAGTTTTCGAGTGGAGATCCAATGTCTAAAGGAGCAATCAAAATAGTTGGAGCAAAGGAGAATGTCAAGGCTCCAAAGGATGACATGGATGAGGTCAAGGAAGTATTTAGGTTGTTAAGGAAAGAGAATATTATTCCTTTGCTAGAGAATGGCTAAGAGATAAGGTACCACACACCGAACAAAGCGCAAAAGGAAAGTTTTGCATGCAAGCCTTCCTCCTCACAAATTGACTATGATAAGAAGATTACTTTGAATATGTTTGTTAATGGATGGCTTCTAAGTAATATCCTCATCAACACGGAGAATAGGTCAATGTTCTTACCTTAGATGCCTGAAATCAAATGGGAAGGGGCCCATATTACATCCATCTTCAAATGTAATGCATATGATAAACAAGACTAAGGAAATTCCCATTGGAGTCCTGAAGGATGCAATTACCACCATCTAAGGGGCCAAGTTCACTAGAGACTTCAAATTCTTAGCACTCGGCGAGGAAAAAAACTTTATAGCATTACTTGGGCACCCAAGATGTTGCAAGAACAATGTTGACCTAAGTTTTAACAAGGGGTATATCATCTTTGAGAAAAAGGAAGAAAGGGTGATCATCCATTTGACATATGGTAAGTCAATGCCATATACTGATCCCTTAGGAGAAGAAGTCCTTAACAAAATCTATGTGCACTTCATCGAGATCCCGAGGTAATTCATCCCATGGAGGGAGTCATCTAGTTTGAAGATGCTCAATACTTGAGTGATATCAATAGTGTGTCATGTGACAATTGGGCACATGGGAATTATGAGTTGATTGGGAGATAGTTGAGAGGATTTGTAACAAGGGTAACAAAGACACGCTCACTCAAGAACTTAGGAGGGAAGAATTTTCCAAGTTACTTTGGAGGAGCATATCTTGAAATTTTCTTGCGATAAATGGAATCTTAGTGGAAAAATGAGGATGAGAGAAGGGGAATTCTTAATTATAACCTCGCTCGTAACTGCAACACACTCGATTAACTACACATTGGGAGAGCCTCCTAGAATGGTGCTAAGTAAGAATAATTCTTTGTAAGTTTCTCCAAGAGCAACATGCCCATGGTCATACAAGACTACCATGGTAAAGAGACCACCTCAATTCATATCCAAGCATGTGAGAAGGCCTAGATGGGAAGCACATAAGTGTTACCACCTTCGTTATGGGTGCATAATTTGTATTCCACCTTATAAGGTTGTGTGCATGCATGGTATATTCATTCATATATGTGTCGTCAAACAGCTTAATTGGCAGGAGTTGGCAACTAATCTCATTTAAGATTTTTAGTATAGGAGTACAAAGCCATCAGTGGATAAGACACTACAAGTGATCAAGTGCCTTACGATGGGAGATAGTGCTATGGTAGAGGACAGGATGCTGGATTTCTGGGTGGTCCTTATTTAGAGATGTGCCTTAATGAAGAATAATAAGAGGAAGTATAGCTTGAGCATGCATGCATGGAAAAAGAAAAAGGAAAGATGGTGTATGTAGTAGATAGAGAAGAAATGCAAACTTTGGATGTTAGCCATTCTAAGGGTATGCACAAAGGCATAGATAACACTGATGAGCAAGCATGTGCCTACCATGATCCCTTGAAAACAAAGAAGGTTAACATTGGGATGGAGACAAAACCTAAGGAAGCCATCATTGGGGACTATTGGTTAGAAAAAAAGTTTCAAAGTTAATTGATCATTATACGAGTTCCAGGATTTGTTCCTCATAGTACTATGAACTCAAATGTGTCCACCATTCCTTTGGGGAGATGAAGATCAAGTTGAAGGAAGGTGTGTGCCTAATTTAAAAGAGGCCTTATCAGATGAATCCAAACTTGCGCATACAGGTCAAGGAAGAAATAGTCCAAATGATATCATCTAGTATCATTGAGGTAGTGGAAGAATCAAAATGGACAATACCAATGGTTATAAATATCAAGAAGGATGGAAGTAAAATAATTTTTGTTAACTATATGGATCTGAATGTAGTATGTTTCATCAATCCTTTTCCAACCCCCTTTACTGAAGAAATGTTGGAGGGAGTATTCGGGTGCAAAGTCTACTCTTTCATAGATGGGTTCCGAGGATATCACCAAGTTAGGATTGAAAAATAAGACTAAAGAAATACAACTTTTACCACTTTGAATGGAAAAGTTTTACCTACATGGTTATGCCTTTTGGATTGAATAATGCACTGTTGTGTTCTCACACATCGTGATACAAGAATTTAAGGACTTCATCCATAAGTTTCTTCAATTTTACCCGGATAAATGGACTGTGTATGGATTGGTGAAAGACCATTGTGACAATTTAAGATTGATGTTTGAGATATGTTGGAAATTAAGGATATCCTCAACATTAAGAAATGTGTATTTGCTACCCCATTTAAAACCATGTTAGGACACATTATATGTAAAGAAGGATTACTAGTATATCCCCCAAAGTTATAGTTATTGTGTCATTAGGGAGAGCTACTAGTAAAAGCGTTGTGAATGGATTCCTTGGGCATATGGGGTATTAAGGAGTATGGAAAGATTGCCATGCCCTTGGAGGAATTGCTAAAACATAAGAGTTCCTTTCATTGGGGAGAGGTGCAGCAGAAGGCATTTGACACTTTAAAGGATAGGCTTGTCATGGCGCCCATATTACATTTTCCTTCTTAGGATAAGCCTTTCCATGTGCATTTTGATGCCTCAAGGACAACTATGGGAGTAGTACTAGCACAACCTGGTGAGGTAATTTTTGATCATCCCTTGTGTTTTGTAAGTAGAAAGTTGACACCAGCAGAAAAAAATTACACAACTACTAAGAGCAAATAATTGTCCATGATCTACATGCTACACAAGTTTAGGCAATATTTATTGGTAACACCATTTATATTCTACACAAACCACATGGCATTGAAATAATTAGTCAAAAAGCTCATGCTACAAGGGTGCATATGTCATTGGGTCCTATTATTTCAAGAGTTTGAGTTCACAGTGGTCGTAAAACTAGGAAAAAGTAATTCAAGACCTGACCACTTATCAAGGATTAACTCAGGGGAGGACATGCAAAGCATTGAGGATACCATGCTAAATGTGTAACTATTTAGGTTGCAGTGTGTGCCTTCAGACTTGAAAGATATCACAGTGTTCTTAAAAATGGTTATGGAACTGGAAGGGATGAAGGATGTGGATAGAAAGTAGTTAGAAATATGTGTTGCACCCTGCATGTTGATTAGTGAAGACCTGTATAAGTTACATCATGATTAGCTTATGCACCAATGCATGTTGGAACATGAGAGTTTATAAATTATGGAAGAAATGCATGGTGGGATTATAGGAGGACACTATGAAGGAAATGCTACCACATAGAAGATTTTACGATCAAGGATTTGGTGGGAAACCATCTACCAAGATTGTATTGAGTTTTTCAAGGCCTGTGACCATTTCAAGCACCTTGGAAAACCTAGAAAGAGGGATGAAATTACTTTACAACCAATAGCCAAAGCTGAACCATTTGAAAAATAGGAAATCGACTTTGTAAGGACAATTACACTAGTCACATGAAGGACTGGTTCATGGTATATCATTACTTGCCCTGATTACTTAACACGATGGGCAGAGGAAACACCTACAAAGGATTACACCACAATGATATATGCTAGATTTTTATGGGAGAACATAATCAGTAGGTATGGTTGTCCTTTAAGTTTAACAATTGATAGAGGTTCACACTTTCTCAATGAAATGGTCGGATTCTATTAGAAGAATTTATTATGGCCCATCATAAGAATACCCCTTATCACCCTCAAGTATATGGAATTTCTGAGGCATTTAACAAGATACTAAGTCACACTTTGACTAAGATTTGTGATTTTGGAAGACAAGATTGGTATTGAAAAGTATCAACTGTTATATGGTCATATAGGACAACTTACAAGAGGTCAACAAAAGCCACACCATTTCAATTGGTGTTTAGCATGGAGGTTATTTTACTAGTTGAATTTTTACAATCATTGAATATAACACACATAGGAGGATTAGCAGATGATAAATCACTAGAAGAAAGGATTGATAAGTTGATATAGTTAGACAAAAGGCAATCACTTGCCGATGGATTCGAAGATAGAAAAAGTGACACAAAAGGCATGACATGATCATCATATCAAGAACAAGAATTTTGAGTTTGGGAAGATAGTGTTGTTGTATGATTCCAAGTATTTGTGCCATCTTGGGAAGTTGAAATTCCATTGGTTGGGACCCTACATCATTTTGTACATTCTTGATTCAGGAACTTTACAATTACAAGTGCTGGATGGGACGAGATTACCAGGTCATTTCAATGGGAGCAGGCTAAATCCCTACTATAAATAAGTCTTCTTGGTGTTTGTAATAAGGTAGTATTGCCAATTAGTTTAGAATTTTCCTTTATTATTTTATTTTCTTATGTTTCCCTTTCTCATTTCTTATTCCTTTCTTTTTGTTTCATTTTACACCTTGTGCACCTATAACCACATTATTTTTCCGAGGTTGTGTATGCAAAGTTGACCGTGCATCTGTTTTAGTGTGGGTTGGAGCAATGCAAAGTATAAGCCTATAATACAAGTTAAATAACCCACTAGAATTAAATGAAAAGGTTAAGAAAGCGTGTGAGGAAAAACTAGATGATAAATTATGGTGTTGAGGTTGTAATAGAGACCACGTACAAAGGATGAAGAGTGTAGGCATAACATGAGGTAGGCAAGGGAAAAATAAGTTAAGGACAAAAGAAGTGCCTTCAAAGACTTTGTAGACATGTGTATAATATTCTTCACCAAATTGTATTTTTGCGCACTGTAAGGATTTTTACATAGGATGTGGCGCACGGGTAAGGGTGTTTAAAGTCATCTCGGTGAAAAAGCCACATTTAATGTTAAAAGTACATTGGTAGGTGGCCTAGTATTTATTGTTGGAGGGAAGAAAAAACTATAAATACAAGGTCAAGTAAGTCATTTTATATCTTGCGATTACAAAGTTGAAGTGCTCTTGCAAACTAGAGCATCCATAGAGAAATTTTTGCAAAGGAAGGAGAATCCGAGAAATTTGAGTGTGTGACTAGAGTAGATCTATGAACCAGAAGGAAGGAGTACACAAGTGTGAGGAAAGGTTGTGTGAAGAGTATCATCTTGTGGAAGATTTTCCTAGTTAGGGTTTGGCATCTAGAGCACGAAGATAGAAGGGTTTATTCTAGGAGTTGAGATTTGGAGTTGAGTCTGGAGTGTAGTAGAGTAACAGAGCAGAGTGAATTTGTAGTTATCCTAAAAGAAAGCATGGCACCCAAGAAAACAACCATTTCACCAAAGAAGCCGAAGGGAAAGGGAAAAGGAAAGAAAACAACTATCATCATGAACACTAATAAAGAATGGTACGTGGAAATGTAATACCAAGATGGTGTATTGCTAGGAAAGGAATGGGTGTCTCATTTGAGGAAAATTATTGTGAATGATTATAACCATCACACAAGTACAATTGATAAATAAATGGTGTTAGAGTTAGTTCACCCAGCTAACAAAATGATGTCAGATGGGATGTCTATTTACAGTGATGAGGTGAAGGTCAAATTGGAGAAGGCAGGATTATTACAATTGTATGAGTTTCCTTACTTTGGCAAGCCTGAGTGACTTTATTAATGGCTGATGTCATGTGTGCATGAGGACCATTTTTATTTTATGGGGCGTAAGATGCACATGTAACACCGCAGATGATATCCAAGTTCACAGCCTCATTTATGAAGGTGACAACATAGATGATCCGAGTGATAAGGAGGATATCAAGGAGACCAGTAGCCGCGTATGACTACAAAAAGGGGTCGCGATACTTTGAAATCACCTAGATTCCATACCTTGTTATGAGGATGGATGCATGCTTTGTAACCAAGTTCAATGATCAGGAATGATGAACACAAGTGAAAAAGGCATGGCTAAATGTATTCCAGAAGATATCAGAGGGAACCATCTATAACTTGTCCACTTTTATCATGGATGAGATCATAAGCAGCGCACAAGAGGGAGAAAAGATACTATTTGGTAATGTCATCCTCACCATAATATTTTAGAAATCATAGTGACAGATGGAACATAAACATTTGTTTGGGAGTATCCAAATGAGGATCCCTCAGCCATAAAGTGATTTGAAAAATACACTTGTGAAACCATGACATCCGCTCACAAGACACGCCTGAAGAAGTAGTATAAACAAATGCATGACACATTCGGGAAGAGTGGAGGATCCCAGAGAATTTTCCCACACTCTTGGATGGATAAGAAGAATTTTCAGTGTACCAACACTTATGCATTGGTAGATTTACTTTAACAAATGGGACTAAGGGCCCATGGTGCAAGTTGCCCTTCTCCTTTACCGCGTAATACTTTCAGGCAGGGGTCAACAGGTTCAAGGAGGCCAAAATACTAAGGTTCAACCTTAGTGAAGTGGACCAAGACCACCATGAGCTGTGCCAAAAGCTTGTGTATCCTAAAAAGCATCCGTAAGTGGAGAAGTATGTCTCCAACAAAGTTCGAATGATGAAACCAATAACATTGCCAATCGCTGGAAGGGATGTAACAAGAATATATCTTCGCATAAGGACAAAGTTTGAGAAAGGTGTATATATGGAGAATGATGTCTCCATACTAGAAGAACCTAGAGGAGAAAATAAGGCTACGTTGAAGAAGAGAGAAAGAGAAGAGGGGAAGGAGAAGAAAACACCAAGTATGCAGACTACACAATCGGTGGGCACGCCCGAAGAATTCGTGAAGCCTAGAAGATTACATGCGGAGAAAGAAGTCTACTATAAAGGAAAAGACCCCAAAAGAAAAGGAATATGAGCATGAAGAACACCTCACCCATGAGGAATCACCAATGAAGAGATAACCTATGAAGGAGAAAGAAAAAGAAGAATCTCATGTAATCTTTGGAATCCCAGGTAAGGAAGAAGAAAAAGGTGATGGATGATCCAGACTCAGAAGAAATAGAGAGTCTAGATGCCTACATCGGTGAAAAGGATGATGATGACGAGCCTGAAGGAGGTGAAGACCATCCAGTATATGATGTGCATGATTCTAAGGAGGAAGGAGATGAAGAGTATAACAAGGAAGATGAGGAGAAGAATGATGAGGAAGAAGCTGAGGCTCAAGGAAAGGGGGTGAGCGAAGAAGTAAGCACCAAGAACAAAAGAACCCCAAGCCTCACCAAGGAGGAAGTAGAGAAATTTGTAGAGAGAGAAGTGGTTGGCATCATGAAGAAGTTGGTGGAATAGGAGTTGGAAAGGAGCATGGATGAGATTATAAAAGAGATAGAAGAAGAGAGCATTGGGAAGGATTATGACAGCATGGGTGGAGATCCAAAATTGGCAGTGAGCTTCCCAAAAGCTACGCGGATAGGTGGAAAAGGTGTAGTAGTGACACAAGGGTAGGGAATGGGATATATTGATGATATTAGAAAGGTGCTACGTATGTGCTTCTGAGAAACATACCTATATAGAAACTCATAGTTATTTCATCATTTGATGAAGAAGGCATATACCCATGGACAAGAAAGATGCTATCTTGGGCGTTTGAGTCCCATGTGGATGAACCAGAATTTGAAGTGAGTCAGAGAGCACTAATGAAGGTGCTAGAAGCCAAAGGGATAAATCCATTGGTGAACACTCAAAGCAATCCGATTAATAGGTTTGTATTGCGCTTAACAAATTTTCATTCAAAATTGAGGCTAGAAAGTTTGAGAGGAATGATAGAGTGGAATTCCCGAGGAGGAATTGGAGAAAAAAATAAGGAGCTCATGGAGAAGAGAAAAGAGCTAAATAAAGAAGAGTTGATTAGCGCTCAGCTGAGATGTGAGATGAAGGAAGAAAAAGCTAAGGTGTGTGAATTCTCTAAGAAGGTGGAGATGATTACAGATGCAATTTTCTTAAAGCACCCCAATTTAACGCCGCTCAATCAAGTATGAGTTATCCTTGCAATTTCTAGAGGATCTAACTCGCATTCTCACAATGGAGAGATGACCACTTGCTTTGGAATATGTAGAAGAGGCACAGGAGTTTCAGGAGAAAGAAAATAAGATGAAGGTTTTCAAGATTATTGCTCGATACACCAAAATTTTGGAAAAATTGAAGGCCACCATGCAAGTCGCTAAAGCTTCCTATGATAACTACACAGATAGAAATAGAGTGGAAAGTATCTTGGTTTCCACCCATGAGATGGAGCTCAAGTAGTTCTAAGAGAAAAATAAAGGGAATAGATCAGAGAGAGACAAGATCTTGGACAAGATTGAAAAGAAATCGAAGAAAATTGAGACCCTACAAGGCTCGTTCAAAAGTCGGTGAAGGAAATATACCCCTTGATCACCCGCAGAATGGATGCCCTTGAATACTTGGGGAAGCAATTGGAGGGTATTGTTGACACGATGAGCGTAAAAGGAGAGGAGATGAGTTTTCGGGAAGTTAGTGCCCCGATAGGTGATCTCTCATTAGCAATCTCGGATCGAGGTTGATGTTTGGGAGAAGTTAGAGGAAGAACTAGGAAATGATTTCCCTCTCCTCCTCTAGTAATAAATAAATCCCCCATTATTTTATTATTTCTCCCCATTTATTCATTCCATTATTCTTTCTTTCCAACCATTGTAAGATCCCACCATTCTTTATTCTTTAAAGAGTGTTTCTGAGGATGGAGAATAGTTGTAATGTGGGGTGGTGTTGGGCCTGGAATATTAGTTACGGATGAGAAGGCACATGGGTGCACAGGACCTAGTTGAAGAAGAGCATGCAGGGAAGGGATTTAGTAGGGTTTTGTAAAATACACGACGAATGCGCATACGATAGGATGGGTTTTAGACTTATCCATATTCAACGTCCTAGGAAGCACATAAAAACATGACCCTCGTGGATAAGGTGCTAGCCTAGTGAATGTAGGACCAAAAAGGGAATATTCTAGGCATGCGATGGAAGGTTCCAAAAGAACATCATTGAAAAAGTGGAGAGCTCGAATCAAAGGAGGCATACTCCATTAGAGGACCACTTGGACACTTGGAGGCTGATCTGCTACCTCAAAAGGCATGGTGGTGAAGGTAGGAAAACTATATAATGAGGTGCATGGGTAGCAAAAAGGGGAGAGAATAGAGAGACATAGAGTCATCCTGGGAGAGTGGAGGTATGGGGAAAGAGGTGAAGCTCTGTAGAAATACCATGGAGGATTCTATGGGTTGGGATTAGGAAAATATAGGAATCATGGCACATTTAGAGGGATGGGTCTGCATTCTTCTTTGTAATGTGATGAACATAGTGTAGTTTTGATGCATGACTTGGCTCTGCATTGTTATATGAAGGTATGTTATGAATTTGAGGGATGTAATGTGGTTATTAAACATATTAATATGAATATAAGGCTCTATTCTAAATCATATATGTGTTCATGAGTACAATATGCATTTCCTTTATGTATGAACCATTTTCATATGTTATTTGCTATTTATCTTTTCTAGATGCAATGGGATGAAAACTCATTCTAGGTTCTTAGAATGTTGCATGGTTATTTTCTAATCATTTCCATTTGAATGTCTATCATAATATGATGCATATCACAAGACTCACATAAAGGAGAGGCTCGGAGCCGCGTGTGCCTTGGGTGAGCACCAATCATCCGTTGGGTGATAGGTCGATCGCATGGGATTAGACTCTTGGTCTAAGGGTATAAAATATGACTACAAAATGACCTAATCCATTATGAATCCATGTACCCATACTTGGGGGCACATCTAATCAATCATCATTATGGGACATATTAGGGACATGTTTGAACATTTTTGTGTTGCATTATTAGTTACAAGTTTATTATTTGTTATCTTGTGTCTTGATATATTACAAGGGGCATATTATTTGTTTTATCCTCGGAGTTCACTCTAATATGCTTCTTTTTTATATCATTACTTCTCTCATATGACTGGATATTGTACAGGGGTATCATATCTTTTTTATGGCTCTTATCTATGCTCTCTTTCATATTACAATTTATTCATCATGATATTCTATATGATTATGCATTCTATTATGTGTTATATTAAAATTAATATGCTTTCATCATGTGAGTATCTTCCTGCATGATCAACAACTTACTTTACACCACATTTGTTCCCCCTTCCTAATAAATTTTCTAGTTTGGGAATCCTACTTGATCATCATTGCAGTTTGCAAATCCTACTTGAGGATCTTTCTCATGTAGAGTTCGCTATCCTGCAACTCCTCATCCCCCACCATGGTCAGCCTATATTTTATCCATTCATCCTCCCTCATTTCTACTCACCTTCCATTTATGCACACCTCGTAATTCTTACCATTCTCGTCCCCTTTCCTTAATAAATGTATCTTCCTCCTCTATCTCCACTCTTATGTGTCACCTTTCATTCTTCCACTTTTAGCTTGACAATCTTACTTAACCATTCATATAGTGTAGGAATCTTAGTTGAGGTATACCCTCTTCCTAAAATATTGCCAAAATATAAATCCTCTACCATTACATCTCTCATTGACAATAAATCACCACCACAAACATATTTTTGCTCCACATGTTCCACTTGAATTTATTTCCTCATCACTCCCACCATATGGGAATCCTAATTTAGGATTCCCCTCATAATCCTTATTCCTTAGTTCATATCTTCCTCCATCCATCAATCTTACACTCCTTTGTTTCCTTCCTTGTCATCGTCACCTCTCACCTCTTGTTCCATTCACGCATACACCATTTCTCTCTTTTTTCTTCCTAGTATCCATATTATTCTTGGTAATCTTACTTACCCATTCTTGTAGTATAGAAAATTTACTTAAGGGTTCCCCTTCAATCCATATTTTCACACACCCTTCCCCATCTCCAAGGTTCATTTTAAGAGACCTCTAGGAAATCAAAGGTGGAAAATACTTGGTGAATATGCCTAGAACTAATTTTGAGAAACATGTGAATTTTATGGCATTTTGTGCAACATTTTCGTGTGAGAGAAGATTTGATTTCAAGACATGCAACATCAAGGTTGTTTTGTGCGAAAACAAATTTTCTTTTGGGTGATAATAAGGTCTTTGTCATGCAACAAAAAAGGTTTTGTCACACGACAACAACCTTGTTTTCATGCGAAATAGACCTTATTGTCACCCAACAACAAGGTTGTTGTCACACGACAAAACTTGTTGTCGCATGATAATAGAACCTTATTGTCGCAAGACAACAACCTTGCTACCATACAACTACAAAATTTAAATCTCCCATTAACAAAATATCCTTGTCCCAGTGTCGGAGAAACATTGTGGCATGCGTCAATAAGAGTAATGTCGTACATCACTAGTAGCGTGTTGTGTGTCAAAAAAACCCTTGTCACGTGTTAGTGAAATCTCCTTGTCACACATCAATAAATAACACTTATCACCCGACTGCAAACTTCAAAACAAATCTGCACTATGTACTGGTGCTTAGAGTACGCAAGTTCACAGTACTTGATATGCCGATACCTCAACTATTAGTTAGTTAGTAGTATACTACCTAGAAAATCACCTAGGTTTTTATAGGAGATGTTTTCAAATGTAGGTGAAGTGACCCCTAAAAAAATATACTGTAAATTTTAGGCGAACAGAAACTGACCTCCTCCAAAAAAATTTCCTTTTCAAATTTTGCTAACGTGAAATTTTCACCATATTATGAATATTTGCCACTAAAATTATCCCTTCCTGTCTTGTTCAATCTCTCACATCATCACCTATCTTGTAAAACTTCTTCCCATCATTCTTCTACTTCATATTCAGCTTAGAGGTCCTACTTAATAATTTGTGCAAAGATGGAAATCTTACTTAAGAGTCACTGTTAAGGTTGATTTGTCACCTTGCATTTCCCCATCCATACAAGTTCCCTCCATACCATTTTTCATTCCCCTAGCCATCATCATCTGCTCCAACCAAACATTATAATCCTATGTACACTCCATTCTTGTCTCTTATCCCTTATTCACTATAACTATCGGTTTGAAGATCTTATATAACCACTCATGCGGCATGGAGATCTTACTTAAGAGTTCCTCTTAAGGATGATTTGTCCTCTTGCACTCCCTCATCACTATACATCCTCATCCTTCATTTTTTCTCATCATTCCCCATCATCAAATCTTCTCACCGCCTCTTCCATTCTTGTCACATTCCCTCTTGTTCTCCTACTCTTCATCCCACCATCCTCTGCTTGGAAATCTTACTTAATCACTTCCGCCGCATGACTATCTTACTTAAGGGTTCTCCTTCGATGGATTTTTCATCCTGGACATTTCTGCTACACAATCCTAATTCCTTCCATTAATCGTTACTTCCTCCTAGTATCCCCTACCAACCAAAATTTCCTCCTACCATTACCCTTTCTCAACCTATCATATCACATAGTGCATCCACCATCTTCAGCTTGCAAACATGTTCCTTTCCCACATTTTATGCTCCTTGTTATATATTTCTTCATCTCACTCTCAACCACTCTCTCCATTTCTCACTTCTTTCCCTTCATCTCATTCATCCTCGTCCTCTACATCCTCTCTTTTCCTTCATCTTGTCACAAATCATCACTTACCCTTCCTTTACTCTTTACAATCGATCTTCTCGAATTCTCCCACATATCCACCCTTATACCCACCCATCATCATTATTGACCCCCTATAACATTCTTTCATCATCATATTCAATCATTTATACTACCTCTTATGTTTCATACTAATAATTATTTTTGGTCAACCCCTAAAAATTGCTCATCATCATCATTCTACACTACCTTTTTCACTCTCTTTGTCCTTCTCCATTTTTTCTCCACTCTTCCCCTTGTCCTTCCCCAACAATAATTATTTTTGGTCTTCCCATAACATTATTTCACTGGAATAACATCCTCTATCATCCATTATTTCTTTTTCCCATCCTTTTTCTCCTCCCCAACCCTTTTTGTCATTTCTTACCCACCTATCCATCTTCCCCTCTCCCTCATCAATAGATTTATTGTGTTAATCATACATCCTTTATCTATTTTATCATAATACTCTTATAATAATCTCATGCATCTCCATGGTTTTTCCACTTTGTGTCATTCCTCCCCTCTTTCTTCTCACTACATTCCTGATACTACCCACTCTCCACAAAATATCCCCATTCTTGATTCCCTTCCTTCTACACCATTTCCTCTCTTGTCCTCTCCTCCTTCCCACTCTTCATGTTTTTCTCCCTTTCTCTTTATATGTTCTTCCACTTTTTCCCTTGTTCTTCCTTCTTACTTCCCCATCATTACCCTATCTCTTTCTCACTATCCAATATTTTTATCCCTTCATCCTCCACATGCATCTCCATGCGGTCTGTCCCATATTCTCTACCTTGGTCTTCCCCATGATGACTTGGTTCCTTCAATATTCTCCCTGTATCCACTTTTTCATCTCTTCTTCCCCATAATTTTCACCTTCCTCCTCCCTCCCCTTATTTTCTCTACCACCTCTACCATTTTCATTCATTATGTACCAGTTTCTCTTCCTTTCTATGATATTCTCCACATCTTCCTGATCTCTTATAGTTTCTTTCTTTTCTCCATTCTATCATCTCTTTCGTCTTCTTTAAATTCTTCATCTTCCTCATCTCCTTCATTTATCAATCATTTCTCTCCCTTTATCTCATCCATACCTCTTCGCCACAACTTTTATATCCCACTACCTTAATTTTACACATCTCTCTCATGTTTTTTTATTACACCCTCTACTATGTCATATTCTCTCATCTCATGTTGTCTTCTTCTAGTGTTTCCTTCCTCATTTCCTTCTTCCCCTATCATCCTTCTCTCTTATTCTCTTCCACCTCTTTCATTCCCTTTTTTTCCTCCTCCATCTTTGTCCGCTCTATTCCATACCCTTGTCTCCTTCACCTCTAATTTTTATTTCCTCATGACATTTTCCCATTCTTCACCTACCCATAATCAACCACTACTCATGTCCATTCTTTTTTTCTCTCTTTCCACTCTCACTCATTACATCCTTCAACACATATTCACACCTAACATTCAAGGATGATTGAACTCTTTCCACATTTATGGACCACAGCTTTTCCATTCTCTTACACCCAATTCTTGTGCTCCTCTCTATGGCGTTGACCTCTCCTCTTGTCAAGAGCTTTGTTGTCTCTTCCATTCTCCTCAACCCTCTCGAGGGGGCATCATCACATCTATCCCTAATAAAATATTCCCATGGTATTTTTGTCTTTGATGATACCATAACACTCATCACTTACCACCTTCTATACTCACAAAAAAAGTATGTTCTACCTTTATCTTAAAGAATGCTTTCTCTTGTTTTTCTCTAATACCTTCTTATTAAAGGAACACATTCCTTAAGAAAAATCTCTTCAAAACCTGTAATCCCACCACCTAGTGCATATTCTTCCATTTTGTCTACTTTCTTTGAAAGGAAACTACTTTCATAGTACCCTTCCAAAGAGAGGTAAATGTAGACACCCCAATTTCACACCTCTCTTAAATCAATTAATTTTCTCATTCCATTTCCCATAAAACCCATGAGGAATTAATTGACATCATTCAATTAATAAAACCTTGTCAATTCCTAATTAATATTCCTCACATGTCAAATATTCCCCATGTCCCCCCACTTTTGAATTAAATATTCAAGTTTTCCTGTCCATTATTCATGTCTCCTACTCACCTAATCTTGCTTACTTATTATAATCATGATTAACCGAAACCTCTAAATTAATCCAACTTTCAAGCTATAAATAAATCCTTACCCCCATCTTTGATAAGAAGAAAAATCATATCATATCTCTTGCATTATTTCTACATAAGAGAATCCCTTCCCTATAGTCCTAATGTTAACATAAGTCTACTTTTTCCATCCATAAATCCATCATCCTCACATCCCTTGGTGCAAAGTTTGTGAATTGATTATCATTACATTAAGGTCTTTGTCAATTTTGATAAAGCACCTACACTTCAAGAAATCTATGCCCATCTAAGTCACTACCCATTCTGAGATCTTCAAAGGAGACACACAAAATGAGGTATAAGTTCGGTTTCGGTATTTGTTGTTATCACTTATTTATGTAACTTACAGGAAGACCTTCTTATCAATTTTTTTGGAATGATTGTGATTAGTGGCATGAAAATAAATTGGATAAAAAATTGAGGTTGGTGATATTCTTATACATCCCACATGTTAAACTAAATATATTTTAAAACTTCTTTAAATATAATATCCATCTGAGAACCATTTATTTATTCCAATTTCCTAACATGCAATTATGTGAGAGATCCTTCAAATAGGGTGCATCCTTTGCAAGAAGGGTTAAATACTCTATCAATATGTAAACTAAAGCACTTGGAATCCAATATCTTAAAAATGTACCATGTATCCATCAATTACATTGGTAACTGTTCCTCCAGTAAAATACTTCCTTTCGGATGAGTAAAAATGTATTAATTTAGTGGAACTCCCTTGACCTTAAAATTTTTTTCACCCCTGTGTATATGGTGTAAACCATCCAATTAAGCACTCCCCTTCTCAACCATAAGGAAACTTCTTGTTTCATGGAAAATAAAATACTTTACTAGCCAAACCATTAAATTATTAGGTAATAACAAATTTGAGCAATTAGAACAAAAATTTACCAAAATTTCTATCCTAACACCAAAATTCAAAGGAATCAACCTCTCTCCATCAATGTTATGGTATTCTAGCACATGAGTTGAAAACCAATCGTAATGTAATTATCTCTTCTATAACATTTATTTTTGAGACTGACATTATGTCACGTGAAAAATATCTTCTATCTTTAGGACCTTTATTTATAGTTCTTTTAGTTTCATCACTATAATAACCTATCATCGTAATCCTCCAAGACCTTAAAAATGTGATCACTACAAACATGGAGAATGGAAAAAACTACATGCTTTAACACTCCACTCTCTTCCCATATAATTTAGTATCCTTTATTCTCAATATCTACCAAGGTTTTAGATCCATCAACTGAAAAAAGAAATTAGACTCTTCCATCTAATATTATGTCAACAATGACAACAACAAAAATCTTCCCGGATATTTGCAATGTAATGTCCTATTACTTGTATGTACTCATATATGCAACTTTTGTTCCTTTCGAGAAAAATCCACATGATTGTCCTCTAAAAATTTAAGAGGCATTAATGTTGTAACAACATGAAAAAAAAGTTTGTGAAATGAATGTGAATTTGAAACACCATATATGAAAAATAATTTTAAAAATAATAATCCATTGCAGACCACAATGCACTAAAATTCAATCATAATTTTGAAATATTTTCAACCCTTACCCATTAAGCCTTCATATTTGTATATAAACAGGACAATATATTTTCATAATTTAATGATGTTAGCATGCCATTTGTGGGAAATTAAAAAAATTAATCATGGAGGGGGAACAACCGACACGATCTCTTATCATTGAAGAAACGTATTTCAACATTTGGAATCTGTAGGGTCTATTTCAATCATCTTTTGGAATCCATTGTATAATTCGTAAGGAATGATTCAAAACTATAATTGTTACGGGAGAAATTTGAAACCCTAGTTGTTTGTTTGGCCTTTAAAAAATTTCTCAATGGTGTTACCATAGCGAGAGAGATAAGCGTAATAGGGAGATAGCTAGAAATAGTTACAAATTTCCTTGTAAATTTTCATTCTTGGACATAGTGATAGATTTTTATTTCCAGGAGAAATCTAAAATCCTAGCCATTTGATTTTCCTTTGAAGTTTTGTTCAACACCATTACCTTAGTAGGGAGATATTTAGAAATAGTGAAAATTTTCCTTGTCAATTCTCATTCTTGGAAATAGTCATTTATTTATGTTGTTGGGATAAAGTTTAATCCCTATTTTTTTGTTTTCCTTCAAAATTTTATATAACGTTGTTACCATAGTAGGAAGATATCCGTAATAGGGATATAACTCAAAATATTGGCAAGCCTTTAACTTATAGGTAGTTGAAATTCCTTGTGAAGGAAGTAGTTAACATGCAAGTTTCTTATTACCTTCAATCCCTACTAATTATTATACATATAGGGTTTGAGGTGTTTGTGTTTAGTCTTTGTGATTTTTACTTCTACATACATGACATTTTATTTTCCATCAAATTTTTTTGCACATTGTTCTCATAGTAGGGAGATAGCTGGAAATAGTGATAGATTATCTTCTTGTGGAACTATTCGTACAAGCCTTTTAGACTTATAGCTAGTTGGAATTCCTTTAGAAGGAAGAGGTTAATAGGAAAAAAATTTCTTACCTTTATTCCCTAATAATTATTAGACATATTAAATCATTTGGGTATCCTATGTTTAGAGTTTACGTATCATGTGTTTTGGGTGGTAGTGAGTATTACCACTTGAACTATGCTTTGTCGTATTTTCTTATTTTACTGACTCCAAATATGTTGTCTTATTTTCTTGTGTTTCGCCCACTATGTGGATTTTATATTATTTAATTTTTAGATTTCTTAAAAATCATAATGAGGAATGCATTGTGTTCTAGCATATATGTTTGTCTTAGTATTTTAATTGTGGTGATTTCTTTTCAAACTATAATCTATAATAAAGGTTGTCATTGTGATGATGAGATTTCATATCGAAGACAAATATTGTATTGACATCAGTCCACAATAATAATTAACCATACGGAAAAAATTTCTAGAGCTAGAAGTATGAATGGTCTAAAAATGGAAGTATGCATGGTCACCTAGAGCTAGAAATATAAATGGTTTGGAGATGAAAGTATGAATGGTCCAAAGCTAGAAGTTTGGAATATAATCAACATAATGGTGATGTAGTCACAATATCATATAATTTTGGAAATTATTTATCCCGGTCTCATACTATTTAGAAGGTTCTCAATGAAAGAAAGTACTAATTAACCCCTATCCTTTTGGTCATTTTTTAAATTTTATTTCATATTTTGTGACCAACTACACCTACCTATCTAGCCATTTCTAAAGATCCCACATTTTCTTAACCATAACTAGGGAACCTAGGGGCACCCTATCCCTTTTACACTTTCCCGCCTTTTCTTGGACCCTTTTTAGCCTTTTTTCATCCTTATCTCTTATGAGGTTGGTCTTTTCGGGTTAATTATGAAATTGGACCAAGAGAACCCTATAAATATAAATTTTTGAGACCATAATGAGGGACCTTGCATCACCATCTATTATCACACCACCTAGAGTTGCATCCATCTATAACATTGGCATCCACATAGATCCATCATCATCAAGGCGCATGCTATGAGATCTACATCAACACACACTTCATAGGGGGATAGATTCTATACTATTCCAGGTACACATTTTATTACATTTTATACACATAGTTATTGTTCACTACTTCACAAAGTGTGAATGGTGCAAGAGCAACCTATGGCATGTTCGAAACACTTACATAGATAATAAATTTGGTTTGAGATGTAGTTTAGTGTTTAGTTAGTAATTCCACCCTTGTGAAAGTTGAGGATAGTCTGAAACCTTCATGTGAATCTTTATTTTTCATATTTTGATGATTGTTTTAGGGTCTTAGAGGTCATTTATCCATCTTGGCATAGTCGAAGTATTTAGCATGACAAAAACGAAAAAGTGCAACAGAGATAGAAAAAGTTCAAGAATATATTTCAGCCCTATAAAAACTAGATTCGAGCTTTTGCATAGACCATCACGGTTGTGGGCACCCTGAGTCCTATTCTAAGTGCCCCCTGGTCTAGTCACATCATTCAAATGTGTCATTTTAAAAACAACAACATAGTCATTCTTGGTTCTGATTTTCTATGCACACTGCGACACTTTTTGATAGTCAAATGTTACCAACCAAGTCTTTTTTTTTTTTTTTTGTAATACACCTTAGGTTTTTAGTTTCATCTAGTTTAATTTTCTATTCTATTTTACATGTTGCTTTAGTACATCTGTTTACTACGTTATATGTCCTCCTAGATTAGATTAACTATCCTACTTTCATCAACATTTTAGTTAATCATTTTGGTGAAACCGACTCTTACCATGGACACAAATCATCCCTCTGAATCCCCAATCATTCTACAATTTGATAGCTTTGGTCATGATTTTGTTGATACTCCCACTGATCCATCTGGCTATAACCCTTGCCCTTCATTTATTCAGCTTCCATCTTCTGATATAGATCATAAAGCCTTAAGTGACGTTATTGCTGCTTATATGTGTACCATCAATCCTCATGTTCTAGCATGGCTTATAGAAGAAGTACAAGCTACTCAACCTAGCCATCTAGCCAAAGATCGTATCATTAGTGAATCACAAAATGTTGTAGACTCTCCTAATATCATGCCTACTCCTACCTCTCCACTTGTTCTTGAACCACAGCCTCTGGAGGTTCCACATGACTCTGACACCACTATCCATATAGTTGACTTGGTTCCTACTATTTCATCACCACCTTCTACGAAATCTATCCCAGAATATTCCCTTGCTCTACCTACTCCTCCATCACCTCTAGTTGTGGACCACCCACCTCACTTGTCACTATTTGAGAATGTCATTTGTATGGTAGATGTGGTTCCTTCTACGTCCTTTCACTAGTATTGTTATTATTCCCTATCGGGGTATATCCATTCCATGAACATCATTCCATCACCCACATCTCCACCTTTATCATCATTAGGGCACTCACCATTTACTTATACTCTCTTCATAAAAAACTCTTATTGGGACCACATACCACTTGATACTTCTTACAAAGCCACCGTATGTTCACATGATGGTCTCCTTTGGCTTGGTTTTACATTCAAATATCTCCATTCTCCTCTATTTGATCCACATCTATATCATGGATCTGTTATTCTCACTACTACATATGGACTTCACATTTTCCATCTTGTTGTTCACCTTGCACGTCATCATACTTCCTCCCCACTTACACTTGACCAATCTTTGTTAGATTATATTAGAGGGATGTTTTATCCCAATCATATTGAAATATATTTCCCCAAGTCATTTGGTATTGTGCGCAATTGCAAAATCTAATTTTTTTATTCACCAAATTTTACTATTTGGTATGCTCATACATGTCCATTCCCTCCCTTTACTTGATGAACAATACGCCATGGAAATGTATAACTTTTGTCTTCATGGTTATTTGGATGAAAAACCACATATTATTGCTTATCGGATATCCTACGCTGTTTCATATGGTTTCAAAAGGATTTGGATGATCCTTTAGATCTCTACTCCTCCATTTTTCCTTTTTATTCAACATAATGCACCACCATCTATAACAAAACCCTTGGCTAATAACTCCCAATCTTCGGATTATCTAGCTAATGCACATTTGTTGGACACACCATGCTTTGTATACATTCCCTCATGATAATATTCAAACTATGTAATCTATTATTGAATACCAACATCTTAAACATGTTTCTCAGTCATATATAGGTACTCTCTCTACATCTCATCAAAAATCTACATCTACCACCTCCCATCCAATTGAAACTCAAAGCATATCATTTCTTGAACATCTCATATTTGCATATAATGTTATGCCACAAGATGTTCTTATGAAACTCCTTAATCGTTGGTTGATCATCCTACCACCTACCCATCACTACCCCTCATCGGCTTTATCGAAATACCAAGGTCACCCATATAGTCACTATAATCTGAATTCTTGGACATCATGATAATGATTTCCACGCCTTGGTATGGGTAATCAAACATGTTGAAGGTATTGGCCTCCTTTTGTTTGCTATGTGAGCTTATCCTACTAATAATAACACTTAGAGAATCCTTCTATCTCATTAGCATTATGGTAGTGTTACACAAGTGTCATAGATTCAATCATATCATTCTACCAGGCATATTTCTTGTCCAATTATGGCATCTTGGCACATATGACCACCTCATTTTATTCCTTGTAGACCTTATTTACATTTACATGCCACGTCGTATAGATCCACGATCACCGATGCATATTGTGGCACCGTGATCATCTTCATACACTCATCCCTCACATATGCATTGACTTCATTCACCAGTCCATCATATATCTACTATACCACCACTTTTAGAGCATGGTCCTATTCTTCACCCTCTTACATTAGCTCAAGGACCGTTGTCTTTCACCATCATTGGATAGTTCATTTAGTTACACAAACTTAGGGAATAGTGCATCACATAACCCCGTGTATTAGTCTAGCATATCTGCATAGTTATATATCACAATCACAACATTTAGGCATATTTTATCTTAACATACACACACTCTTCATGTCCTCATACACTTTTTTTTTCTCACATTTAGTGATACTTATTGTATATCCTAACAACCTCACTACCTCGATGACACACTCTTGTGCTTTGGTTCACACTGGAATGTTGAAGGATTACTTCTACAATGAACCCCACACACTACACTATAGTAACTACACATTTACATTTTATCACACACATCGCACATCATACGCCATCTATCCTACACCAACTATTCATTCCACATTATACTAAATACACATATTAGTTATTCTACGTGTTACATATGTCATTCGGCTATTTCACACTACATTTATACATCACCTATATTCTACATACTACACTAGTTTACATTATCTATGAGCCTAGATTTACATTCCCTCCATACATTATCGATTATTACATTGAATTATACACTTTACACTTTACACATCCTACACTTGTTATGTTACATTCTACATATAACATATTTACACATCCCACTCATCACATGGTCGTGTTTTATCCTTGCACATACTATGTTATTTTTCATGCACTACACTCACTACTGATGACACACTTTAGTTCATCGGTCCATAGTCGACTACCGAGGGTTTACAAATCAAATGGACCTTACATTCATCATGTGACATTTCATCATACGACACTCCTAGGCTAGTGACATACGCTTTAGGATAAATTGTCACTCACTTTTTATATCTTGTAGTGGTATATACTTTAGGCTAGATCACCACCCTCATTATATCATCTTAGTGGTATACACCTTAGGTTACATCACCACTCCTCCTTTCATCTTATAGTGATATACGCTTAGTGCTAAATCATCACTCATCCTAATATTTTCATCTTATAGTGATATACGCTTAGGGATAAATAATCACTCCTCCATTCATCTCATCATGGTATACAATTAGGATATGAGGTCCATGTACACCTATTCTACATGACACATATCATCACCAATACATATATACACATTCACCATAACGCACTAGACAAAACAAATACTACTCGACCATTTCTCAATGCTTTGGACTCTCGTTTACGAGTTCATTCTTGACTACTAAGGGGGAAAAATGAATGTCATTGCATAAATTTCCATCTACTTGGGGGAACGTGTCTCCTATCATTCCATATTACATTCCATTCAATCCATCCAAAACATACTGTATTTTCATGGGGGCATTTACGCTTGTTTTCTAGTTTTTGCATGATCACTTTACTACACATGTTAGATTGATTTCTTATATTTCATTAACTATATCATCCATAAATGCACGTTCACACCTTTTTCCAGTTTTGATCATAGATACAGGTTTCCTACACATAGCATGGATGTTTTCCTTATCCCCTTACTATACTGGTCACTGGGGGCATCAAAATTCATCTCAACCAGGTGCTATTGTTTCATTTTATACTTAACATCTTACATTACTTAATCATAGAATCTTTGACATAGTGGTTATTATTCTAACATGATAATGGTTGTTCAATGTGCAACACTTATTTTACAGGATTATATTTTCCATGACTACTTGTTTGTTGCATTGTCTACTATTTCATGCCATTATTTTCTATTGTTTTTAGGCCTTGCCCTATGTTTGGTGTGCACACTTGATTGTTGTTTACAGCCATGATGGCCTTACACATCTTGTAATATTGTGAGTGATGTCCCATGTTTGTAACCCACTTTGTGTGGCATATTTTTCTTCTTTCATGTTTACATTACCTTGTTTGGTAGCTTATACACTGTCTATGTAGCTTACACATTGTTTTCTTTATACATTCATGTTACAATTGTCTTCGACTATCCTTATTGTCTATGCATGCCTTCGTTCCTACCAAGAAATTCTTAGCGTACATGTGGTTGTCCCTCTTTTGGGGCCGCATGTCTCCTATCAGGGATGTTGCATGTGCCCCTAGAGAGGGGGGCATCATTTTGGGGTTTTTATATACTAACACGAGAGATTCTACACTTGGTTTAGTTATATTCGGTGAGTGGGTTTAGACCGTCTATGAACCCCATACGAGAGCAGCTTTTACAAGACATGAAATCCTTAGAATTTTTTTGGAAGCAGTTAGAGCTAAGAGGACAAAGAGAATTTCCTCCCTACACTTCTTAAACCAACGAAATCGGATCAACCAAAAATTAGGACACTAGAAATATCTCTTCAAATATTTCAGCAAAAGTGGTTAGATCTTGGAGGACATAGAGAATTTCCTCCCTACACTACTTCAGCCAGGGTGGTGTGAGATCACCTAAAAAACTCACAATACAAGATATCCTTCTACACTCTTCCTGGACATGGATTAGGCGTACATATTCCATTTAAATTTCCATTTCCATTTACACTTTGTGTATTTTACACTTACATACATACATAGTTGACTACTTGAGAGTTTTCTCCTTGCAGGTTTGGCCTTATGAGAAATAAGTAGTCAAATGGGGGAAACAAAAACAAGTGACAACAATAACCACAACATTCTATGATAGCACACATGCTTTACTAACCATGTAGGTACACTACACATTGCGACAACTACACACACTTGTTTCTCCCTAGGTTCACTCTCATCACTTTTTCTTTGTGCATTTTTCATCTATATTTTCCACGCTCCTCCATATTTTTATCATTTAAAACATTTTCTAGCCTTTGGCATGACTTCTTCATCACTCTGCGGTGGAATCACGTACCCATCTCTATCTAATTTATCTTACCGAGATTTCTACTCACCAACATAAAGTGGGGGCAAAGTGTAGTCACAAAATGCACTTTAGGAAAATATTTATCCAAGTCTCATACTAATATTTACAAGGTTCTCAAAGAAAGAAAGTACTAATTAACCCCTAATATTTTGGTCATTTTTAATATTTTATTTTTAACCAACTACACCTGCCTATCCATCCATTTCTCGAAGATCCCATGTCATCTTAGCCCTAACTAGGGTGCCCATATTTTGTAATGTGGTGACCTGGTCCATTTTTGTACTTTCTCACCTTTTCTTGGGCCTTTTCCATCCATTTTTCATTATTATCTCTTATGATGTCAGGTTTGTTTCAGGTTGATAACAAAATTGGACAAAGAGAATCGATGCGAGGGGTTAACACTAAACTTGGCTGTTGAACTTGAACTTGGACTTAAGGTTTAATATTCATAATGCTTGTTTGACATTATCAAGAGCTTACACTTGGTCAAATTACCAACCACTTCCTTTAGGATCATCTAACTAAGGCTATATCACCTTGGTCTATTCTACAATCACTTGGGGTCCATTTGAGACCTAATGCATTCTTATATAAAAGAGAAAAACAAGTAGAAAACTTACTAATATGATGTTATCACCAAACAAGTTCCCCAAAAATGTGCAAGTTTTCATGGAATCCTTCCTAAAATTAAACCCCATGAACATTCATACTTGTTTTTACATGTTCAAGATATTATAATACTGATTTAGACTCTCTTTGAGTGATCTAGCATAGGTCTTCAATGTAACTTGTAGAACTACCCCCATAGGTTTCTTATAGCCTTATTGCATGCCCAATTAAGGGTCGTCAATGGAATTAGAGGGTTTACATGGCATATTAAATACTCAACATAAATTTCTCATCATGATCCAAGTGTCCATGTTCTTCACTATACTATCCTATGGCTAATTTTGCCAATTCACCTTCTTGTAACCTCTTATAATGACTTATAAAAGTCATATAAACCTTGCATAATCATATTTCCCTATAATGAAGACATGAAATTCAATATTGAACCCATAGACATCACTTCTATTGATAATTATACCTCATGCTAGTCCCTAGAGTCATGATTCTCAATATAGAGGATAAAATCAATTTCTCTCTCGTGAACTAGTATTGTTCTAGAACACTGTGCGATCTAATATATATTGAGAGGATGGAATTTAATTTGTTCCTATACCCATAAGATCATTCAAAATATCAATCACACCTAACTCCACCCTCTATTATGATCTATATTTATATTACTAAGTATCAAATATCATTAATCCTTTTAACTGTTCTCACTTGTACCATGTGCATCCTTCTTAGAGCTCAAAACAACTATCGAGAGATAAATTTCACTGTACACAACCAATCACCAGAAGATTTTGGGAATCTCTAATACATGATAAGATATAGCTATTTTGATAATATGAGATAAATTCATTTGTGTAATTAAATCTATGGGGAGCTCTAAATCAAGCCCGAGAGAACATAATTAGCTATAACAATCAAATCATGCAATTTCAAACATCATAAAAATTATGAATACATTCATTATCAGTTGTAGATCCTCTCCATGTTAAAATTCAAACACTTTGGTGCACATTTCACATATCAAGGGTTTTGAGCTCACCTCATTGACACATTCATTCAACACAGTCCACTAAAATAAGATAAATTCCTTTAAAACAAAAGAAATATTATATCTTTTAATCCTCATACATATAACATTATTCATTATTCAACCTCAAGTACCTCTATCCTACATCCATTACCTCAAATCACCTATGAGTATTATTAGCTAATTATTGACTCTAACAAGCTCCTAAATTGACTCAACATACCCCTAAGAAAACTCAACAACCTTCTCAACATAGAAATCAGGTGTATATCACCTTAATACAATCATGAGGTTCATACATGACACCTATTACGTGATAAAATGGATTAAAAAACCTTGCTTATCCTATAAAAACTCTCTTTTCTAAATTAAACTCACCTTACAACTTCTAAAAATACTCATTAACCTTTTATAAGCACATATGCACTTTTTACAACACATTGAACTTTAGCACTCATCTACTAAAATGTCTAATGGTCTTATCGACCTTATTATGATTTGGACCTTGATGTTCATACATCGAGTGCCCTTGAGATAAAAATTTGAGCTCCTACTCAAATGGTTCTTCTTATTTATTGTCTTCCAGTTCATCCTTTTTGTTCTTTTTGTTAAGCGTGTCTTCTACAACTTGCTCATGCATTGCCTCTTCTTGATTCTGGTCTTCTTACTTGTTTCTTTATTTATATTCCTTTCCATTGTCTTTTCCTTCAATTTTTTCATTTGTAGGTCTACCATCAACTCTATCTTCTTCATCATTTTATGTAGTCACAACTTGTTGGTCATTGCTAAGAATGTATTCATAAGACTTAATAGTCCTCTCCACCTATTTTCTCAACCATTCTTTATCTCTTTCATTCTTGGCCTCTTTGTAGGTGTGTTTTACTTTGTAGATAAATTAGAAGTATTCAACATTGAAATATACCTCCTCGAATGATTTAAAGCTTCAAATGAATCCTCAATTGAAATCTTATAGTCCTCATTACCAAAATTTATTTTAGCTTGGTATATGACTTCCTTCAAGGATTTTAAATCTTCTTACTAATTGCTCCATGCTTGGGTACTCAAACGGATAATTTGGTTCTTCTTCACCTTCAAATTTAAGTGTGTCAACTTGGTATTATTCCTCTATGGCCTTTATACCTACAAACACCCACTCGATAAATAGTTAGAAATAAGTACTTGAGACTCCTCGGTCTCCATGGATGCCTCCTCTTTTGGCATCTCTTCTCTTCCTTGTTACATTTCTTACAACTTCTCATGTTGCTCTCTCCTGAAACATTTATTCTCTCTTATTTTTCTTCTTCTCTCTAAAACTTCTCTTACTAGCCATTTAAGAACTTTCTTAGGGTGAATTTTCCACCCTTGTACCTTGTAGATAAGGCTTCTTATTCCTTCCTGCATATGTTTCATTATCCTTTCAAGGTCATATTTTATGGACTGTACCTCTTGTTGGAGCTGGAACTGCCTTCTCTTCTCAATTTCATTTTTCTCTTGCCTCTTTGTAGCCATCTGCATATAGTCAACTTTTACACACTCCTTAATCATCTTCATACTTTTAAACAGATTCAAATACTATAGTCTTACTGCATAGATATATCCTATTCAATCAAAACAAACTAGGCTTTGTCTTACTTCCATCAAGTTAGTCTCACGACTTATGTCTGCCGACAATAATTACTTCCCCTTTTCATATTTTTTTCTCTCTTATGGATTTAATCAATTAAACATAAATCAATGAAAAATTTGAATTAATTTACACCCACTTAACTATTTTTGACCACGAGTTCTGAATCTTCTACATTAAACATTCACGTTAATAATAGATATTTGGCTTATCCCTTCCTATTCTCCATGCATTTACTCCACTGCGTGATGAGGTCGCTTAACTTCTTGTTGATCTGACCGTTGCATGAAGAACTGGAGCCTTGCTAGATGGGATATATGTGGAAAGAGGAACATGTTAGTCGATGAAGCCTTCAATGTGACTTCTTGCTAAAAACACATAGATGCCATCTTCACCTAGAGTTGTAACAAATTGTTTGTAGACATCAATCTTTGTAGACCTTCACATTGCAAACCCAAAGGAGTAAAAGCACGTAGATAATTTATAGTTAATAATTATTAGATGTGGAGGAGAACATATGAACTAATAGTAAACATTATTTCATGTGTCAATGCAAGTCCAATGCATGTTGCTAAGATCGAGCTCAAGCTCTAATGAAATCAAATCCGATGCACACCAAAGTTTAAACGCCTTCACATTGAGAGCATGCACAATCAATATGATCAAAATAATAATGCACAATTTGATTACAAATGTCGGATGCCTCTTGTATTTATAGAAATTACCAATTAGACCTGAAGAAATAGACACTCATATGATTTTGGCGCTAATAATGGCAATGGATTTTAATCTTAGATCTAATATTGACTACCCGAAAGGATTAATCTACTACGATACCATTTGATGCGGGGTTAACACTAAACTTGGTTGTTGAACTTGAACTTGGAATGAAGATTTAACCTTCATAATGTTTTTTTCATAATATCAAGATATTACACTTTCTCAAATGACTAACCCTTTCCTTGATGATCATCTAACTGAGGTTATAACACCTTGTTCCATGATACAATCACTTGGGGTCCATTTGAGACCTAATGCATTTTTATATAAAAGAGAAAAAAAAGTAGAAAGCTTACTAATCTGATGTGATCACCTTATGATCGCTAAAATAGTTCCACAAAAAGTGTAAGTTTCCATGGTGTCCTTCCTCAAATGCAACCCCATGAGCATTCATACTTGGTTTAATATGTTCAAGATATTATAATAGAGATTTAGACTCTCTTTGAGTGATCTAGCATAGGTCTTCAATGTAACTTGTAGAACTTTGTACCCCGTGTTTCTTAGAGCCTTGTTGTATGCCCAATTTAGGGTCTTTAATGGAATTAGAGTGTCTCAATGGAAAACTTAACTACTAAATATAATTTTCTCATATTTATCCAAGTGTCCATTCTCTTCACTATACTTGTCCTATGGTTAATTTGGTAAATTCATCTTCTTGTAACCTCTTACAATGACTTTGAACAATCATATAAACCATTTAGAGTCATATTTTCCCTATAATCAAGACATTTAATTCAATACTAAACCTCTATACATCGTTGTTATTGATCATTATACCTCATTCTATTCCCTAGAGTCATGATTCTCAATATAAAGGACAAAATTACTCTCTCTCTCTCTCTATGAAAAGTATCTTCCTAAAACCCCATGTGGCAAGTATGATTTATATTGAGATGATGGAATTTAATTTGTTCTTATAACCATAAGATAATTCAAAATATCAATAATACTTGACTCCACCCTCCATGATGATCTAGAGTCATATCCCCAAGTATGAAATATCATTCTTCCTTTTAACCTGTTCTAACTTTTACTCTACATCCTTCTTGGAGCTCGAAACAACCTGTCATAGATTAAAAAAAAAACAATCACTAGGAGATTTTGGGATTCTCTAATACATGATAAGACAAATCTATTTTGAGAAGATGATCTAAATTCATCAAATGCAATTAAAATCTATGGGAGCCCTAAATCAATCCCGAGAGCACATAATTAGCTATAACAATAAAATCATGCAATTTCAAACCTCATAAAAATTATGAATACCTTCCTTATCACCTATAAATCCCATCAATGTTAAAATTTAGAAATTTTTGTGCACATTTCATGTATCAAGGGTTTGGAGATCACTACCTTGCACATTCATTCAACATAGTACACTAAAACAGGCTAAATTCCTTCAAAGTAGATGCATATTATATCTTCTAATCCTCATACATACAAAATTATTCATTATTAAACATAAAATACATATATATTACATCAATTAGCTAGAATTTCTTATGAATAGGTGTTCAATAGCTAAGTATAGAGTCTTAACAAGCTCCTAAACTGACTCAATAGACCCCTAAGTAGACTCAACAACCTTATCAACATAGAAATTAGGTGTATATAACCTTAGTACACTCATGAGGTTTGTACATGAAAACTATTATATGATGACATGGCTTAAAATACCCTAGTTATCCTATAACAATGCTCTTCGCCAAGTCAAACTCACCTTAAAAAATATAAAAAACACTCATTAACCTTTTACAAGCACATATGCACTTTTTACAACACATTGAACTTTAACACACATCTACTAACATGTATAATGGTCTTATATGACCTTATTATTCTTTGGTGCTTGATGATCCTGCATCAAAGTTACCTTAAGAGAAACAATCGATATCCCGTTCAAATTGTTATTCTTCTTTTTTGTCTTCCAGTTCATTCTTTTTGCTCTTTCTTGTTAACATTTTCTTCTACATATACTCTTGCATTGCCTCTTATTGATTTTGGTTTGCTTACTTGTTTATTTATTTATCTTTCTTGCCATGGTGTTTGCCTTCAATATTTTCTGTTATAGGTCTTCTATCTACTTCATGATGAACATCAACTCTACCTTGTGTTAATTATTGCCTGTAGTCACAACTTATTGCTCATTGCTAAGAATTTATTCATAAGACTTTATAGTCTTCTCTACCTACTTTATCAACCATTATTTCTCTCTTTCATTCTTGGCCTCTTGGTAATATTTTTTGACTTTGGAGAAAATTATAAGTCATCAACATTGAAATCTTGCCTCATTAACATGCTTTAAAGCTTCATATGTCTCCTCAACTGAAATTTGATTATCCTCATTACCAAGATTACTTTTGGCTTTGTATATGACTTCCTCTAAGGCTTTTAAATATTCTTGAAGTTACTCCATGATTGTGTACTCAAAATGAAAATTTGGTGCTTCTTCACCTTCAAATTTAAGTGCCTCTACTTAGAATTCTTCCTCTATGGACTTTGTACCTAAAAACAACAAGTTAGAGAAATAGTTAGAAATAATTACTTGAGACTCCTTGGTCTCCATTGATTCCTCCTCCTTCGACATCTCTTCTCTTCCTTGTTGCATTTCTTACAACTTCACATGTTTCTCTCTCCTGAAACATATCTTCTCTCTTATTTTTCTTCTTCCATTAAAATGCTCTTATTTTTCTTCTTCTCTCTAAAAGTTCTCTTACTAGCCATTTAACAAATTTATTAAGGTGAATTTTCGATCACCGTTGTGCCTTGTAGATAAGGATTCTTATTCCTTCCGGCATATGTCTCATTATCATTTCAAGGTCATCTTTTATGGATTGCGTCTCTTGTTGGAGTTGGAACTGCCTTCTCTTCTCAATTTCATTTTTATCTTGCCTCTTTGTAGCCATCTACATACAGTAAAATGTCACACACTCCTCAATCAACTTCATAATTTTAAATAATTTCAAATACTATAGTGTTTTTATGTATATATCCTATTTAATTAGAACAAACCATAATATGTCTTACTTCTATCAAGTTAGTCTCACAACTTATGTGTTCACAATAATTACTTCCCCTTTTCAAATAAAATTATCTCTTATGGATTTAATCAACTAAAAATAAATCAATGCAAAATTTTAATAAATTTACATACACTTAACTCTCTTCGACAACAATTTCTAAATTTTCTACAACCGACATTCACGTTAATAATAGATATTTGACTTATCCCTTCCTATTCACCATACATTTGCTCCACTGTGCAATGAGGTCGCTTAACTTCTTGTTAATCTGACCACTGCATGAGGAACTCTAGCCTTGATAGATGGGAGATACATAGAAAGAGGAACATGTTAGTTGATGAAACCTTCAATGTGCCTTCTCGCTAAAAAACACATGGATGTCATATTCACCAAGAGTTGTAGAAACTTGTTTATAGAAATCAATCTCAGAGACCTTGACATGGCAACTCCAAAGGAGTAAAAGCACATAGATAATTTCTAGATAAGATTAATTGGATGTGGAGAAGAACATATGGACTAATAATCAAGATTCTTTCACTTTCCAATGAAAGTCTAATGTGTGTTGCTAATTTCAAGCTCAAGCTCTAATGAAATAAAATCCAATGCACACCAAATTTTGAATGCCTTCACATTGAGAGCATACAAAATCTATCTCATCAAAATAATAATGCATAGTTTGATTACGAGATAGATTGTGTATCATATATGAGTCACATCATTCATATCTATCATTTTCAGCACAATGAAAAACAGTCATTCCTAGTTCCTAATTTTTTGTGCGGACACAGGACTCTCAAATGAAAGTCATCTGTTACTAGCTAATTCATTTCTTTTTCTTTATTACACACAAGGGTTTTAGGTGGGATTTAATTTCATCCGATTAACTTTCCATTCTATTTTACATGGTTCTTTTGTACATCTTTTTACTGCATTATATGTCCTCTTAGATTAGATTAACTATCCTAATTTTAACAACATTTTAATTAATCATGTTAAGATTCATAGACCTGACCCCTTATCATTGTTTCTAGTTTAAAAATCTTGTATAATCCATAGGGTCAAGTTTAATTAACATTTTTAATCCATGTTATAATTGGATTCTTTTCAATTTTTATTTTAATCGGGTGAATGTGAAACACTATTTGTTGGGAGAAAGATGGAAATAGGTTTTGCATTTTCATCAAATCATTATGTTAATAAGTTTGACCATTTATATGATATATCTATATGGAAAGTATTGTGATATAAGGTAGAAGTGGTACATAATGAAACAATAACACTTGTAATGTGTGAGAGTGTGAAATGTATATGCCCGTAAGATCCTTAGTATGAGAGAAAAGGTGCGAAAGACTAAGCATCATTGTAACATGTAATAATATTTAAGATCTTCATTCACCACTAGAGACCAAGTGAGCATGTATGTGTATATATAAATATAATGACATACAAAATATTTGGCTAACATAGTAAGAAAAGTGTGTCATGTAGGTAGTATAAGCAAGCAAGAGTAATTGCAAGTAAGATATAAAAATGAAGCGAGTGAGTGGATTAGAATGGTATGAAATCTATGAGTGATATGGTAGGAGAATAATGCCCCTAACGGATGTGCATAAAATGAGGTTCATTTATAAAATATCCCTAAACAATCAAGAATGAACCATAGGACAAGAGTCCATCATCGAAAAATGTTTTGAAAGTGTGAACGAGAAAGATAGATCATGAATAATAGAGTGTAAAAGGTGAATGTGGTGAGGTTCATTACAAATTTAGACCGTCATAATTCAAATATAAATTTTGGGGCTATATTGCATCATAGGGTAATGATGATACAAACTATGTATCAAGTTGTGTAAGAAAGCTTAGAAATAGGAAGTATGAAGCACATAGCATAATAGTAGCAATAATAGACAAGAAAAGACAATAGGAGGGAAGGAAGAAATAATGATGCCCCATAAGTTTGATTTTATAAAAATCAAGTGAATTCATCAAAGATATCATTAGTTTCAGGATCATAGCCTATTGGATTTGGGTTAGAAACTTGATAAGAAATAATGTGGGGTTGATCATATAAAGAGCCTTTGCAGTGTAAATTATACATGCCCATAACATATTCTTCATCAATGAAAGGTGTTTTTGGAGAAAATAAAATAAAACCCTAATGTTCAAGGCGCTTAATTCGTCATTTTAAATAATAACAATCATTTTCATTATTTCCATTGATTTGATTACAATTATAAAATGGGATACCTTGATATTTGGATAGCCTATAAGGAGGATAACTATGAGTGGTTGGAAAGTTTATTAGCTGATGATTAAAGAGTTTGGGAAGAATATCATTGTGCTTAAAATTTAAATCAAACTTGAGAGGTGTGGGTAACACAAAGACTTGGGGTTCATTGATATGAGCACATGTAGAAGACATATAAGTAGAATGAGATGTAGAAGAAGAACTAACATTGGACTGAAAATGATCTTAATATGTTGGATTTCAGCTACGATAGATGTGATCATCGATTCCACTTCCTTAATTTTATCTTGAAATAAAGAATGTCAATCTTGAACTGAATGACAAATGGATTGATTAATAGTAGGAATAAAAGAGTCATTGAAAAGACAATTGAAGATGGAACTTATTTGTGAAGGTGGCATATCATTAGGGAGATTCATAATGTCTAGGGTTTTTTGGACAAAATATTTGCAAGGTGGGGGCATTTGAAGAAATTGATGCAAGGAGAATTGAGAAACCTTAGGAGACATGAAGAAAAATAAATGTGAAAAACAAGGATCTGAAATACCAATCACAAGTGGGTTTCACCAAATGATTTAACAAAAAATATGTTTTATTAAACCCTAATTACAGAGTAGTTGAATGTAAACAATTATATATAGCTTCTAAGAACAATATGATGCAATAAAATAAGTGTGTGAAGTACAAAAATCTAAGAAAGAGATATAGAAAGGATGACTTAATTGATTTGTGTTTGATCCGGGATTGGTACATGATGGAAAAAATGATGAACAAGAGGTGAAAATTGTTGTAAATTCTTAGGATAAATTCTACAAATCATAGAACAAGTTGGAAAGGGGTGCATGGACTGGGGAAAAGGAACCTGGGGGCCGAGAGACTGCTATTAGGCACCCATGATTGTAGAAATCATTAGAAATATTTTTGTTGTGTCACACAAGTGTCCCAAATATTCTTTGTTGATTGTTTGTATGTCTATCCTTGATCGTAGAAGGTACCCTGTAGCCTACAAAATAGAATTTTACCTAAAACCCCATAAAACCACATCAAATACAAAAAAGAAAGAGGCAATATCAGAGTCAAATGACCCTAAAGGTCACTTGAAATAGTGAACTAAGCTCTGAACTACATCTTAGAATCCATGTAGTTCTTATGTGTGTGTGTAAGGATTATGCCTAGGATTCCCTAGTGCATGTTGCACTTGATATAAAGATAGATTTGGTAGATTTGTGTATGGAGCAAAATGAACTTCCCATTTCTATGTAGTGTATGTAGAAAAAGAAATCCCTTTTCCCTTGAATGGATGCTAGATGGAATCTTTAAATAGTTTTAGGTGTTTTTGATTGTATGATTAAGTGATAGTAGTAATGTTTAGAGTGGGTCCCTCATTTTGTAATCATAACTATATACTTATATGATTACCTTGTTTTAATTTCTAAATTGACAACTAGAAGGATGAACCATAAGTGAAAAATATTCCCAAAATATTAAAGAGACCCAAAAGGAGAGAGTAAGATAAGAAAATGGTCAAGGGTGCTTTGAGAGGGGACAAGAGCGTGTGGGTGTTGTTGTCCGACAATGCGTTGGTGTTCAAATTCATAAAAGATAAATATGTAAAATACCGACTAGGATTTAGGGTGTCTAAGAACAAAAAGGAAGGAAGAAACCAAGAAAATAGGAAGAACATAGTTGTCAACCACTAGTTTTATTTCTTAGGAATCGTGTAAATGCTAGCTTGCTTTTAGGACCCGAGAAATGTTCCCAAGCATGTGATTTTATCTCTACAATTTATAGAAATTCTTAGATATAAAATAACATTAGGTATGATGCTATTTCTAATAAAAATAATAACCAAAGGAATTCTAAAATCTTCGTACTTTGGAGGAAGAACCTTCCCTACTAAAAGTTCAACCAACTTCCCATCTACTTGGATGGTCTTAGGATATTGTTTTCTTCTTCCTGGGTTTTTATGTATAATTACTTAATGAACTTATGAATCTTAGAAAAATCCTTGATATATTATATTATATAAATTCCAGTACTAAGTCATTGCAGTTCTTGTATAAGCTCAAATTCAAAAATATTATGATGATGTTGATTTTATTATTTTTCTCGCAATATTTCTAGAAATGGTATAGCTTTGGTGAATAAGAGGTTTTAGTAGGTTTTTCATCTTGTAGAGGTGTTTTATGAATTATATCTTCTAATTATTATTTTTCAAAATATATTTCCTTAATGAATGGTGGAGAATAATTTTTAATAGTCTTTCTTACTGGAGCTAAATACTATCATAGCTAATGGTGTTTGTATTAGAAGAATTATCTCGATTTCAAGGTATATATAAGGGTTCCCTATTTCACATTTTTGGATTGGACACATGTTGAGAAATAAATTATGGTTAGTTTACCTATTCCACTTTATGTGGTTGGTTGTGGTTGGAAGGTATGAGCATGGGGGATTTATTCTAGTTTTTCATGTTTTGGTTACACCTTTATCCTTAGAGTGATTGGTTGTATAGCTTTGTTGGCTATAGTTTTGTTGGGGTGATAAATGTTGTTGATATTGTTGAGGCATACACTGATATTGATATTGGATTTCCCAAGGTGGATTACCCCATTCTTGAGGAATTTATTGATACAAAAGTTTTGGGGTAGTCGATGGTGTATTCCATTGATTTGCAAGCCATTGATTTCTAGGAAAAAAATGTTGATTTGATGGAAAACTGCCACCTTATATTTCACCTACATAATTAAGCTTTGCTTCATGGTGGGAAATTTTATTTACATGATCCTTAAAATATAGGATTAATGTAAATTGACTAGTGGAGTGCTTTAGATCATAGATACCACATGTATCCACTTTGTATCTAGAGGGAAATCCTTAATTTCATGTTTATCTCTATACCTAGGGTAATGAATTGATAAAGACTTAGAAGCCTTTTCTTTTTCTTTCACACTATCCAAAGAAGTGTTTAGATGTACTAAGATTAATTTTTGATGTTATAAAACTCCTCTATCAACTTTTTCACTTCGTTAAATGTTTTATTTTGTTTTCTCCTTTGAAATCATGGTCTATTCCTTGAATAGTTTCTACATAGATGAACAATATCTCCAAGTCCTACTTTTTTCACATCACCTCTACCCATTAAATTCACAAAATATATGGATTCATCATCAATCCATTTGATAAATATAGTTATTTCTAAACTCTTTGTCAAGTTCATTATCACATTGTTTATAGATAAAGAGGTATCTATCAAGTTATTCCTTAAGGATCACATCTTTCTTTTGATTCGTCATGAATATTTCTTCTTTGTGGTAACAAAATTTATAAAATGTTTGATATTTATATAGGAAAATTGTTTCCATTTCACCCCAATTATGAATAGAGTTATGGGGAAATCCAAATAGCCAACTCATGGATATAAGTCCTTGAAGGTTAAAGGAAAACATTCTAGATTTTGGTTGTCTATAGTGTAATCATAAGTCTGAAAAAGGACGTTAAACTCAAATAAAAACTTAACAGGGTATTCTAAATATATTCCCTAAAAGTAGGAAATACTAATAGGGATATATTATTCATAAGATCCTCCTCTTCATCATTCATTACAATGGGACAAATGGATTTTATTCCCTATGAAGGGTCTTCATTTTCTACTCCTTCCATTTTCTCTCACAGGTTCAATCTCAATTGTTGAACCTATGGTTTGATTATGGGGATTATATTTAATGATTTTTTAATCTATAAGCCTATGATTTAACTAAATAAACACTTTCTTAAATTTCCTATATTTACTAATAAATATTAAAGGAATTATTAGACCAATAGTTCCCCTAAATTAATAGATTGTGAAATTTTTCCAGTTCCACTTACTTCTAGAAGCACACAAGCTCTTCATGTTAACACATACAGGTGGTTGAGCCATAATATAAATTAAGGGATAAACATTCTTACATGGAAAACTACAAGAATAATTAAAAACATCTTAACTCGACATATACCTATTGATACATTTCCCCAAAAATGACACCAAAAAGTGTTGAGGTCATTGAATCATCATCTTTAGTTAGATTTTTATACATATATAAAATATAGGGTGACATCTAAGGTTGCATTATATAGGTAACATGATGAAATACGTTTCTAATAACCCCACTAATCTAAGATAAAAAACTAAAAAATTAAATGCTACAAAATGTGAAAGTACAAAAATACAATAAAAATATTAAACCATTAATTATATGTATAATAAAGATGCATGAACTTTATGACAAACTATATAATTTACATAGTTCTACAATTAATTTAAATGTAGAGTAAAATATATGAAACTAACTAATGAAAATACATGAAAATGTTTCTCCTCCTTGGGAGAGAGTGTCCCTTCCCCTCCCCTTAGATTTGGCTTGGAAGCAATAAAAATTCTCAACAAAATTATTCAAAAACTCCACTTATATTAACTTGATGTGTGATACAATATAAATTTAATCTATATTAATTAAATTGTTAGCCCCATCAAAGTTTACAATGAAGCATTTATAAGATATTTTTATATGAATCTTTCTACCTCTCATGAATACAAATCTAGATTCTATATTCATGGTGGTTTATTCATTAAAAGTATTATTGGAAATAGATACAAATCTAGCTTTGTTGATTAAAAATGGATGCTACTAAAAATATCATTTAACTAAGAAAATATGAAATTTTCAATTTGAAAGTTCCTTTAGGAATCTTCTCTCATAAGGTGGTAGATTGTCCTCATTTCCTCTTTATTGAATAGTTATTTCATGGCTTTGGACTACCATGTGTTACATCAGGAAATATTATTTAGGGTCTCTATGTTACATGAAATCCTTCTCGTCCTCCTAATATCTATATAGCTTTGATAGCTAAGTGTATTTTAGGGATTCCATAGCTTATGGATTGGATTATTGAGCTTGGAAGAAGAATTCCTAAAATTTTCTCAAGTTTCATGATATCTTTAAAGAATTTATGCAATTTTAGAAAGAGTCCCATGCTTTTCTCACGAGTCCTATTATTTTAGCCTATTATTCTAGAATAAAGAAATGACATACGAGATATCTTGACTCGGTCAAAATAAAGGATTTTGATCAAATTTTTGCTTGTTGTTATTTCTTCCTACCCTATTTTTACATGATTTTTTTTTCCACAAGAACAATTAGGAGTTACATAAAAATCACGTCACAATTCCCTAAAGGATAATCCATAGTGCAAATGTACCATAATTAATCTCTAAAATAGATAAAATAAAATTAAACATGATTAAGTGAATTCTAAACTTACTCAATATTAATTAAACCTTATCACGAAACATTATTCAAGTATCATAAGTGACACCATGGGTGTCCCATGTTTCAACTTTATGCCTTGATGTGACTCTTCTTTACATGATATTTCTTCTATTTTCTCACTTACTTTCTACTTTGTCTCTATATTGGCTCTCTTACATCTATAATTTTGTTGTTATTGTTGTTATTTTTTTATCACTAGAATTTAATCTCTTGTTGTTATGGTTGTTTTTCTCTTTTCATGCCACATTTTCCACAATATATAACCAATGTTATTTTTTTATCACTAGAATTTAATCTCTTGTTGTTATGGTTGTTTTTCTTGACATAAATTTACAATTGAGTTACGAGTTCAATTTCTACTATGGACATTGAATACACTCTTTATTTTAGGTTTCATCATGGATAATTCGAACACCAACACATATAGATAAAATAAGCTTTGGGAGAAGAAAGAATGTAATTTTCATTTCATACTTAAAGTTGGGAAATGTATAAACTCAAAATTGTGAATTTAATATTTAAAGTTGGTTATTGTGATGATTTTTCTTGACTAAGAAAAATAATGGCATTCTACGCTTACTTAGTACATTACGACATATCTTCCTTAACTTACTTATTCCAACACACTGACATGTCAACAATTTATGATTATAAATATATAAGACAAGTACTTTAAACTCTACTTTCCATTATGCAATTTCCAAATTTTATTCACTATGTACATCCCTATCCAAAACTATATATATTGGTTAAGTTGTATAATATAGTCCTTTTTAACCTATATGTTCTTGCATGACATATCCTCCAAATCTATTTTCGATGAAATATTATTTGTTGGGTCTTTTTATCTTCCTAGGTCTTCTCTATCATGAGGATTTACCTTCAAAACTCTATGTAATAAAGTTAACATCACCTCATTTAATAACCTAGAAATCTCATTGAACTAATCACAAAAGGCATTATAGGCACCCAAAATATTCCTAAATTTCAGTCAAATTGATTAGAGAAACCATGGTTACGGTGTTAAAACACTCAACTAGGTCAAGGATTCTAGCATCCCTCATCTCCAAGAACACCAAGTTCCCTTTCAAAGTGTTAATAAGAGCACAATCCTATCAAACATGATCAAAGAAGTTCAAGTTTCCAACTAGTTGCATTCATATAGATGTTACATGCTAGGTGGAGAGATACACGTGGTTTGAGGCCTCTTTACATTAGTCCTAATATAAGTGGTGCATGGATTGCACTTCAACACATAAATACTAACCCTTTTTAAGGTATTCCACCATGGTTAGGATTTTATCCCAATTTAGTTGATAAAATATGGTTTTGAGAGTGTGCAAAAACTAGGGTTTGACTATTGACAAAATTTTCTTGTACTTGTTTTAGATTAGTGAAATCATAAAAATAAAATAATAAACTCCAATGAGAGGTTTTAAGGTACCTCTAGACGAGATGATGATGGATATAAAGGCACAAAATATCCTCGAGTGATCTTGTAACCTACATATGAAAGGAACTAAAACACAAAAAATGGATTAGTAGATAAGATGATGGGTTTCTGAAAAATCTGATCCCAAGAAGTGAAAACTTCCTAGGATAGATGTCAACCCATTTTTATAGAAGAGATAGATAAACGGTTGATAAATTGGATGTAGTAGATGATTGAACTGAAATAGAAACCTTAAATATGATAGGTGAGATAAGATTCAAATATGATTATAGTAAATGATAAAATAAATAGAAATAGGGTGGGTCGATGGAGACTGAAGATATAGAGCACAATTGACAGGGACTAGGCGGTATAAGAAGAAAATTTAGATAAGAAGACCTGGATGACTCTTGAAGTCTAATATTATATTGATGAAGATATTGAGATGATGAAAAGAGAATCTAGATTTGAATATGGAAGAAAGGATGTAAGAAAATTTTGAAGAGATGAAAACTACTCGCGGGGGTCGACGGTGAATGGTCCCGATTGAAGGTGACTAGATCTCGATGAAGTCTATATCTATAGCTACATGTGTGTAGAATGAAAAGATTAGTAGCTTTGAGGTCTAAAGGGATCAACAAATAGAGGCATGAAAGTAAGAAAGATATAAATAGGATAATTTTAGGGTGGATCGATGATGATCTTCATAGGTGGATGGTGACTAGGAGAGATGTAATATTTGATAAGGTTAAAATATAAAAACACAAAAGACAAATAAGATTAAATGAAGGATGAGGTGATGAAAGGGGCTCTAGATGATTGCAAAACATACAAGGATGAAGCATTAGAGAAAAGAGGAGACAAAATGGGGGCTCCAAACAAGCTAAAAGTATCATCAAATCTCAAAAATGATGAAAAAGGAAAATCCAAGATGATAACAACGATTAGTGAGAAGAGAAGAAACTTGCAAAAATGAAGCCAAAGCCAAATAATACCCAAAGTTATGCCCCTTTGCAAAGAGGAGGTAAAGGAACCTTTATAGCATTGATGATGACCCGGATGGGTCATTGTTGACTATGGATATCCTTCCATTTGGGTGGTGGAAGAGTGACGAGCTCAAGATAATGAGCCCTTATGAGGTGGAATTAGGGTTTTAGATGATATGTATGAGTTAGGGTTACTTAGGATGGATAAATGGATATGTTGGCGGTGGAAAATATTAAATAAATGGAAAGGGGATCTGAAACATTAAATAAGGCCCTAGGGATGGTAAATAGAGATATTTAGGGAGAAAAAATAGATTAGATGATGATTTATGATTAATTAATGGTGATTAGGGATGATTATGGGAGATTAATTAAGGGTGTGATTAAGGTAGAAAATACCAATTAAATGGATAAATAGATTTTAGAAGGGGAAGGGGGATTTAAATGGGAAGAGAGGTATGTATCTATGAAAATGATGATGATAGGGAGTGAACGCAGGGTGAAGGATAATGATATCAAAAATTGGTGTCTACATTGGGAAATCCTTGAGACAAAAATGAGAAGAGAAAAAAAAGATGATTGATAAGGTGATCCCCCTAAAACTAGAGATTAAAGAAATGAAGGAAAATCAATCACAATTTTAAAAGAGATAGATAAAGGGAGAAAGAGTGGAAAGGATGAGAAAAATAAGATGATGACAGAAGATGACCTAGATGAGGAGAAATAAAAACTAAAAATAAAAAAATATGGTGGTGATTTTGGATCACTTTGATAGGGAAAAATTATGGTCTTAATGTAGATGATGGAAATGTCTAACGAACCCATGAGTTAGTTAAAACCACTACAAGATGGATGTAATTCAATGGGAATCCACTCACATGGATATGTAAGCCATGGGACCAATGACACAATGGAAGATATCAAAAACATGTGCGAATAAATGCGAGGTTGGTCAAGAAAATGGTCTTGATAGAATTTCAGGGAAAATTAGATACAAAATACTATAGACATGAGGAGTTGAAAAAGTGTACAGCCTTGTGGGACAAAAAATGGAGAGATGGCCATGGAGGTGGGCTTAAAATGAGATATGGTGCCCCAAGAGGGATCACAAATTTTTCCATGAATGGTGGAATTTACTGTGATCATTAATGTGCTACTAGACAAGATAATAGGAAAGGATAGAAAGATGAGGCACATAAGCCAAATATCAAAGTGTTATGGGTGACACATGAGTATAAAGTGAAGGAGATAAAAGGATTGAATGAGATGAGATAAAATATAAAATGTGACCTTTTTAGGATGACCAAAATATAGAAAGGACACTCCATCATAGGAAGGAAGGATCATAGAATAGATTTTTTAGACTATATTTGAGGCAAAGAATGAAAGGGAACAATGCGAGAAATGCACTTGTGGCTACTTTTGAAAGGTGTTAACACATAACTAACAATAGTTAGTCACATTTTAAGATCTTGAGGAATAGATGGAAAGTGAGCTTGTAGGATTACTATAGACATGAAAAAGAGGTTAATATGTATCTTGTATGATGAAGAGGGTTCTCTTTAGGTGGTAATCCTAGGTCCATGCTCAATCTCTGAGAAATATGACAAAAATTTCTCAATGCTGGAAGTTTTCTCTAGAGGAGAAAGCCGATCAATGTGGGAATATTTCTTAGGATTGTGTTTTTGATATTTTATTTTGCTTTTAGATATTTGAAGGTTGATCAATGTGGGAAGCCTTTTCTTCCATGATATGAGATCATATCCATGTTTTGAGGGATTGATCTACATTTTTCTTATTGAATTTTAGATGTTTGAGTTTTTAGATGGAAGGATAAGATATGCATGATATTTTTCCTTTGAGGGATCAATCTAAACTTTTGAAAAAATATATTTACGTGAACATATTTACTTGAAGGTAAAAATCTATTTTTGGATATGATAGCTTTTTGATGGGAGCATCTAGAATTTTTGACTTTAGGATAGAGCTGGAGATAGACAATTAAACCACTTGTGGAAGAGATAATAAGATTTACAAGTGACACCTATGGACCATTAGCATGGTTCAAGTAGGTATATAATAAGAATATGAATGTAATGATGGCAGGGGTTCCCACCTAGAAGTAATAACTCGTCCATAAGAAATATGTTATGGGCATAGTCGTTGTGCCCATATTCAAGTTCATAGATAGGAAATGGACTGTAGACCACATGACTCAAAATCATTACAATGAGATATAGAAAGGTAGATGAGGGAGATAATATATTTATATGAATAATGTTTCACTAGTGGATATGTTAACACTAGGAAGTTTTCAAGTGCAAGGCATTGAGATTTTCCACTTCTAGTTTATTATAAAGAGACACTAAATGATACGCCCAAAACCCATACTTAAGTTTAATAATGTATGGTCTAATCGAGTTGAGAGAAATTTTTTTCCTCATTGGATCCTTTATAGAGTAGTGATAGAGATTAAAAGAGGTTATGGGGAAGAAACATGGTGTCATCTATGTCTATGGGTTTGTTAGACAAAGAGTAAGATGGATCGATGTGCATGGGAGATGTGGATGAAATAGGGTACATGAGAGGATTAAGAGTGAGGGTGGATACTCCCTTGGTGACATATGGTGTATTTCATTAGGAAAATTGGATGATTTAGTGGATGCCAAGGATATGGGCTAGGATAATTAGAAGGATTAGTGATGATAAATCTAAGTTTTCATTTGAAATATGGTTGAGGGTCATGAGGGTGAGGAGGATTAGTAATGTGGATGGTGTCAATGAAGAGAGGGGGCCTCCCTTTAGGATAAATATAGTTTAGGGGAGGGATTATGATGAATCATTTGATTGAGAACCCGACTCAAAATCATTAGGAGGTGAGAATTCGGTTGGAGGATTGGATTTGAATGTGGATGGGATATAAGGAAGAGGGTTATCTTCATGGATGAATAGGTCATCTTCTTATATGAGATTATGGATGAGATTTTGGAGGGCCTTAAATTTATTTGTATCATGTCCATGGGTATGGTGGTTGGTGGTGTAAATTAACTCATAGTAATTAATATGTTGTTTACTAATCCATAGTGATTTATTCATTAGACCTAGGGATGTAAAATTTCAACTCTACCAGTGTTGTATACACAGTTACATGTGCTTAAGAGGTATAAAATAAAAGATTTATTTCACAACAATTGGAAATACAATTCTATAAATAATCTACATTGTAGATGAAATGAAAATATACAGACTAAGTAATAAGTAGATAAAATCATAACGTAAGCAAAGTAATGAACTATTGCAATTCTAATCCATGGATGTAAGGAACTAAAACAACAAACAAAACAAAAGGGGGTTTAAAAAACCACACGTGGCCCTACCTTCGGTGCTAATCCTTCCTAAGGATTGTGTCTACAAAGCAAAGTGATAGAACTTGGATTTTATTCATGAGCATGAAGATTTAGAATGAAACTTACAAAGCAATTCCTTAACTATGGATTGATATCTACTATAGTCTCACCACTCTCTTTATATTCAATAGAGACATGAAGAGAATCCTTCAAAATAACAGTTACATTTTGATTAAGTAAAATATCACTACCAAGAAATCCATAGATTCTTATGCATGCAATTAGAACTGAGAAAAGTTGTTCTAATACAACATAACTAATTGTTCATTCTAACAATTAGTTATCAAGTTAAATCAACTAGTTCCATAGTTGTAGTTACAGAGCATAATCAAGTATTGGCATGAGATCTACTTCTTATTGTCATAACTGCTTCTTTATTGATATGTGTAAACACAAGTGAAGTATCCATGTTGATCAAGATTCCCACAATCACGAGTCTTGTATATGTGTGTGTTCTCCTTTGGCTGCAGGTGATTTTATTTGGATGAGTCCCGATTACTTACATGTCGGTTGCTACAAACGAGTCCCTTTACATTTTGAAAAATTTTCTTCATTACATGTTAGTGGAAACATATAACAACTTCTTGCAAACAAGTATGAAATTTAGACAAAGCACTATTAATCATTTCATTGTATTAAAGAGATTAACATGCACATTCAAAATCCATGAAATAGAGTAACTTAGTAATAGTTATATTAATTAATATAAGTTCCATAAGTTTAATTTCAGGTGGAAATGTCCGATGGCATAACCATGATAAACAAGTTCAAGGGTATATAAAATATACAAACAAACGAGACAATTAAAACAAAGAATTAAAGGGTTTCATCAATAATAAGTGCAAATGAAATTATAATCGAACCATGGGGTTTCAGTTCATGTAAATTGAAATATTTGAGAGTAGGAAGAGTGATTATAGACACTTGAAGGATTCGTTAAATGATTTCTTTATAATATCCAATGGGGATTTTGAGAAATGGGTTGTATGGATTTTGGATTGATTGGGTTTTGGAGAGGAGGTAAGATAAGTGCCTTAACATTTTGAGGATTTTTGCGAGCCTTTGATTCTGATGTGGACCTAAAATGGATAGATGATTTGAATTTAGAAGGAGGTAGAGGTGATTTGGATGATTTTTATTCAGACTTGGGAGGAGGAAGAGATTGTTTGGATTTAGATTTTTGATGGGTGTTTTAGATGAATAGCCAGTCCGAAAATAGATGGGTAAGGTATGAATATAGATGATGAAGTGTTATATTACTTAGATGGTTTGAATTATTGGGGATTCAAAGGAGGGACCTCTAATTTCTTAAGTGGATAGATAAGATATTTTTATTAGGAACTACAAGGTTTTTTAGAAATTTTCCACAAAGATTCACCTATGGCGGGAATTATAATGATTTTTACCTGGGATCCTTATAGGTAGAATCATGTGATATAGATTTTGTTGTAGATGTGGGGATTGGGACATCCTTTGTAATGGGATCAAAGGAGGATGTCTTCTTTGTAGGACTATTGAGGGATGATATAGATAAGGGAACATATTCAGATGTTGATGTGGGAATGATTACAAATTTGGATGTGGTTGATGGTAAAGGTATAGAAGTGGATATAGATTTAGAGATGTATGATGAGGATGTTGAGATAGATATTAAAGTAAACATGGGTAAAGATCTAAGTATAGTACACATGGATATAATAGGTATAGAGAGGGATGGGGATTTGGATGTGATTGAGGTAGGTGGGAGTAAAATAACCATGGATATAGTAGATGTAGATGGAATGGGTTTAGAGGTGTATGTAGGTGTAGGTGAGAATGTAGATAAAGGGGCAGAGGTCAAAGTAGGCATGGATATGGAGATAGATATTGGGGTAGGCATGGGAAATAATATAGGTATAGAATATGTGGAAGATGTTGATATAGGTGTAAGCATAGGTATGATGGTAGATGTAGTTACTGAAGTAGAAACTGGTGCTGATGTAGATGATATTGTAGGGGTGAGAGTAAATGTAAAGGTAGGCATTGCTTTAATAGGTGTAGGTATAGTAGAGGGTACAATAGATGTGGGTGGTAATGTTGAATCTTGACCTAAAGTATTGATCGTGTGGGCGTTGGGTGCTTGATATATAGTGGGATTGTTGTAATTATTCAGTCCTTAGTTGGGAAAAATTTTCTTTAAAATATATGAGGTTGATTAGGAGGTGTGTTGGGATTATCCAATTAAAGGTCACTATGATCTAGGAGTTGTTGAATGAGATCCTTGAAGGAATGACACATTTCAATGTTGTGACCAAAAACTTGGTGATATTCACAATGGTGAGCCTCATGATACCACATGGGTTTTGGGTCACATCATCAATAGATCGAGATAGAGGGAAGTTGGATGAGATGTAAAACCATTAATTTGTCAAAAATAGAGTTGTATGATTCTCTAAGGGGAGTGTATTTAGGGTTTGGTATTTGATCCCTTTGTGGAGGAGGATTAATATGGGATGTAGATGCGGATGATGAATCAATTGTGATGGTGTTTTTGGGTTCTTTAATTTTTGGTATGGGTGGATGGATTAGTGAATTTGGATCAAAGTTTGAGATGACCTTGCTCAAGGGAAAAAATTTCTAGTGTACAAGCCTTGGTGAATGCCTCTTCAAAGCTTTGGAATGACTATATTTGAAGAGTAGAGGAAATATTCTTTACCTAAGACTGTGAGAAAATTTTGATTAGTCCAGTCTATGGAAGGGAGAATGATAGCTAGTTGATTATGGCATGCCATCTAGCAATGAAATATGTGATAGATTTTTCATGAAATCATTTAATGGTGAAGAGATATATAATGGTGATGTTACATGTAATGTTGATAAAAATGTGTTTTAGGAATAGTTCAATGAGTTGGGTGAAAGAGGATAAAGAATTTTGGGAAATTTTTTTATACTAGTCCAATGTGGGCCCAAACAATGATATGGGGAAGGTGTGGAGCATAAGGTCTTGGTCATGAGTGATGAGATAACATGCATGTATAAAAGTGCAAAGGTGCTATTGAGGGTCTTGTTTGATTTTAAGCTTGGGAATTTTAGAAGTTCCCAATATGGAGGATAAGGTTTTATGGGAACAAATGGGTTGATGGGCTCATTAAAAATATGTTCATAATAGAAGGTAGTTTTAGAGCCTAAAGTAGCAACTTTAATATTGGCCATTCTACTTATTAAAGCATGCATATGGTTTTTAGATGTATAGGGATGAAAGATTGATGGGTATGGTTGTTAGATATAAGAGGTGGATGGGTTTTATTACTGATGATATCGATATGTTTGAGGATGAGTAGGTGTTTATGGAAGTGGTTGATAAGGGGGAGATAGTTGAATCACAATGATTTAAGAGGTTGGGAGATAGGGATGTAATGATATGGATGATATTGTGTTAGTTTTTAGAGATGGGAATGTTAGATTGGTTTTGTGTGATAATAGTTGGGATTTAGGTATGGGATGTTTGAGTCTATTTAATGGTGAATATGTGATGAAAGACACCTTAAAGAAGATATTGATGAGTTTGAGTTGATTCGAAGGACAAGATTTTGATGTGATGAAATTTACATGAATCTAGGATGTAGAGGTGGGGAGTGGCTTTTTATCATGATTTTTAGGTGGAGGATGAAGTGAATGAGACTATTGTGGAGTTTGGATAGGGGTATTGATAATTATAGTGGATGAAGAAGTTATGCGAGATAGAAGAAGTGGGGGTAGTGTTGATACAAGGTAAGTTGGGTGGAATGGACTCCACCAATTGAGTGGATTGATGGGATAGAGGGATCATGGTGGAATTATGGATAAAATAGTCTTAAAGAGGGATAGGCTTAGTGTAACGAATCTATTGAAACTCTAAGAATTCATAAGGGATAGCAGGAGGTACAAGGGTCTTTAAAGAAGCATTAGATGGGGACATAACTGCTCTAGAAGTAATAGAATGATGAGAGGTACAAGGATTGATATTATGATGGGTATAATTTCTGATAACATGGGTCTCATGAAGAGAGACAATAGAAAAAGGGCTTGAAAAACCAAAGTAATGGTGACCATAGGTGTAGAAGAAACAGCTTTTAAGTGTTGAAGTATGTTGGGATATATCATCAAAAATGAGGATGTTGTTAAATGAGGTAGATCATTACATTTTCTTGGTCGAGAATGTGTGATAAGAGGAATGAAATAGAAAAATAAGAACTTATATAGTTTATTAATAAACAAGTCAAGAAAAAAAAATTATTCATCTTTCTTATTTAGAATTATGTGAAAAATAAGAAAATGGGCTCAAAGGGAACTATTATCCAAATAACTCTCCTAGTTATCTGCATAACTTATATTTTCATTCTGACTCTTGTGTTTTACATTCCAAGTTGCGCACACTCAATATCATTCTTTTGACACCTTAGCACAATTACAGTTCCTCTGTGTGCCCTTGCGTGCCTTCCTGCACCCTTTTCATTCTTCTATCTCCTTCAATTTCTTCCCTTCCCACGCACCTCACACTTACTTCTATCAGCTAAGTCCTTGGCCCTTGCAAGTCGCACCCATTACTTTGTAATAGTTGTGCCTTCACCATACATTCCCTGCTCACTAGTCTATTTCATTTTCAATCCGCATGCGCTTTTGTGTGTCTTTCTTTTGTCTCCCCCAATTGCATCATTCTTCCATGCACATCCCCACACCCTCCTTTGTGCCCTTCTATGCCAAGTCATCTTCTGACATACTTGAGTGTGCTGCACATAACTAGCTAAAGCGCACCAATAGGGTGCTTGAATCTAGAAAACCAACTAGTGCATGACACATGGTAGAAAAGACAAAAATTGAACAATTGGCCATCATTTCAGCCAACCCACGCACGCCACATGTCTTGCATGCACCAACGGCTCGACATCTTTTGATAGCTTTATATTTTTCTACGAGCTCGAGATTGACACATGCCTGGACTTTTAAAAAGCTAATGACACAAGCTACAAGTTGGATTATTCAAATTCAAATTTAGGTAGGATTTAGTGTGCAAAAAATAGGAAATGTATCTTAGCTCATCAATGCACATCTAATCGACCTCAACTACCCGATTTCATTAGATCTTTCCTTCTTCCTTCTTCCACACACCAAAAAGACATGGGGAAGTGCGTCTCGATAATCTTGTAGGTGGATTTATAGGCATTTAGTGTTTTTGTTGGTGGTTGAAGATTTGAATTTGAGTTTCCCTCCCTTTCTCCTTCTCTTATCTCCTTCTTCTATAAATAATAGAGTTTTGATTTGTAAAAAGGATCCCTCCTTGTTGTAATGGCACCATGCAAAAATGGTGTCCATATTCCCATAGGTCTTAGACCTTAGCATGGTCTCTGCAATGTAATCTTGCCTCCTATCGTGGATGTAAATGACTGTGCATCCCTTGAGCAATAAAATCATGTTTTGTGGAACTCATGTCTTCCCTCTCGTTTTCATTGCATTCTCACCTCTCTGTTACATTTTCTGGCATGTTGTGCATATTCCTCTACTTTTAGTCCATGTGTTCATGTGTTGCATGTGCCAGAAGGCCAATCCCATGTGTTGATATGTGGTGTGCGCCATCCTCCCTCTTCTCCCGCTCCTTCTCTATTTCTATTGCCGCTCATGGAGAGAGATCAACCCTTTCCTTTTGGCGCTATCACCTTCCTTAGCTTAGGATTTCCCCTTTTTGCACATCCTTCTATCATTGGTCCCTTGGCATGTTTAGTCTAGGATTTGCATTCAGCATTAGGAGTAGTAGTAGCGTTAGAGGTAGGTAGAGGAACCAGATTTCTCTCGGAGATCTGTCCCAAGTGCACAAGGTCCCAAAACTTGGGGACAGTTCCATTTTGGTCTCAAACACCTCGGCCCTCCCGAGATCTGAGACGCGGGTGCAAGTTTGAGAAACCAACAAGAACCTAGGAAATGGACAAAATATGAATGGTTTTAGGTATTTTTGGATGGATCCCTCGATATACCCAAAGGTATGTGTGGCCAAAATCTATGATGAATACCATTATGGGGTATGATATTGGGGATCATTTCCATGCATCACGTAGTGCAGCGATAAGGGTGTTGTGTGCTTATCCAATATACTAATAGAAAAAAAAATTGTAGCATGAAAAAAACACTGCAGAATTTTTCCTAGTGGGTGATGAAATACCAATAATTCCACATGGGAGGATATTTTTAAGATGTGTATTTTTGATATGTATGTTTTGGATGTGTGTGATAAGAGTGTATGTAAAGAGTTAACCTCCTAATTAGACTATATTTCCAAGCAAATATGAAGGTTATTTTTAGATCCAAAATTAAGTGTTATGTTTGATGAAGACAATCAAGAAAGAAAGGGAAAATGATGCAAAAGGATAAAATAAAGGAAAATAAAGAATACCTAGATAACAATTTTCCTTTTTATTTTTATGTTTAAGAAAACATAAATGAATTATAGCTTGTTCTCCCTCCCGATGGCCTACTATATAGATTCTAGATAGTTGGGAGAGAGACCATCTAGATATATAGATGGGTTGGGTTGGGTTGGGTTGGGAGATAAAGAGAAAATCCAAGAAAAACAACCCATGAACACAAGAAAACAAAAATTCTCCCGCCTACAAGGTTAGTAGAATATAGATAAAAGAAAATGAAAATGAAAGAAAAATGAAAAAGCCTCACCAAAGAAGGGTGGGTTCCACCGGGTGTGCTAGAATGGTGACTAAATCTTCTCGTAAATGTTTTAGACTAGTGAAATCATAACACATAAAATAAACAACTCCATTATGAGATGCTTTCAAGTACCTCTAGATGAGATGATGATTGATATACGTGCGTAAAAATCCTTGTCATAGTGAGTTTGTGTAGTCACTATTCCTAACCCTTTAATTCTCAAGCACATCGACATATCACCTAATTGAACTAGCACTCACCGGAGGTGCGAAGGCACCAGGCCCCTCTTCCATGTGATATTTTTCAAGAATTTTACCATGGATGGTAGAGAAATGCGCAGACATAAATGCATACATCTTATGATAGAGATAAAGAAACTAGATCTGAGCTTAAATGATCCATATTATGACTATGAAGATTAAACAGAACATACAAGAACCAGATCTAAACCATGAACATAATAAAGAACATAAAAACTTAGATCCATTAAGCATAGATATTTAAAACAACACCATCAAATATATTAATTTACAATTGCTTACATTATGTAGATTATATCAAGAGAGTCATAGCAGACCAAATACATCAATAAATACCAACCTAAACCTACAAAATGACTCTAGTCAAAGAGATCTTAGTCATGCTCTCTCCTATACATTTAAGTTCCCTCTTGCGTCTCTTGACTTGCGTCACACATCTTCTATACATCCTCTTGTTTAGATCCAAACACATTCTTAAATAGAGTGGGAGCTCTCCTTTACCACCTCAACATTACTCAAGAGAAAACCACATGTCAAATGTCATCATACCCTGTCATACTTGATTACCTTAAACATACCAGTGCTACCTAAGCCATAACTAACTTTACTTTATAGCTCTTAATCCCATCATGATAACCATATCCTAGAATATTCTTTCCTTAGCTTGCAAGTACCTATGTTCTAACCTTATCCACTATCACATCTTGTCACATCTCCACGTGTCCCTTATCGCAACTCAAACCCTTTTCTTCTGCCACATGTAAACATCTGCATGCTGCATGTCTAACTCTATCCATTCATTCAAAAAACTAGTTAATTGTTCAAGTTGTCCACACGTAACTTAGTTATCCCCGTGTGCACTTCCTTATGTGCCTTCCTACACGGATTTCCCCGCATGTTGATCCTCTAATATGGGACTTAGTCATTTTTATAGGATCAACAGCTTGGTAACTTTGCACACCTAAAAGAATTAAAACATGAAAAATGAATTAGTAGCTATGATGGTGAGTTTTGTGAGGAGAAAGAAGTGGAGAAGAAATAGAGATTAGATATCTCACACCATTTATTTATCAGAAGCACGTACATATATAAGAGAATAATATAACAATATTCCCCATAATTGTAGGAGAGTTACAAACAGATAGAGAATAATGGGATACGATTAAAAAAACAAGCCTAATAATATATAATTATTTTCTACGTTGAATTATGCCAACATCCCCCCTTATTACATTATTCTTGCAAATGTAACCCCTAAAAAGTTCAAATTTCACTTTTCCAAGAGATTTAGTAAGAATATCAGCTACTTGTGCTTCTGTAGGATGATACTAGAGCTTAATGTGATGGTTTAATACGTGCTCTTGAATTAAATGACAATCAATCTCAATATGATTTGTTCATTAATGAAAAATAGGATTCTACATGAGCTTCAACACACTCGATTATCGCAATAGAGAATAGGTGACTTTGCTTTTCAGAATGCTCATGTCATCCAAAATGTGATATAACCATATCACTTCACACATAGCTCCTCATGTTGCATGATATTCTGCCTCTGTGGATGAAATAGAAACAACATTCTAATTCTTTCTTATCCAAGAGATAGGTCTAGATCCAAGATGAAAAATATATCCTATAGTTGACTTCTTTTCATCAATAGATCTAGCGTGGTTCGAGTTAACATATCCTTGTAAGAATAATTGATCATTATTCTTATATTCAAGAGCATAATGAATTTTTCCTTAGACATACCTCAAAACATGATTTGTTATAGTCCAATGACATTTCTTTCACTCTTGCATGAACCTAGAAAGATAGCTAACAACATAGCAGAAATCTGGTTTGGTATATGTCAAGTAGATGATCCCTTGAACAAATTGCCTATAGATAGTAGCATCTACTTGAGGTGAGTCCTGAAATCATGAAATTTGTAAAACTTTTTCCATGGGATTGGATATAGGTTTACAGTTGGAAATTATGTAATTTTCCATGAGTGTCTTGACATACTTTATCTGGGAGACAAAAATGTGATGCTTCTTTTTCCATATCTCCAAGCCAATACAATAACATAAAAGCCCCAAATCCATCATGTCAAAGGTTATTTTGAGATCATTCTTCACAATATCAACCTGATCTTTTAAACTTCTAGTGATCACAAGATCATCCACATACACAACAAGAATGAAAATTTATTTTCCTACCTTCTTTATATACAAATTTGAATCTGAGGGGCTACGAGTGAACCCATGCTACAAAAGGTGATCATCTATCTTGATATACCATGCCCTTGGAGCTTGTTTCAGTCCATACAGTGATTTGATGAGATGACATACCTTTTTAGGATGCTATTTATCAAAAATCCTTCAAGTTGGGTCACGTACAATTTTTATTTTTGATCACCATTTAGGAAAGAAATCTTGACATCCATCTACTAAATTTTCCATCCTTTCTATGATGTTAGTGTGAAAAATATTCTAATGGTCTTTATCTTTGTAATGGGTGCAAAGGTTTCTTCATAGTTGATGCCCTCTTTCTCGAGAATATTCTTTTGCTACAAGTCATGCTTTATGTTTTTCGATGGATATGTCTGCCTTATATTTTGTCTTGAAAACCCATTTTTAGCCTATGGGTTTCTTTCCTATTAATGCGAGATCAAAAATTCCTACATCTGATTTTACATGAGTGAGCAATATTCTACATTCATAGATTTCTTCCATCGAGGTTAACTGAGTGCTTCACAAACATTATTAGGCTCGGAACTATTAATCACTTTACTCATGAGTTAAAAATTTACCTAATTCCTTGTTTTGACTCTGGATGAAGTATTTGGGAGTTGTTGCAAATGAGAGCCTTTGATGGTGCTTTGTAGCAACTTTGTACAAGAACTTGAATTATTTTGTGAAGAATTGTTTTGTTGACATGAGAATGCATGTGGAGTAACATTCTCCATTTCTCCAAGGTCAACATATAGCTCCCCTTGCAGCTCATATTTTCTTTAAGTAGTCTCCTCTAGCTCATCATCTAATTCAGAGACTAGTTAGTGAGAGGTGGTTGGTAATGGTTCTTTTGTTGGCACAGCTGAGTCAAAGGATGACTAATTAAAAACCATGTCTCAAATTTTGTAGATTTTCTTTGTTTCAGGATTCATGACATGGTATGCCTTCGAGGTAGTGTTATATCCTAATAGGATCGACGTGAGTGTTTTTGGCTTGAATTTATTTCTCTTCTGAATTGGGACATGCGTATATGTTGTGAAACCAAATACTCATAAATGAGAAATTTATGGCTTTTTACCACTCCATACCTCTTCTAGAATTTTATTTTGTAGAATATTTTTCGGTTCCTCACGACAAGATAAATAACTGTCTATAGTAATTCATCCTAATATCAATCCTCCACTTTGATATTGATAGCATGCAATGAGCCATCTACATTATTGTGTGATTGCGTCGCTCAATAATGTCATTCAAACTAGGGTATCTAGGGAGTAGTCATGTTCTACTTAATTCCTTGTTGGTTTAGGAATGACAATAACTTCTTTGATCCGAATACCCCCATTGATCTATCTTTGAGTAAAAGAAGAGGTTATCTAGTCTCCTTTGTAACACGTTGATAGAAGATCTATAAATTATGAAGGACTTCACTCTTATTCTTCAGGAAATAGACCCACATATTTTGAGATTAGTCATCCAAAAACAATTGGAAGTAGTTATATCCTGAAAATGAAGCAGGAAATGGTTCATTCAAATTGGTATGAATACCTCTAGATTCTTCTTGGCATGGAAGGTTCTCTCCTTAAATGGATCCGTATGTTGTTTTCCTGCAAGATAGAAATGGCATATAGGCAAGGAACTGGACAACTTGGGAAGTCCACGTACCATTTCTTTTGAACTCAACTAGTGCAAAGATCCAATAGAAAAGTGACCATATCAGTAATGCCATAGGGTAGTAGATTCTACTATTGAGGTAGATAAAGCTACTACAAAAGATGAAATAGTATCTAAAGAAAATAACTTATCTTTTAAAAAATCTCTAGCAATAACCATACCTTGTCTCAAGATCAAGCATGATTTGATGTCATTTTGAACAAGAAATTATACCTTTAGATGATGATTCAAGAGCTGACTTACTGACAAGAGGTTGCTAGTCAATCCAGGAATATATAGTACCTTTGTAAATGTAAATTTTTGTGGTCTAAAATGAATGGTAACTTGGCCTATTCCTTCTACAACATACTCTTTGTCATCTGCTATCCAAACCTGATCTCCAGTGGGTTGTTCATTCAATGAATCAAACAAATTCTTGTCACCTGACATATGCTTACTGGCACCCAAGTCTATCAACCAGACTCTCTTCATGGGTTACAAATTTTGGGAGACTAGCACGAGGTTCTTACAACAATTGGCTCCTTTTGGTGTCTCCTCATCAGATTCATCATATTTTTGGGATGCAAGATGTCCCTTCTAATTTCTTTGGTGGGGACGTCATTTTGATTTTGAAAATCATCGTGCTTAGATGGGATTATTTGACTCAAATACCCTTGTTTCAAGCCATTGTACTAGTAGTGATCAGTGTCATGAGTGTTTGTTTTGCATATTTGACATCAACTCTTTCAATTTTAAGATTTTTGTTGTTTATTCTATTATGCTTATTTTTAATCTCTAGGGGACCTCTCTAATTATTTTTGCCATGATATGGCTTTGAGAAAAGGGCTTTTCTGGGCCTCATCTTGGACTGAATTGATGGCCTCTTCTTGCTGCAACAAAGTTCACGAGTTCTTCGAATGTCACTTTCCATTTGGATACATTCAGTGTTGTAACAAACACTTAGAACTGAGAAGGGAGTTCCCTCAAGGTGATCGGAACTAGAATATTTTCTTCTACCATCTCACTGAGTGATAATAACTCTATTCACAACTCATCCAACCAACATAGTAACTCCTCAACTTTCTCATTTGACCCCATAGATAGGGTGTGTAGTTTTAACTGAAGATGGAGGATCTTAGTCTGATTCTTCACCTCAAATATGGTTTCTAACTTATCCCAAGCTTCCTTTAGTTTCTCCACATCCCGAACATGTGGTTGCACATCATCGATGATACTCAACATAATCAACATTAGTGCTTTGGCACTAGCCATCTCATATTTCATGAGCTCATCAAGGTTATTAGGAACTTTCACGGACCCTATGATGATGCCCCATAATCCCTCATACTAAAGGATGGTGCACATCTTTTTTTTCTAGGCCACAAATGTTTCCCTTTGAGTAATTTTGCATCGAGATAGAAGCAAATTTGGAGTAGACATTGTAAAATAATTTAAAAAACCTTTATTTATTTCAGATAATTATTACAAGTCTTAACTCACTGTTGAGAGAATCAACCTCGAGATGTCTTGGTAAATGGTGAAACTTCTTTTGGATTTCTTCCTTGTCTTCACAATCTACTCCATACCCGATTCTTGCTCTCCTCGAACTCTCTTTACTTAAAGATTGACACCAAAAAGAAAATACTCCAAAAGTCCTCTTCTAACCAGTTTGTCAAAGACAATATTTCCAATGTTACAAATCTTGCTCATCAATGCAAAATAGAACTCGAGCTTTCTTGAGCTTCAATGATGTTCTACAGATTTTGAGTCATTTTATGGCTTTCGGTAGTCTCAATTGAATCATTCATGCTTGACATTCAGCGGTTATGCATGCGATTTATCGACTTTGGCTTGGTAGAGGCTTCTTATTTTACATTCCATATGTCATGCAATAGCTAGAGGATATCCACGTTGTTGAGGAGTAGTCAAATTTCTCTACTAGTGAGAAGTTAGATACAATGCAGCAGAAAAATGTTTTCATGGGAATATACCATGCAATCAATTCTCCACGCACGTCTTTTATTCCTCATACAAAAGCATTGGTAGACTTGAAATAGTAGAATGTTTGGACAAAGATGTATCCATGTGGACACCTAGAATCTTGTATTTGTGCCAAACTATATCAGTGAATCTCTTTATTGGGAACGTAGATCACTAGATTGTAAAGCCTTTGTCTTTTAGCACAAATTTAGCCTCAGTGATTGTTTATGACGCTATTGTGGAACACACGAGAAAAAAAAAAAAACCCTTAGGAACGTAGCCTCTTCCACTTTTTCACTACACCAGTATGAACGTTGATTGAGAATATCTAATAAAAACCTCTAGTGGAAATGGCAATCATGGTATAATGTAATAAGATAACACAACATTAGTTGTAGCAGAAGAAAGGATTCCTTTTTATGGCATTACATTGAAATTTAATCTACACGCATGAAAATATCTCCACACAGTCTATGTGTTGAAATCCATGACCACACTTCCAAGTAGGTATCACTTCTAAATGCAAGCTCCTAATTTATTTTTTTGATGATCGTCTACAATAAGATCTCCACATATTGGGAATTCACGTTCAATCATGTTTTTTATCCAGTAGAGAATAGAAAAGAACAAAACGCCTTTGATCCACCTGAACATATCCAAACTCAACTTGCCTCCAATTTTCCAACGCTCTGATACCATATTATGAGGAGAAAGGAGTGGAGAATAAATATAGATTAGACATCTCACACCATTTATTTATCATAACCACGTACATATATACAAGAGAGAAATATAACAATATTCCCCATAACTATAGACAATAATTATATATGATTAAACAAACAATCCTAACAATATCTATTTATTTTCTATGTTGAACTATGCCAACAGGTTTCTTGAAAATTTTGGTCCCAAGAAGTGAAAACTTCCTAGGATGGGTGTTAACCTACTTTTTGATAAAATAGATAGATAAACAATTGATAAATTAGATGTAGTAGATAACTGAACTGAAATAGAAACCTGAAATGTGCTAGGTGAGATAAGATCAAAATCTAATTATAGTAAATGATAAACTAAACCAAAATTCTACGGGTCGATGATGACCAAAAGCTATAGAGCAAAGTCGATGGTGACTAGGGAAGTATAAGAAAAAAATCATAAAATAAGACTGAAGGACTCATGAAGATTGATATGAGACTGATGAAGATGCTAAGATGATGCAAAGAGAGTTTGGATCTGAATCTAATAGAAAAGATGCAATAAAATTAAATGAAGAGATGAGAACTTCCTAACAAGGTCGAAATAAATTGGTCCGATCGACGATGACTTACGTTGATGTATTATGGATCTAAAGCTATAATTGTGTAGAATGGAAAGATTTGTAGATCCAAGGTCCTGGAGGGATCGAAAGAAAAGAGAGGTAGGAAATTCATAATTCCATAAATAGGATAATTGTAGGGTGGATTGATGGTTATTAGGGAAGGTCGATGGCAACCGGGATAAATCTAAGATTTGATAAGGTCAAAATAGATAAAAATGTATATAAATTAGGTTGGATGAAGGATGAGGCAATGACAGGGGGTAATGGATTACTTGTTGAACCTAAAATATTGATAGAAAAGGGGAGAAAAAGGGGGATTCACACAAGCTACAAGTATCCTCAAATCCCCATGATGATGAAATATGTCCTTAAAAGGAAAATCTAAGATAATAACAAATGTTAGTGAGAAGAGAGGAAACCTACAAAAATTAAGCAAAGCCAAAGAATACCCAAAATTCCATCCCTTTGCAAGGAGGGGGTAAAGGTGCATTTATAGGGTCAATGGTGACCCCGATGGGTCACCACCGATTGTAGAGATCCATCCATTTGGGTGGTGATAGAGTGAGGAGCTCGAGAGAATGAGCCCTTATGAGAAGGATTTAGGGTTTTAGATAATAAGGATGAGTTAGGGTTGTTTAGGATGGATAAATGGGTAGGTGGGAGGTGAAAAATATTAAATAAAGGTAAAGGGATGATGAAAAAATTAAATGAGGGACTTGGGATGGTAAATAGTGAAATTTAGGGAGGAAAAATAGATTAGATGATTATTTAGGATTAATTAATGGTGATTAGGGATGATTAGGGGAGATTAATTAAGGGTGCGATTAAGGTAGAAAATACCAATTAAATGGATAAATATATTTTAGGAGGGAAAGGGGGATTTAAATGAGATGAGATGTATGTATATATGAAAATTATGATGACATGGAGTGAATGTGGGTTGAAGGATAACTATATTAAAAATAGTGTCACCATTGACATAAAAATCTATATTTTTAGGTCACTTTGAAGGACCTAGAAAATTATAGATCTGAGTTCTAAATGCATCTAATACCATACGAGAATGGATAGGACCATATTATACATCTTGACCAAGTTGTACAGTCATGTACTAGGATAATTTCAAGACAAGGTATCATAAGTGAAGTATCTCCAATCTCTGCACTCTTAAATTCTCCAGCTTTTACACTTAGATCTCTCATGTACACTCTTGTAGAGCTACATTTATCTTCCTATTATGTATTAGAGTTTTTATTTCACTAGTTACAATTTTTAGTGCATTATTATGATTTTTTGAATTTAATTATGGAAATGAATTAGTCATAATAACCCCCTGTAATGAATATTGCATTATTGTTTTCCATTTCATTACAATCTATTAATCTTAGAAATGGTGTAAAATAGTTTATCCTAAGACATACATAGGGGATGTTTTACTACCTCTCCAATTTTTATCTACTACCTTTGACCTCACTTTTTTAGTGGCATCTTCTCTTAGCCGATGTGACATGATTCTATTTTTCTCTTGTATCCTCACCAATGTAGATATACCCTTTTAACTACATCAATACTTTAAGTTAATTCATAATATATTATTACTACTCCTTATACTAGTGTATCATCTTCATCCTAGAAGAAATTCAAGTGAACCTTCCCAATTATTTGAGTAAGTGTGAAACTCAAGTGAAGAATTATCAAAAAAATATTTTCAAGTGTAATTAAACTACGATAGATATCACATGTTAGTCTAATGACATGTCGTTTAATCCATATTTAGAGTAGTGGCAATGTTTTTGGTGCAAAAGGGTGTGCAAAATCCACCTAAATGTTTTTGTAGGAAATACTTCTTGGACTACAATGGTTTTAAGGGTTGAGCAAAGTTTACAAATTCATTCTAAAATTTACTAAAGAATACCAACATATGGTGACACACATTTCTAGGTAGGTGAAGTACAAAGGAAGTTGTTGTTGGTTGTCAAACTTGCACTGTCTCTCGATCTAGAAGAAATAAGTCTTTTGAGACAATAATAGAACCATCTCCAGTTGTGGGACCTTGCGGGTGTGAGATGGATCTTTGGAGAAGGCCAGTTCCTCTATCTATTTCTACTGCTACTACTACTCCTAATGCTAGAAGGGAAAACTAAGCTAACAATTCAAGTGGACTAGGGATAGAAGGATAATAGAATGGAAAAATAATCTAAGGAAGGTGATAGCACCAGAAAAAAAGGGATGAACACCATCATTCGAGTGAAAATGACAGTTTAAGGTATGAAAGAAGGATATGCATGTGTAGCACAACTAAAATGCATTACCGTATCTATTTCATGGAACACAACTAAAAAAATGAGCTACAAGGGACGTAGAGTGACACAAAAACACGCAATGTAAAAAAAAGGAAAGAAGAAAGAATACAAACATGCTTAGGACAAAGAATAGTCACTAAAATGAGGCTTCCATTACTTCAAGAAATGCACAAAACTTTTACAATGGTGAAAGAGGATGACATCCACATGCATGAGCCAAATATAGAGGTCTATGACTCAAAATATAGAAATATGAAGTCCTTAGCGAAATGCGTAAGGATATAAAGTGGCCAACATTAACAATGAGCCCAAATCTTAGATTTATAGATGAATCAATGGAAGAAGGAGGGAAAATCTGAATTTGAAATACAACCACCAATAAGAAGCACTCAATGCCCGTAAATTTTCCTATAAATCAGTCAAATGCACTTCCCTAAGTCTGTTTGGCATGTTAGAGAAGGAAGAAAGGAATATTGGATCACATCTGGGTGGTTAGGGCAATCAGATCTTCATATTAATGGTGTGAAAGACATTTTCTAGCTTCTCGCCACCCAAATCCACTCATATATTTGAATTTGAATGTCTAGCACTATAGCCCACATCAGCCGCTATCAATTGAGACTATGCGCATGCCAATCCAAGATCTATAACTAAATATATGGATGTAAGAATATTTTTAGAGTCATCTACACACACAAGAAACATGGCATACACGGATTGGCTGAAAAGATGACCAATTATGCAAATCTTCTTATCGTTTCTTGCATGTATCACTCATTGATTTACTATAAGGATTTGGTGCCATATTGGCATGATTTTATTGGTTGCATATGGCATACTCAAGTGTGTCAGAGAATGATGTGGCAAAAACTAGGGCGCAGGAGGGAGAAAAGGTATGGACATGGAAGAATGAGGTGCGGGAAGATGATAAAAGGAAGGCACATGAAGGTAACATGTGTAGGAGAAAAGGATGAATGGGTGAGGAAGAGACATATGTCAATTACAAAATGGTGTGTGAGATGTGAGGAAAGGGTGCGTGGGGTTGTCGAGGACTTATCCATTTTGGGGAGCAAGGCCAAGGCATGCATGAAGGGTGAATATAATCCCGAGAAGAGGGCGAGTGTGCGAGAGTGCACACAAGGGGAGAAGGATGGAACAAAGAGGAAAATGAAAATGGAAAAGAAGGAATGAAGGGAGAAGTGCATAGGGCATGTAGGGAATCTTCTACCATGAAAATGTGCCAAGTGAACAAGTGAAGTGCATGCAACCTACATGTAGAACCATAGAGCTAGAATGGGGAGATGAGTTATCCAAATGACTAGGAGAGTTATTGTGGATAATAGTTTGGTGAATTTCAGAGCCATCTTCTTGCTAGATGAAGTAGATTAGTAGTTGAAGTATCCATTGTGTATGGAGTCTGCTATGTAATCATAAAATTATGATTTTCAGATTTGAAGAACCTCCCTTGAAGTAATTTGAATAATCATTTATGAACTCTGTCCTAAATCCTACAAATTGTTGAACATAATGACATCCTTGAAGCAACAAAATAGCACACATAGAAGCATATGAGAATAAAGAACTATGTTAAAAAAAGAATGTGCGCACAACACACTTGGAGGAATTGAAACTAATATAATAATTATACAATTATGCAACAAATTCAATGGAAGGGTTTGAGATATATCCCATTTACTAGGATTTGCAGCGTACCTCCATCAAGATGAGTTAACTAGAAAGAGTTAGCCTCTTTTCATGAACTGATGATATACGAGCCACTCTAAAGTGCATCAAAATTTTCATGATGCCCTGGTTTAGCTCTGTCAACATCACATTTTAAGACCAAGTCCCCAACTTTGAAAGCTTGTGGCCTAGCCTTTCTGTCAAACCACTTCTTTGTTGCTTGCTAATGTTGTTCTAGTTTGATCATGATAGATTTCCTTGATTCTTCAAGATTAATCAGCTCTACCATTCTGATTTCTCTTTGGTCTGTGCCTTCAAACTCTAGTTGTTGGGCAAGTGCTAATGAGTTCAAATCAAGCATCAAAGGAAGAGTAGCCTCCTTTCCATAGACAAGATTATAAGGTGAAGTTCCTATTACTTTCTTAACTGTAATTCTATTTGCTAAGAGATCACATGGGACCTTTGTATGCCACTATCTTTGGTTGATGTTCATTGTGCGCTTCATGACCGTGATTAGGTTTTTATTTGTTGACTCTTCTAGACCATTTCCTTGAGGGTACTAGTTATAAGAATTCTTCATATAGATGCTCAAATTTAGAGCCCAATTAATGATTTTGGTGCCAAGGAAGGATTTTGCATTATCGAGATAATGTTTTGAGGAATGCCAAACCTTGTCACTATACCTCCGAGAAAGTCAAGGATGACTGAATCGGTTGATTCTTTGGGTGTGACAACTTTTCTCCATATGGTGAAGTAATATGTAGCTGTCAGCACCCATTTGTGTCTAGCTATTGAAGGCGGAGTTAATCGTGTCTATGAAATCAAGACCCCATTATGCATAAGGTTGATCTACTTGGATTTTGGGAGGGGAAGCATTGCATATTTCTTCTTTCCTACAAATAAAGTACATTATTTGAATTTTGAGACCCACTTGTGTGCATCTACAAACAAAGTAGGCCAAAATACACCCATCATTATGATTTTCATTGTTGTAGTCCTCGCGAGAAAAGTTTCCACGAGAGAATCCATCATGAAATTATGCTAACACCTTAATAGTACACCATCCATATTCTTCTTAAAGAGAAGGCCATAAAAGCATAAGGAAAAGATTGTAACCTCGGATGTCTTCTCTTTCCCTTGTTTAAACCAGGGAGATTATACACCGTCGAAAAGGAATGTGATCATATCCTTCATCCAATCATGTGCACCAAAATTTACATTCTATTTAAATTCTAGGCATGGGAGATCTTCATTTAGAAATAATGAAGCCTCCAGGTTCATTTTTGCATCCTCTAAAATCTACTTGTAGAGTCCGTTGCATCTTTCCAACTTGGTGGCTTTGATTATCACATCATACTCCATGATCTTGGTCACCCATCATGCTCTCTTCTCACGATTTCTGCTCCCATGATGAAGTCTTTAACACTGGAGTGAGAAACTAACACCTTGATGTGATTTTTGGCTAGCACAATTTTGAATTTCTTTAGTACGTGCATGATGGTGAAAAATTTCTTCTCTGTGTGAATGTATTTCAACCCATAATCCTTCAGTGTTTGACTGAAGAAATCCATTGGTTGTTCTAGTCCTTATTCATTTTCTTGGGTTAGGAAAAAAACAACACTTGCATCAGTTCCATAAACATATAGGATGACATCCTTGGAGTAATCTGGGTTGATGAGTGTTGGTGTGCAAGAAATTTCTTGCTTGATATTTTTGAAGTTACCTCTTCCTTTTGCTATCCATCTACAAGTTGTGTCCTTCTTGAGCATCATGGTGATGGGCCAAACTAGTCCTGCAAAGTTAGGAATAAAGTGACTAATGAAATTGATCTTACCGAGGAAGGACTCGCAAGGATTTTTTGTTCGCAGTAGGAAAAGAGCTAGGATGGATGAAATGCACTCAAGATAAATTGTGATTCCATCCTTTAAAACCACATGGACCAAAATATTTTCCCACGCCACTTCAAAATTACACTTCTTGGGGTTAAGAGACCGCATGCGTACTCAAAATTGTAGGGTACTACACTGCTAGAATGATGTTACACATGCCCCAATGATGATATAGGTCTCCTTGCAAGGTGTTCGGAATCCAGAAAGGCTCGCCAAGTATACGCTTGTATCCCACATGCCCCACTCATCCTCTACGTGCTTTGTTTTCCCTTTGCCCCCATGTTTTCTTGATTTTTAGGCTTGATAACAAAAACCGCCACCTGCCTCGGTGGTGGTCCCGTGACCATTTCCTAGGATAGGGTGGCAGCCCCGTAACCACTGCCCTACTCAAGGCAGTGGTCCTGTATGTATTTTTCAAATCCTTGGTAATAGTTTTTACCTTTGTTTATAGTAAAAGAGTTCAATTAGGAGTTACCCTCTGTAATTGCATTTCTATAAATAGCCGACTTGTTTTCAAACAAAGGCGCCTCATCTTCTCAATTCTCTTATTCATTCTTTCAATTTCTTGCTTAGAATTCTACTAGCTTCATGTTTTGCATCAGTTATTAGTTTTCCATTGTTGTTTAGAAGTCATTTAATCTTCTTAATTCAGTCTTGTTCCATTTTTGCTCCATACAATCAAATTAGCATAGAATAGCTTCATTTCTAGACTAGAATCCATTAAAGTTGCAAGTTTTGTTTTTTCACAAGGATAGATTCTAGAACTCTCGATGCACCTGTGTTCTATTCCCGTAATAAATCCTTCTAGGAATTACATAGTCAAGCTCTGTTCACTTGTGTTATCCCTCTCCTACTCGCATTGTATTCGGTCTATATCTAAATCGCCATTGTTCAAATATCATCTTTTGTTGATACTATCATATACACACATTCTAGATTCATGAGGACATGAAGGAACGAGGAGATCACACTAAGGGGACAAAATCACACATAAATAGATTAACCACTATTCTCGTAAATGCTAGGTTTGAGCTATCAAATTTCTAGTTACGACATATCAAATAGAGTAGTGAATTATTTTATTTCAGTTGAAAGTTTTCTCTCAATATCACCAGGGAAGCTGTGGGGATTGATAGTTTATGAGAAACTGTGATTCATTCCTCACTTCTGAGGTAGGATCGAGAGTCTTTTCAATTCAAAATATATAGTTGCTTAGATACTTAGGATAAAATCACAACTGCATAGGCAAATAGCCATACCAGGCTACTTTGCTTGTTTTTATTCTGATTACTAGATTAGTTGTCCATTTTATAAATATACTAGAGTAGCTGCTCTTCAATTTCATTGAAATACATCATTGAAAATACAAAAATAGAAGAATGCTTGCATAGTGTAAATACTTCTTTAGTAATCAATTTATTAATTTTAGTTAAAAGTTGAATCATTTTGTATGACAATCACATGACCTAGAGAGCCTCAAGAGTATATATTTGAACCCATAGTGCCTCACCAAATCTACCCACGACATTAGCTTATATAGATCAGGACCTTAGGATACAGGTCTTTTGAGCAACATCATACTTAAAAGAAATTAGTGAGAAACTAAGAGGATTAAACATCAAAGACTACAAAGCTTACACATTTTGGTCAAATCATCCTAACTATAGACTACCTTGATAAAATACCCAAATGACCATACAAGGATTCAAAAGAGAACATGCATTTGGTTGTGATCCTTTAGTTCCATATCTTGATGCAGGAGACCTCCTCACTCACATAGATAGTAGCTTACACATTCATGTTACCAAAACACATGTTAGGTACTCTAAGAAAATTATACAACTTCTAGTTCTAAACATAGAGGTTGAAAAGGCATATGATTACTGGATAGTTGGGAGAAGGGATTGATTCTTCACATGACCATAACAGGTCCACAACAACCACAAACTCATGGTTGTGATACCCAAGTCTCACAACCCAATGGGCCTACAAATCATTAAGTATTAATACCACTTATGAACGCTGGTATTTAGATCCTCACCACTCCCGCCAGATATTATAGTACAGTTCTCCGTATTAAACATAGAAGCCAATCAATCTAATAATTTCTGGGCTAGACTAGAAAATCACCCATAGTTAACTACAAATCCACTAAATCACCCATCACCATTTTCATGACCTTATCTGGAGATATATACGAAGCTCCCACAGGTCACTTCCCATGTGTCCAACAACCAAGAAACAGGATCTCGGTAGAGCTCGACATTGATTGGAGCCTCCGAGCAGCCATTATATCCGAATGAACCATTACACCAATTTAGGTTAGGAGAGCCTTCTTCGCCTTAGATTCATAGATTCCATTATTGCGTATTGAGGATATAAGATTACCCAATTAGCTTGTCTGTATCAATTCGCATTCAACATTCACTAACTATCTCGACATGACCTCGGGAGGTCAGGTGTGAGAATAGGTACTTGTAGATTCCCATGCTCGCATGTCACTTTTCCATCATACAAAATTGGTGAACCCGACGTGAACAAACTAATATTCCTCTTTCTATTTTCATTTCTTCCATCCACTTTCGCTCTTTCCCATTATTCTCATGGGTATTCATATACCCCCCGAATATGTCAAGATACGATGCATATAGCAGACTGTCTCGAGTCTCAAGTCAACTACTGAGTAAAAAAAAATAGATAACCATCACCCTCAATTTCTACATGGGCTAATAACTATTCAAGTAATTACTTTTCGTCACAAAATCCCCCTCAAAGAACTAGCTCAAGCTCTTCATTCTAAATTGAGGAGTTTGATCAACTTGCACAAACACAACAACCAGATCTTACAGGCTCTAACAATATGACGTTTACTGGAGAATCCACTTCATCTCCTCGGGTCTTATTTAGGCCGAGAGATCGATGAGATAGTCGACCCACTCCCCTTTTTGGATGAGGAATACTTAGCATGCTTTGCTAAAAGCAAACAACACTTCCAAAATATGTATCCACCTATAGGGAGTTTACAAATACAATCTGATACCCTATTCCAGGATAACACCCCCATTCCTCCACCTATGGGAAATAACCTCAGTGAGGCTTGGTAGGGTAACGGTCAATTCATAGCAAGGTATCATACCCCTTTACAACCTCAAGCTATACGAGAAAATGCCCTTAATGCAAAGCACTTTGTGTCTTCACCAATGGAGGTCATTTCAGCATTAGCTGAAAAGGTTAGAGGTTGGAACTTGCTCAAGCAAACCAAAATTCATACTTTGGGCAAGCAGGAATCCCCAACCCTCTGTATCATCCTAGTCGGTCGATATCGTTACGGGAATAGGCACATTAGGCATGCCTCCTACAAATCCTTATAGTTACCCACAACAAACACCAACTAGGACCACATTTTCAAATGCGTCTCTAGTTGAAAACATGAAACCTCTCGACTTGGCACTAAACAACCCGTGCACTGAACAATGTTCCTCCTTAAACATTTATTCAATGTCACCACAAGGAGACATGTTCTCTTCTCCCAGGATGTTCATTCAACCACAAGGATTCCCTTATGTCCCTACAAACAAATATGTTATTTCGTATCAACAACCCATTCCACCTTAACCCCTCAAAGAAGCCCCATCAATGGTCAAGGCCTACGCAGTGAGGGACCTATTTAGAATATTTAAAAGATCCCCTCAACTTCACTATATGAAGTGTTATGCTTCCAAGACCTCTCCCCGATTTACCCAAATACAAAGGGGAAGGGGACCCAAATGCACACATTAAGGCCTATGCCACAGCCATATGGGAATTACTCCCTTGGGATGAGGTTATTGCTAAAATATTCCCTAAGACCTTAGAAATTATTTCCCTTGATTGGTATTACCGAATATCCGAAGCTTCGATACACTCATTTAAACAACTCGTATAAGAATTCATCAAATCTTTTGACATGAACAAATTGTTAAGAACAGGAATCAGGGAGTTCTTACATATCAAACAAGAACATAATGAATCTGCTACTCATTTTATTCAAAGATGGCATACGGTTCTCTACTCATTAGCAAGTGCTCCAAACATGGATCAAATGGAACTATGCAATTTATTCCTTAATTCTCTCAATAGAGAGATAAAGGAAGAATTTCAAAAGCTCCCACTAAGAACTTACAATGAAGTACTCGAGAGTGCTCTCTAAATCGACCAAGCAACGATAGATAGTGGTCATAAGACATATGGGACAAATGGGAAATTAACCACTCCCAATCAAAAAAATGTGGTTTATCCTAATACCGAGAATGCTAATCAAGGACCTAATATCCTTACCAAGAACTTGTTATCCAAAATGTGCCCCTATTCATTTTTGTGGCTAACTCCTTGTGTTCCTACCTCTCTTGTGCCTCAGTCTTCATTTTTTGATTTTCAGGCACTCAAATCTTTCTGGAGATGGCACCATCAGATAGAGCTCTCTCTCAGCTTTCCAGAAAGGTAAAGTTTGCCTCCTAACTCCTCGTTATTTTCAAGTTATGTCTTGGTGGAGTTTTGTGGGAAATTTTCCTTGCAAGGTCCACACCAATCGAACTCGCCACGTGTCTAGGTCAAAAATATCAAAGCGATCCGATTTTGGCCTATTTTTTCCCTAAAACTTAAAATTGCCATAACTTTCGATCCAAAGCTCGGATTTTCATGTTATTTATATCAATGGAAAGCTTATGAAATTCTCTACATGATTCCATGGTCAATTTTGAATTTTGGTTCAGTTTGGAGAGAGAAAATTCAAAAACACTTCTGGTACGTGTCTATGGCCAGAAATGACATTTCAACAACCAAATTTAATACAAAATGGGTCACATTCTTCTCCAGTATGGTCAAAAATGTCAGAGCATGGGTTTATAAGGACCTCCATGTTGTTTTAATGTAGTTTCATTCAATGAGGGATGGCTCCCATGCGTTTTTCACGTTTTCTCTCTCCTGGGCTCGACCCATGTACTGTAAAAGCCAGATTTGGCTCATTTCTTCATGGTTGAACACTTTTTGGCATTGAAAACTTCTTCTTTCACCTCCAGCAAGTGATAGTTGTAAGAATCAGACCTTTTTCACAGTTTGTAACAGGTTTATACCTCTTTGATGGTGGAATGCAAGAGATTTTTTCATGAAATTGACAGTGCAAACTCTGTGAATGCTTTCAGTCCTCTGTTTGTATTGTTTTACTTCATTTCAAGACCTCTAATTACATCTATCAGCTTGTGTATGTTTTCCCTTGTTGCATTTCATGAATTTGTGTCTATTTATATGGCAAGAAATGTTTCACCACTCCTTTTGGTGCATCACCATCTTTAGTTTAGTTTCATTTTTGCATTTTTATCCCTGTCTCCTTGCAATCTAGGGTAGAATTAGGATTAGAACCTCTGTAGTTGTGCAAAATATAGATATAAATCAGAGGAGTTTGAGGAACCAGCCTCTAATCTGGAGATTCCTCTCTCATTTTCACAAGTCCCACACTTGGAGAGAGGTTTCCATGTTGTGCAATCACACTGGATGCTCTAGAATCAACTTAGAAACTTGATTTGCATCCAGGGGTGCTGCTGATTTGCAACAATAGTTTTGGCACGCCCGGTGGGACATTAGAGGTCTCATTTTTATTGCAGCAAAGTTGATGTGCATTTTCTGCAATTTTCTTTCTTGAAAAGAGCTATAATTTACACATCTGGTGACTCCAAGGGGAAGAATCAATTGGTTTCAGCAGTGCAGGCCTGAAAACTCATGAGAAGAATCACTACAAGGTCAAGAGTTGGAGAAGAAGAAGTGTTGTTTGAATACCTATAGTTATCTCCAAGAGTAAGGCAAAGTGGGAGGAGAATCCAAAGGTCTCCATCTCCACCAAACAGAACTCTCTCAACTCCTCCACCTGGTAGGCCTTTCATTCAATCAACAAGGGTTCTAAGGCCAATTAGAATGGCACAAAACAACCCCTATGTCAATTTCACTGGCAGCAGCCCACTTTCTCTCAATGCACAACATCTAATTCCAATTTCAACCTTGAAGAACATTCCATACTTCACTGGAGAGAATCAGACTACTCTAGGTGATCATGTTAAAGACATTGCCAATCTTTGTGCAATTCATGAAATTAATGAGATGTAAGTGGCTATCAAATTGTTGGCATCTTCATTCAAGGGGAAAGCATTGCAATGGTTTAGAAGCCTTAGAGATGGTTCAATGACAAATTGGAATCAGCTGTGTATAGCACTTCATGAGCAATTTGGAGAGAAGGGAGACAACTTGTCTCTTTTGGAGCAGCTGACAACCATCAAGAGAGCTCCCAATGAGAAGCTGACCGATTTCAACTTCAGATTTCAAAAGAATTGGGAGAGAATTCCAGTGGCAGTCAGGCCAACAACAGAAGGTGCTTTTCTCTACTATCTCAAAGCTCTAAATTCTGATATTTCTATGTTGATTCAGTCCATGGGAGGCATAACTATCCCTATGGCTTATAGCATTGCCATTAGGGCTGAAAATTATTTGATCCAAGCTGGAAAACTTGCCCCTAGACCTCCCATGCCATTGTTTCCAAGTTTAGAGAGTCCAAACACCAATCAAGCACCTAATTTGACTCCTTCTCCCACTCCCAGAAATCAAAGTTCAAATGAAGCTTCTACTTCATCTCCAAGTGCCCCAAATGAGCTTCAAGAAGTCATGAAGCAACTGCAAAACCTAGGCAATGAGCTGGTTACTCTCAAGAGGCAACAAGCCCAAGGTTTTAGACCTTCTTACCAGCCCCAAGCTCAGCCCAACAGGCAGCCATACCAACCACAAAGACCTCCTAATCCAGCTGCAAATATAAATCAAACAAGGCCTCCTGCCAATAGACCATTTCAGCCCTATAATCCTAATGCCATATCTACCTCTAAGGCATTGGTGCCAACACAAAACAACATTGCTCAAGAGTATGATTGGTGCTTTCCATGCAATGAACCTCATAACCAATCCATGTGCTTCAATGGTGCTTTGAATCAAGCATTAATGGTGATAACTACTGGTGTGGAGGGTGAGGGCAGTCAAGGAAACAACCAACAACAAGAAACATTCCAACAGCAATCAGCCCCAAATGACACCACGTTGGTAAATTGGCAAGCAGAGGATTTTTGTGGCATGAATCAGGTAGTTTCCCAAGGTGTTGCAGCCAACACAAGGTCAAAAAGGAGGAATTTGGGTGAAGAACAGCCATTGGCTCCAACCAATCCATGACCTTCTATGGTTCCACAAGTGGTTGGCAAACAAAATCCAGTTGTAAATGCACAAGGGCAGCCAAGAATAGCTCCTAGGCCAACTCAAATACCAGTTATTACTACTCATGTGCAAGGAGTGAATGTGCAAACAAAGGGACAGCAAAGAGATCCTTCATCACCATTCAGTATCATCGATCAGATGAAGAAGACAAATGTCAACATATCAATGTGGGAATCCCTATCTATCCCAGGCCAAAGAGATTTGCTACAAGCTGCCATGAAGGACTGGCCAACTTCGAATCAGCAAGTTCAGATGCAAGAGAAAGTGCTCACAAATGCTGCCCAGCCTGAGGGAAATCATGGAGGACAACAAGGTAAAATGTTGAAGCCCCCTCCTTTCTATGTTTCATTAATCATTGGAAATCAGTTAGTGCACAATTGCATGATAGATTCCAGGGCAAGTAGCTCAGTGATGCCTAAACAAATAGCTGATCAGCTAGGGCTCTAGTATGAAACCATATCCAAAGGGGTAGTGCAGTTGGATGGGACAGCAGTAACAACAGTTGGGGTGATTAGAAACTTGAGTCTTACCTTGCATGCATGTCCAAATGTTGTTGTTTTACAAGATGTATTAGTCATAGACCTTCCACCACTCTTTGCCCTATGCTTGTCAAGGGACTTCATAGCCAAGATTGGGGATATTTTTCTCGCGATTGGTCACACATGCTGTTTCAAAATGAGGTATGGAACTAAGGCTACAATCAGGTCTGAACCTATTGCAAACTTCCACATTGAGCCTTACACTCTAAGTCAGATCAATGCCAATTGTTCAACATTTGATCAAGAAGACCACCCAAGCACCGATGAAGCTGATACCAAGGTTGGAAGCATCCCGGATCTAACTCTTGATGAATGGGAAAACAAGGTACATGCTTTTGATCCTTATCAAGAAGTGGAAGAATCTGAGCTAGGGGTCTATTGTATACATGAAGAAAATCAGCCTATTCCTAACATCACCAAGCCAAACCGAAGGGATGAAAATGAGGTATGGCAGCTATTTTTTGATGGATCAAGAAGTAGACAAGGTACGGGAGGTGGAGCCATGCTTGTTTCACCTCAAGGAGTAAGGTATTATTCAGGCTTTAGATTTCAGTTTGCATGCTCCAATAACACTGCTGAATATGAAGCCTTAGTGCAAGGGATGCATTGGGAAATCAAGAAGAAAATAAAGAACTTGCAAGTCTTTGGTGACAATGAATTGATTGTAAATCAGGTCAAGGGACAACATGCTGCCAAGAATGATCTACTCAGGTGCTACAAGAACAGGGTGTGGGACCTCATGGAAGATTTTGAGGGTTTTGGCATCAAATCCATTCCTAGGAAAGAGAATCAAGCTGCTGATAGGCTTGCAGCAGTAGGGGTAGCCTTTGACATTGTGGAAAGCATTCAACAAGATAAGGTACAGCCAAACATCCATGTGATTGTGAGGCCTTCAGTGCCAGATAACAATGTCAGTTGGCAAGTGTTTGAGAATGACCAGCAAATCATCCATTTCTTACAAGAAGAAGCCGAGTTCTCAGCTAAGAATCAAGAAAAATTGGAACAACAGTATGGTGACCAAGTGGTACAGCTAAGAACTAACAAGCTGCCCAAGGGACTTATCACTTTGGAGTCCATTTTTAATCCCAATGATCAGTTTAGGAAAGAGAAAGCAAACATTCAGGTCAAGAGAGAAGATTCAGTATCCATCTTGGTGGAAGAGAACAAACCATTGCAAATTGGAAAGATGACAACTGAGCAAGAAAGGTATGAGTTCATACAGCTGTGTCAAGAGTTCCCTGACGTGTTTTCTTGGAGCTATGAAGATTTGAAAGGTTTCAATCCCAACTTAGCTCAACATACCATTGAATTGGATCTAAATACTAACCCTGTTAGGTAGAAACAAAGACCAGTCAATCCACACATGGAGCCTCTCATGAGGAAAGAATTGGACAAGCTGATTGAGTCAAGAATCATATTCCCAATCAAGCATTCTAGTTGGGTTGCCAACTTGGTTCCAGTCAGAAAGAAGAGTGGAGAGATCAGATTGTGTGTTGATTTCAGAGACTTAAATAGAGCATCTCTCAAGGACCATTACCCACTCCCTTCCATGGAGCAAATCTTGTAAGTTGTGGCTGGCTCCGAGAGGTTTTCACTAGTTGATGGCTACTCCGCCTACAATCAAATTATGGTGAAGGAAGAAGACCAATTCAAGACAACATTTACAACCAAATGGGGGAATTTTGCATACATGAAGATGCCATTTGGGCTGTCCAACGCTGGTGCTACCTTCCAAAGAGCAATGGACATGGTGTTCAAAGGTTTGATTAACAACGTGGTGCTGATTTAACTTAATGATATCACTGTTTTTTCCAAAAATGCAGCAGACCACCTCTCTCATTTGAGACAAGTTTTCATGAGGTGTAGGAAATTTAGAGTGTCTTTGAATCCTAAGAAGTGTATCTTTCTTGCACATGAAGGAAAGCTCCTTGGCCATATTGTCTCCAAAGAAGGATTAGCAATTGATCCAGAGAGAGTTGAAGCCATAAGAGCACTACCATTGCCAAGCCACAAGAAAGCCCTTCAGAGTTTCTTGGGGAGGATAAACTTTGTTCGAAGGTTTGTCCCAGATTTTGCAGCCCTTGTCAAACCTATCACCAAAATGTTAAAGAAAAGCATGGCTTTCAAGTGGACAGTAGAAGGCAAGGAGAGTTTTGAAGCAATCAAAGAAGCCATCTCTCAAGCACCAACTCTCATCAACCCGAGACTTCTCCAAGGATTTCATCCTCTATGCATTTGGAGGTAATGACACTATTTCTGCCATTTTGGTACAGCAGAACAAGGATAACGATGAGCAGCCAATTACTTTCTTCAGCTAGAGCCTAGATGACTATGAGGTGAGGTATTCTTTTATTGAGAAGCATGTGCTGGTAGTAATCAGAAGCTTGAAGAAATTCAAGCATTTAGTCTCAAACAACAAGGTCCAGTTGCTGGTCTCACATGTTGGGGTTAAGGACTTCCTCCTCAACAAAGATTTGAATGAGAAAAGGGCAGGTTGGATCACCCATGTCATGGAGTATGACATTGAGATCAAAATCACCAAGCTAGTAAGAGGAAAAGGATTGTGTGAGCAGCTGGTTTTGGGGAAGCAAAAAGAAGCATGCAATGAAGGAGAGGTTGTTTTGATAGTTCAAGATAGCCATGAGCCATGTGGCACTCAAGAAGAAAACAATGTTGCCCCCACTCCTTGTTGGACCCAAGGTATAATGCTCTTCCTAAGCACAGGCCTATGCCCTCCGAAGATGAACAAGACCCAAAGAAGATGCTTCAGATTGCAGGCTATCCCATATGCCATTGTTGATGGAGTTTTGTTCAAGAAAGATGTGAATGGAGTGCTGCTAAGATGCATTAGCACAAATCAGATTCATAGGGTGTTGGAAGAGTTCCATGGTGGATCAGCTGGTGGTCATTTTTCACCGAGAGTGACAACTCTAAAAATCATGAAGGCTGGTTATTATTGGCCTAAAATTTTCAGTGATTGCTATGCATGGATCAAGAGGTGTAAGAATTGTGCATTCTTCACAGGAAAAGAGAGACTTGCTGCCCTTCCATTGCATCCAATCTTAGTTGACCAGCCATTCATGCAATGGGGTTTGGAATTCATTGGAGTCATTAATCCTAATTCAAGTCAAGGGCACAAATGGATTTTGACAGCCACAGACTACTTCACCAAGTGGACTGAAGCAGTAGCACTCAAAGAAGCAAATGAGTCCAACATCTTAGACTTTTATGAGGGGATAGCAACCATATTTGGTATACCTGCTACAATAATCTCAGATAATGCATTGGCATTCATTAGATCCAAGGTGACTGAGTGGGCTGTCAAGAACGGGATCTACCTAATCACTTCATCAAAATATTACCCTCAAGGTAATGGCCAGGCCGAGTCTATAAACAAGAACTTGTTGAGGATCATTAGGAGGACTCTTGATGAGAATCAGAGGTCTTGGCATACCAAACTGAAATCAGCCTTATGGGCTGATAGGATAACTCCCAAGAGATCCACAGGTAACTCTCCATTCAAACTTGTCTATGGAAGAGAGGCAATCTTGCCCATGTCACTTGAGTTGCCAACATTGGAACTCATGAAGTAATTAGAGTTGCTAGAGTTTGAGCCCATGGAGGTGAGATATGCAGAGTTGATGGAGCTACAGGAGGTCAGAAATCAGGCATCCCAAGCAATGGAAAAGGACCAAGCTTTGATCAAAAAGACCTTTGATAGGAAGGCCAAGGATAGATCTTTTCAGGTTGGAGATCTAGTGTTGAAATGGGATGTGGATAGAGCAAAACCGGGAAGGCATTCAAAATTTGATGCCATTTGGAGTGGCCCATACATGGTCACAAAGTGCAAGAACAACAATGATTTCCAATTGGCCTCATTGGATGGTGAAGAACTACAGATTCCAGTCAATGTAATCTATCTCAAGCATTGCTTCTAGAGGGAAATTTACCACCTTGTAAATATTAGATTAGATTTTCATTCCTCCAAGTGCTTGTGCACATTGTTTTGCTGTAGGTTAGTCTTTTCTCCTTAAGTGCTTTGGCACAAATTGCTGTCCATGGAGATGTTTTACAGTCCTTGCTTCCATCAGGTGATATTCCATCTTCCTCCTTGCACATTCTAAGTCAGTTGAGGTTCTAAAAAGAAAATTTGATGACTCAATGCCCAATGAACTCGCTTCAGCAATGGTACTTTCATCTAGCAGGTAGATGGCCCATCTGAGTCACCAAAATTGTTATCCAAAATGTGCCCCTACTCATTTTTGTGGCTAACTCCTTGTGTTCCTACCTCTCTTGTGCCTTAGTCTTCATTTTTTGATTTTCAGGCACTCAAATCTTTCTGGAGATGGCACCATCAGATAGAGCTCTCTCTCAGCTTTCCAGAAAGGTAAAGTTTGCCTCCTAACTCCTCGTATTTTTCAAGTTATGGCTTGGTGGAGTTTTTGTGGGAAATTTTCCCTTGCAAGGTCCGTAGCCAATCAGAACTCGCCACGTGTCCAGGTCAAAAATATCAAAGCGATCCGATTTTGGCCTATTTTTGCCCTAAAACTTCAAATCACCATAACTTTCGATCTAGAGCTTAGATTTTCACGTTCTTTATATCAATGGAAAGCTTATGAAATTATCTACATGATTCCATGGTCAATTTTGAATTTTGGTTCAGTTTGGAGAGAGAAAATTCAAAAACACTTCTGGTACGTGTCCATGGCCAGAAATGACATTTCAACAACCAAATTTAATACAAAATGGGTCACATTCTTCTCCAGTATGGTCAAAAATGTCAGAGCATGGGTTTGTAAGGACCTCCATGCTATTTTAATGCAATTTCATTCAATGAGGGATGGCTCCCATGTGTTTTTTACGTTTTCTCTCTCCTGGGCTCGACCCATGTATTGTAAAAGCCAAATTTGGCTCATTTCTTCATGGTTGAACACTTTTTGGCATTGAAAACTTCTTCTTTCACCTCCAGCAAGTGATAGTTGTAAGAATCAGACCTTTTTCATAGTTTGTAACAGGTTTATACCTCTTTGATGGTGGAATGCAAGAGATTTTTTCATGAAATTGATAGTGAAAACTCTGTGAATGCTTTTAGTCCTCTGTTTGTATTGTTTTACTTCATTTCAAGACCTCTAATTACATCTATCAGCTTGTGTATGTTTTCCCTTGTTGCATTTCATGAATTTGTGTCTATTTATATGGCAAGAAATGTTTCACCACTCCTTTTGGTGCATCACCATCTTTAGTTTAGTTTCATTTTTGCATTTTATCCCTGTCTCCTTGCAATCTAGGGTAGAATTAGGATTAGAACCTATGTAGTTATGCAAAATATAGATATAAATCAGAGGATTTTGAGGAACCAGCCTCTAATCTGGAGATTCCTCTCTCATTTTCACAAGTCCCACACTTGGAGAGAGGTTTCCATGTTGTGCAATCACACTGGATGCTCTAGAATCAACTTAGAAACCTAATTTGCATCCAGGGGTGCTGCTGATTTGCAACAACAAAACCATGGAGTTACAACCGATGGAGTAATTGATCAAGTTAAAAGGGAAAATATTTTAAACATTTCACCACCTGCTAATAATCAATGAAATAACAATTTTACTCTAATAATCAATGCAATGGATTTTAATCATCCACCACGGCAACAACAACAACAACAATGACAACAAATCCAAATGCAAAGTCCAAATCGAAACTTAGCTGGATATCAGAGTCAAAACCAAAGGAAACAACCTCAAAATTTTAACTCTAACAACCAAGAACCTTATTAGAATTTTGGGCCACAACACGTTTTAAATCAACAAATTTCAAATTATAATCCCAATTTATATTGTGGCTTCCACAAGATTCAAGGCCACAATACTAGGACTTGTCGTTAACATAATAAATTCATGCAACGCTTACCGAGAAGATCAAAAGCAACTCTTTATAGATATGTTTTTAGCAAATTTTGTAGTACCCATGCCAAATGCTTATATAGGGGTAGTTTCCCATCAAAATACACCCCTCAAGCTCTTTAATGATCCACTCCCAAACCATTCTAACAATAACAAAGTTATATTCTAATGGAAAAAACAAGGGTTTCATAACAAGAAACAATGATCATGAAGCTTCAACTTCATTAAATCCACTAGTTGCACCCCAACGAGGAACTCAACCCCAAACCAAGATAGTTGGTTTGGTAGAGTTAGATACTGAGCTACCCGTAGAAACCATAACAAGAACACAGGATTATTCTTCTCAACCTACTCCAAGTTATCCATTGGGACCAGACAATAGTCAACAAACATTGGTAAAACCCATAGGCACCTATGATTTAATTAATGATTTAACTAAAACCTTCTCTCACATCTCCTTTTTGGATTTGTTAAAGAACTCTCCCGCCCACAGAGCTTCCCTCTTAGAAGCGTTAGGCCTTGGTCATTTAATCAACATCACTCCTCCTCTAGAAATGCAGGTAAACCATTTAGACTTTGATGTTTATCTCGCTCAATGCAGCTAGATAGGGACACGAAATATATTTGATATAAGTAAAATGCCAACGAGACGCTAAAATTACATGAAGAGGTGACCTAGATTTACATTTACAAGTTTGGGTCTACAATAATTATGTTAAACGTGTAATGGTTGATGATGGGGAAGAAATTAATATAGTCCCCTTCAATTTTCTTCAAAATTTAGGATATGGAGAGACAAACTGTTCCATGACGCGAAATATGCTAAGAGGTTATGATAGTGTCAAAGCCACTTCGATTGGAACCATAGTTTTACCAGTCACTTTAGGACCCAAGACACTCCTCACCGAATTTTATATTATAGATTAGGAAACCAATTATAATATGATCCTTGGTCAGCCATGGATACACCGCATGAAGGAAATCCCTTCCACACTATTCCAAGAAATAAGATTTCTACACTTAGGGAAAATATTTGTGGCATAAGGTGACCCAAAACCCTTCGATATACACCTAGCTGATTTGAAGAAAAGACCATACATTCATTCCGAGTTTGAACTCCCAAAAATTCAACTCATCAAACCAATTAATTCAAAACCAAAAGAAAATTTGATACCCTCCACAGAGAGTTAGAAGTTACAAATCCAAATGAGGACATTCCAACAATAAAAATGAGACTAATGTTATCAAAATGGTGTCACTAGGGACTACCGCAAAAGTTTTCGAGTTCTTTAGAGAAAGACTTACCTATTCTCTTACCATTTGATTCCATGGGTATGGGACACACCTTGGGAATTGATTCTCTTCCATCGTGAAGTTTTTATGGTAGAGGTAACCAAGCAAAATAAATAGATACAACAGATATCCCAACATCCATTTTTACAAACAAGTATTGGACTCTCCACTTCGATGGAGCTAGATGTCACTTTAGTGTTTGGGGAGTGATCTTTACTTCACCCGAGGGAAAGATTCTACCTTTCACCTTTACTCTAAACTTTGAATGAACAAATAACAAATGAGTATGAAGCTCTCCTCCTTGGCCTCATTCTAGCTAAAAGAATGGGTGTCGACAACATTAGAGTGCTAGGAGACTCAAAACTAGTTCCAAACCAAGTCTCCGAGATATATGAAACTAGGGCAAAACATTTACAACTCTATAAAACAACAGTACTAGATCTAAGCAAGGGATTTAACTTCATATCAATTGAAGAAATCCCGTGAGAGAAAAACCTTCTCACAGACTCGATAGCAACCTCACTTCCCGTTTCACTCCAAATAGTGAGTTGGAGGATACAAATTTCACGGTATCACTGCATCGAACCATTAGTACGTAAAGTACCAACAAACTCACTCCCGACTCATGGAGAAGCCGGATGATTTTTCTATCCTAGATCACTTTGGTGATGATAGAATCACTCTCGAATATCTAAACACCTATGCAGATCTACACCTTTCTCACCATATAGTTGATCTTTCCTTAATACCACATTCCTCTTCCTATTTTAGAAATACCATGGTAGATTCTCCTCCACGAAGGATCATGATATATACAAGATAGAAAATGGAGAAATCTTGGAACTACCTCTAGCCCCACCCGAATTTGAACAAGGTAACGCTTCTTTATTAGAAGAAACCATTGACATAAACATTGGAATGGAGGAAGAACCAAATATTTTGAACTTGGGATCCTTGTTAACTCCGGAGGAGATAAAAATACACACCCAAATCCTCAAAGAACATTAAAAGGATTTTGCATTTAACTTTAAATAAATCACGGGCATTGCACCACATGTCGCAAAGGCATAATCTTGTTAGTAAACCGAGATCCAAAACCAATTAAACAAAATTCAAGACCAATGAAGCCAAAAGAGGCTCTCATGGTAAAAGAGGAAGTAATAAAACTTCTCCAAGTGGTATTCATCAAGCCCATTGACTATTCACAATGGGTATCTAATATCGTCCTTGTCCTAAAAAGAATAGGAAGATACGCATTTGCATAGATTTTCGAATATTAACAAAGCTTGTCCCAAGGATGACTTCCCATTACCATCCATCGACGTTATCATTGATGCAATAGCTAGATTAGAACCGTTATCCCTCATGGATGTGTTCTCAAGGTATAATCGATTAAAATATCTAAACAAGATCAAGCCAAAAATACATTCATAACTCCCTAGGAAACTTATTGCTACGCTCTCATGCCATTTGGTCTTAAGAATGCCGGTCTACACGTATCGGTGGGCATGACATATATATTCCATGATGTTATCCATAAAATCGTGGAATCATATGTGGATGACTTGTTAGCCAAGGCCAAGAAATTTTGTGATCATCTAGAAGTGATCCATATCATCCTCTCATGATTAATTGAATATGGCGTCACATTAAATCTAGAGAAGTACGTGTTTGGTGTGACAAGAGGAAAACTTATAGGCTACATTATATCTTCACGAGGGATTGATGTTGATCCAACCAAAATGCAGGCTGTTCTTGAAATGATCCCACCATCGGATGATTTTGGAATCAAGTCATTTCTTGGGAAACTCGGTGTAATGTCTGTAGGTTCAACCCAGATCTAAGTTTTGCCATTCATCCAATCAACAATCTATTAAAGAAAGATTATAACATTGATTGGAATGAAGAATGCAATGAGGCCTTCGAAGTAGTTAAATGCTTCTTGTTGTCTCCAACAACACTAATTCCTCCTAAGCCGACCGCCTTTGATCCTATACTCACGAGCCACCCATCTCTTGCTCGCCTACATGATGGCTCAAGAAGACAATGATAAATGGGAACATGCGGTCTATTTCATTAGCCAAACGTTGCTTGATTATGAAACACATTACACATAGGAAGAGAGATAATGCCTTGCCATAGTCTTTGCAACAAAACATTTAAGACATTACATGTTAAACCAAGAAATGAGGATCATTGTAAAGACATATCATTTACGAATGTTTCTCACACAAGGGTCTTTATCTAAAAAGGTTGGACGTTTCATAACCTTAATGGGAAAATTTGAGTTGACATTCATAAACCAAAAATCCGTTAAGGGACAAATCATTACAGATTGGCTAGCTGACAATCCACTAGATGGAGGTGATCTGGTAAATCTAGACTTTCCTAATGAGTGTATATACTTCATCGAAACTAGGCCTCCCATCTCTACATGTCCCTGGTATATTGATATCATTAATTTCATCATAGACCACACACACCTAGAAGGTGCCACATCACAACAAAGAAGGTAGTTACGCATTATTACTGCTACATATGTTGTCTTAGAATAGGTACTCTATCGTAAAGCCTTCAACAACATGCTTCTAAGATGCCTCGACATAGAAGAATCCAAGAATATTCTTCATAAATCTCACAATGGGATATGTGGAGGCCACTTTGGTGGTCACATCACCACTCAAAAATACATCGGATGGGCTATTTTTGGCCCACTCTCGAGCATGACACGGTGGAATTTGTACATAAGTGCCAAAAATGCAAAGAATTCTCTCACGAGATCCACATGCCAACACAATCCCTACAACCAATAGTGACCCCATGGCCCTTCTGCACGTGGGGTCTAGACTTGATAGGGAAATTCTCTCCCTAGTCAACTGATGGCCATAACTTTATAATTACAGCCACGAAATATTTTACCAAATGGGTGGAGGCCATGCCTCTCACCTACGTACTAGGTTCGGTAATTGCCAAATTCATTCTGAACCAAATTATCTGTAGGTATGGTGTCCCATAAGTCATTATCTCAGATAATGGCACGTCCTTTAAAAATGACAAAGTCTGTGAGTTATGTAGCAAGTTCAAGATAAACCATAACATGACCTCTCTTTACTACCCTCAAGCTAATGGGCAGGCCGAAGTGATGAACAAAACATTAAAAGCTATTCTCCTCAAAATGGTCAAGGAGAACAAGCAAGATTAGCATTTAAAACTATATTTGGCCTTGTGGGCCCATCGAACCTTAATAAGAACACCAACAGGAGCAACTCCTTTCTCATTGGTATTCGAGAAGAAGTAGTTCTCTCGCTTGAGGTTAAAATACCTAGTCTCCACATCTCATTACAAGGGATTATGGATGAAGAAGCTTATAGGGAGGCACACCTCTCTCGAATCAAAAGCCTTGATGAGTTTAGACTAAACGTTGAGAAAAGGCATAAAGCCTATGCCGACCGGATGTGTTGGTAGTACCAAAAATATTTCTATGAGCGAGAAATATATAAAGGAGATCTAGTTCTAAGACTAGATAGGCTGGATCGATAAGAAAACCGGTGAAGGAAGAAAGTTCTGCCCAAATGGTTAGGCCCATACCGAGTCACGAATGACTACAAAAATGGCACATATCTCTTCTACACACTAGAAGGTGAGGAATTCAAGTGAAACTATCAATTCCTTACATCTTAAATGGTTTTATGCATAAAACATCAAAATCACCACTTGTACATTATAGCTACCTACATTGTTGTTAGTGTAAAATCACAAAGCACCCCGGATACAAATCAAGTTTCTAGGTTGATCACTTGGCATCCAGTGTGATTGCATAACATTGAATCCTTTCTCCAAGTGTGGGACTTGAAAAATGAGAGAGGATTCTCCAGAGAAGGCTGGTTCCTATTCCTCTATTCGGATGCACACGAAATATGCAGAGGGTTTTCTCAAAACCTAATCTAATCTGCCAAGGAGACAAGGTAAGAAAATGCATAAAATAAATCTAAGCTAATAGAGGTGATGCACCGAGGAATGAAGAACACCTATTTTTCCAGTAAACACAGACCATTTGAATGTGATATAAGATCATGCACAGATGACAAAACCTACAGTGAAAGACCAGGAGGATGCAAAAAGAACACAGAGAGGGCTGAGAATCATCCACAGACATGCATTATTTGCTCCAAAGATTGATACAATACACTACAGAATGCCATGAGGCAGAATAGTATTACAGTTCAAATGAGAGGTTCGAATTCCACAAATTCGCCTTAGGAGAAGAAGGGAGAGGAAAAATAGAAAAATGTTTGACCCTTGAAAAAAGCTCCTCTTTACAATATATAAAAAGAATAAGAGAGGAAAGAGAGAAGGGAAATCCAAATCTACCCCAACCACCCCCTGTGTTGCATTCAATTCATCTCATCATGGCGTAAGCGGCGGATCTCGCAAAACGGCGGGTTGCTAACGTAAGCGCGAATTGTCTCATTGCATTAAAGTTGTTTGTTGAAGCATTACTTCTACTTGTTATTTCACGCCAGGTGTTTCTTTATTTTCTCTCTCAAACTGAACCAAAATGCAAGACTGACCCGGAATCGTGTAGAGAATCTCACAAGCTTTCCGTTGATATAAGGAACGTCCAATCCGATCTCTAGATCGAAAGTTATGGCAATCAAGATTTAGGGCAAAAATGGGCCAAAACATGTTTTGAAAACTTTTCCCGCACTTCGCCGAGAGGGCCGAGAATCATCCACGGACATGCATTATTTGCTCCAAAGATTGATACAATACACTACAGAATGCCATGAGGCAGAATAGTATTAAAGTTCAAATGAGAGGTTTGAATTCCACAAATTCACCTGAGGAGAAGAAGGGAGAGGCAAAACAGAAAAATGTTCGACCCTTGAAAAGAAGCTCCTCTTTACAATATATAGAAAGAATAAGAGAGGAAAGAGAGAAGGGAAAGCCAAATCTACCCCAACCACCCCCGGTTGCATTCAATTCATCTCATCATGGCAGAAGCGGCGGATCCTAGCAAAACGGCGCCGCCTAATGTGCAGCATGAGCGAACCTGTCTGCTGCATTAAAGTTGTTTGTTGAAGCATTACTTCTGCTTGTTATTTCGTGCCAGAGGCGTTTCTTGATTTTCTCTCTCCAAACTGAACCAAAATGCAAGATTGACCCTAGAATCGTGTAGAGAATCTCACAAGCTTTCCGTTGATATAAGGAACGTGCCAATCCGAGCTCTGGATCGAAAGTTATGGCGATCTGAAGATTTAGGGCAAAAACGGGCCAAAACGTGTTTTGAAAACTTTTCCCGCGCTTCGCCACCTGGACGACACGTGGCAGGCTCTGATTTGCTGAGCAACTCTCTCTCCTCCACCTCTCGGTGGGCTTTCTTTTGAAATTTCCTTGTGGGCCCTAGGCTACACACGTGGCACTATCCCATTGGTTCGGGCGGTGCTCAAACTTCGCCCTTTGACTTTTTGACTTTTTCTCCTTGTGACACGTGTCATGATCTGGTTGGTTCTCGGCCCTTTCGGTGATCCGCGTCCCGCGCGTCCCTATGTCCCATTTTTCTTGTGCTCCTTGTGTTGATTTCAGCCGAACCGGCCGGTTCAAGCGTCCTCGCGCCCGATGTCCCAATTGCCTCCCTGATTGTTTGTTCCCATTTCACCCGGTTCTTCACCTGGGCCATGCGCTTTTTTCCACTGCCCCACTTTGTTTCGACTGAAGTTCCTCATTTCAGCCGATCCACCGTTCGGGTCTATTTGTTCCAACTGTCCCCAAAGCTTGATTCGATTTTCCTTTCCTTCGGCCGAACCGCCTTTCCGCGTCCCCACGCGCCCCGACGCCCCAACTACTTTCGGTCCTCTGTTTGTTCTCATTTCGCCGAACTGGCCATTCGCGTATCTTTGTCACGCAGATGTCCCAAAGCGCTTAGTGTGAAAGTTCTCCTTTCCGGCCGATCCGGGTTTCCGCTTGCTATTCGTCCATTTGTCCCACTTGTCCCCAAGCGCTTAGTGCGAAAGTTCTCATTTCCGGCCGATCCGGCTTTCCGCATCCGTCAATGCGCCCATTTGTCCCACTTGTCCCAAAGCAGCTTGGGTCACTGAGGATTTTCAGCCGATCCGCGCCTTGACGTCCCAAATGTCCAAATTGCTCCTAGGGACTAGGACTTAGCCGATTTTCACAATTTTTTTCGATCAACCTACTTGCCTTCTGAACTTTTTTCCGCATTTTCTCGAGCTTGCTCTTTTCACTGAGACAGAGAGTTAGAAAATTTGTCAAGGGATCCTAAAACCTGATTTTTGCTCTAAATCAATCAATTTGCTTGGGATTTGATTATTCTCGACGCATGTTATCAAAATTACCCCGGGGGTGAATTTTGGATAAAAATTTGCGACTCAAATGGTCACCTGCCTGCTAGGTAGAAGATCAGTGGCCTTTTAGCGATCCATTGGGCATGGAGTTATAAGCAATAACCTGAAACGAGCCTGATACTACAACTTCTTCTCCAGCAACACTCTGAATCAGAAAACAACTTGAGAGCAGCAAAACTTGTGCCAAAGCACTTAGGGAAACCGAAACCTAACTACAACAGGACAATGTGCATAAGCACTTGGAGGAATGAAAATCTAATTAATATTTACAAGGTAGTGAACTTCCCTCTAGAGGCAACGCTTGAGATAGATTCCATTCACTGGAATCTGCAGTTCTTCACCATCCAATGAGGCCAATTGGAAAGCATTGCTGCTCTTGCGCTTCGTGACCATGTATGGGCCACTCCAAATGGCATCAAATTTGAAATGCCTTCCTGGTTTTGCCCGATCTGCATCCCATTTCAACACTAGATCTCCAACTTGAAAAGATCTATCCTTGGCCTTTCTGTCAAAGGTCTTCTTGATCAAAGCTTGATCCTTTCCATTACTTGGGATGCTGATTTCTGATCTCTTGCAGCTCCATCAGCTTTGCATATCTCACCTCCATAGGCTCAAATTCAAGCAACTCCAGCCTGCTTCATGAGTTCTAATGTTGGCAACTCAAGTGACATGGGAAAGATTGCCTCTCTTCCATGACAAGCTTAAATGGAGAATTACCTGTGGATCTTTTGGGAGTGATCCTATCAGCCCATAAGGCTGATTTCAATTTGGTATGCCAAGCCCTCTGATTCTCATCAAGAGTCCTCCTAATGATCCTCAGCAAGTTCTTATTTGTAGACTCGGCCTGGCCATTACCTTGAGGGTAATAGTTTGATGAAGTGCTCAGGTAGATCCCGTTCTTGACAGCCCACTCAGTCACTTTAGATCCAATGAATGCCAATGCATTATCAGAGACTATTGTAGCAGGTACACCAAATCTGGTAGTTATCCCCTCGTAAAAGTCCAAGATGCTAGACTCATTCGCCTCTTTGAGTGCTACTGCTTCTGTCCATCTGGTGAAGTAGTCCGTGGCTGTCAAAATCCATTTGTGCCCTTGGCTTGAATTGGGATTGATGGCTCCAATGAAGTCTAAACCCCATTACATGAATGGCTGTTCAACCGAGATTGGATGTAATGCAAGGGCAGCGAGTCTCTTTTTTCCCGTGAAGAATGCACAATTCTTACATCTCTTGATCCATGCATAGCAATCACTAAAGATTTTAGGCCAATAATAACCAGGCTTCATGATTTTCGTAGTCTTTGTCACTCTTGGTGCAAAATGGCCACCACCGGCTGGTCCATCATGAAACTCTTTTAATACCCTTTGGATCTGACTGTGTTAATGCATCTCAACATCACTCCATTCACATCCTTCTTGAACGAAACTCCATCAATGATGGTATATGGAACAGCCTGCAACCTGAAGTATCTCCTCTTCGCTTTACTCATTTCTCGGAGCGCATAGGCCTCGTTTGTAGGAAGTGCATAATGCCTTGGGTCCAGCAAGGAGTCGGGGCAGCATTGTCTTCTTCTTGCCTGCCACTCGGCTCATGGCTGTCTTGCACTGTCAAAACAGCCTCTTCTTCGTTGCAAACATCTTTTTGCTTCCCCAAAACCAGCTGCTCACACAATCCTTTCCCTCTTACCAGCTTGGTGATCTTGATCTCAATGTCATACTCCATGACACGGGTGATCCAACCTGCCCTTTTTTCATTCAAATCCTTGTTGAGGAGGAAGTCCTTAACCCCAGCATGTGAGACCAATAACTGGACCTTGTTGTTTGAGATTAAATGCTTGAATTTCTTCAAGCTTCTGATTACTGCAAGCACATGCTTTTCAATAAAAGAGTACCTCACTTCACAGTCATCTAGGCTCTGGCTGAAGAAGGCAATCGGTTGTTCATCATTATCTTTGTTCTGCTGTACCAGAATGGCAGAAATAGTGTCATCACCTCCAAATGCATAGAGGATGAAATCCTTGGAAAAGTCTGGGTTGATGAGAGTGGGTGCTTGGGAGATGGCTTCCTTGATTGCTTCAAAACTCTCTTTGCCTTCTGCCGTCCACTTGAAAGCCATGCTTTTCCTTAACATTTTGGTGATGGGCTTGACAAGGGCTGCAAAATCTGGGACAAACCTCCGAACAAAGTTTATCCTTCCCAGGAAACTCTGAAGGTCTTCTTGTGGCTTGGCAATGGTAGAGCTCTTATGGCTTCAACCCTCTCTGGATCAATTGCTAATCCTTCCTTGGAGACAATATGGCCAAGGAGCTTCCCTTCATGTGCAAGAAAGATGCACTTCTTAGGATTTAAGGACACTCCGAACTTTCTACACCTCTGAAACACTTGCCTGAGGTGAAAGAGATGGTCTGCAGCATTCTTTGAGAAGACAGTAATATCATCTAGGTATATCAGCACTATCTTGTTGATCAAGCCTTTGAATGCCATATCCATAGCTCGCTGGAATGTTGCTCCGGCGTTTGACAGTCCAAATGGCATCTTCTTGTAAGCATATGTGCCCCATTTGGTTGTGAAGGCTGTCTTGAACTGGTCTTCCTCCTTTACCATAATCTGATTGAAGCCTGAGTAACCATCAAGTAGTGAAAACCTTTCTGAACCAGCTACGACCTGCAATATTTTCTCCATGGAAGGGAGTGGATAATGGTCCTTGAGAGAGGCTCTATTCAAATCTCTGAAGTCAACACATAGCCTGATCTCTCCACTCTTCTTCTGACTGGAACTAAGTTGGCAACCCAACTAGAATGCTTGATTGGGAATATGATTCTTGATTCAATCAGCTTGTCCAATTCTTTCCTCATGAGAGGCTCCATGTGTGGATTGACTGGTCTCTGTTTCTGCCTGACAGGCTTAGTATTTGGATCCAATTCGATGGTATGCTGAGCTAAGTTGGGATTGAAACCTTTCAAGTCTTCATAGCTCCAAGAAAACACGTCAGGGAATTCTTGACATAGCTGTATGAACTCACACCTTTCTTGCTCAGTTGTCATCCTTCCAATTTGCAATGGCTTGTTCTCTTCTACCAAGATGGATACCGAATCTTCTCTCTTGACCTGAATGTTTTCTTTCTCCTTTCTAAACTGATCATTGGGGTTGAAAATGGACTCCAAAGTGATAAGTCCTCGGGCAGCTTATCGGGTTCTCACCAGTATCACTGGTCACCATATTGTTGTTCCAACTTTTCTTGATTCTTAGCTGAGAACTCAGCTTCTTCTTGCAAGAAATGGATGATTTGCTGGTCATTCTCAAATACTTGCCAACTGACATCATTATCCGGCACCGAAGGCCTCACAATCACGTGGATGTTTGGCTGTACCTTGTCTTGTTGAATGTTTTCTACAATGTCAAAGGCTGCCCCTACTGCTGCAAGCCTCGGCCACTTGATTCTCTTTCCTAGGGATGGCTTTGATGCCGAAACCCTCAAAATCTTCCATGAGGTCCCACACTCTGTTCTTGTAGCATCTGAGTAGATCATTTTTGGTAGCATGTTGTCCCTTGACCTGATTTACAATCAATTCACTGTCCCCAAAACTTGCAAGTTCTTTTTTTTTTCTCTTGATTGCCCAATGCATCCCTTGCACCAAGGCTTCATATTCAACACTGTTATTGGAGCATGAAAATTGAAATCTAAAAGCTGAATAATACTTTACTCCTTGAGGTGAAATAAGCACGGCTCCACCTCCTGTGCCTTGTCTACTCCTTGATCCATCACAAAAAAGTTGTCATACCTCATTGTCATCCTTGTGGCTTGGCTTGGTGATGCTAGGAATAGGCTGACTTTCTTCATGTATACAATAGACTCCCAGCTCAGATTCTTCTATTCCTTGATAAGGATCAAAAGCATGTACCTTGTTTGCCCATTCATCAAGAGTTAGATCTGGGATGTTTCCAACTTTAGTGTCAGTTTCATCCGTGTTTGGGTGATCTTCTTGATCAAATGCTGAGCAATTGGCATTAATCTGACTTGGAGTATAGGGCTCAATGTGGAAGTTTGCAATAGGTTCTGACCTAATTGTAGCCTTAGTTCCATACCTTGTTCTGAATAGCATGTGAGACCAATCAACGGACAAATATCCCCCAATTTTGGCAGTGAAGTCCCTTGACAAACATAGGGCAAAGAGTGGTGGAAGGTCTATGACTGATATATCTTGTAAGACAACAACATTTGGACATGCATGCAAGGTAAGACTCAAATTTCTAATCACTCCAACTATTGCTATTGCTGTCCCATCCAGCTGCACTACTCCCTTAGATGTTATTTCATATTGGAGCCCTAACTGATCAGCTATCTGTTTAGGCATTACTGAGCTACTTGCCCCGGAATCTATCATGCAATTATGCACTAGCTGATTTCCAATGATTAACGAAACATAAAAAGGGGGGCTTCAACATTCTACCTTGTTGTGCTCCATGATTTCCTTCAAAGCAGGGCAGAATTTGCGATCACTTTGTCTTGCATCTCGCTGATTCAAAGCCGGCTAGTCCTTCATGGCAGCTTGCAATGCATCTCTTTGGCCAGGATGGATAGGGATTCCCACATAGATATATTGACGTTTGTCTTCTTCATCTGATCAATGATACTGAATGGTGATGAAGGATCTCTCTGCTGTCCCTTGGTTTACACATTTACTCCTTGTATGTGGGCAGCAACAACTGGCATTTGAGTTGGCCTAGGGACTGTTCTTGGCTGCCCTTGTGCATTTGAAACGGGACTTTTCCCGCCAATCATTTGTGGAGTCATGGAAGGTTGTGGATTGGCTAGGGCTAATGGCTATTCTTCACCCAAATTTCTCCTTTTGACCTTGTGTTGGCTTGCTGCAACACCTTGAGAAACTACCTGATTCATGCCACAGAAATCCTCTGCTTGCCAATTTACCAATGTGGTGTCATTTGGGGCTGATTGTTGTTGGAATGTTTCTTGTTGTTGGCTGTTTTCTTGACTGTTCTCACCCTCCACACCAGTAGTTGTTACCATTAAAGCTTGAGTCAAAGCACCATTGAAGCACATGGATTGATTATGAGGCTCATTACATGGAAAACACCAATCATACTCCTGGGCAATGTTGTTTTGTGCTGGTACTAATGCCTTAGAGGCAGATATGGCATTTGGATTATAGGGCTGGAATGGTCTATTGGCAGGAGGCCTTGCTTGATTCTGATTTGCAGCTGGATTGGGTGGCCTTTGAGGCTGATATGGCTGCCTAGTAGGTTGAGCTTGAGGCTGATATGAAGGTCTAAAACCTTGAGCTTGCTATCTTTTGAGAGTGACCAGCTCATTGCCTAGATTTTGCAATTGCTTCATGACCTCTTGAAGCTCATTTGGGGCACTTGGAGATGAAGTGGAAGCTTCATTTGAACTCTGATTTCTAGGAGTGGGAATAGGAGCTAAGACAGGTGCTTGACTAGCACTTGGGCTCTCTAAACTTGGATATAATGGCATTGGAGGCCTAGGAGCCAATTTACCAGCTTGGATAAGATAGTTTTCGGCTCTAATGGCAATGCTATAAGCGGCAGTAAGTAAGTTGTGCCTCCCATTGATTGAATTAACATAGAAATATCAAAATTCAAAGCTTTAAGATAGTAGAGAAAAGCACCTTCTGCATTGTTGCCTGACCGCCACCGAATCCTATCCCAAGGCCTTTGAAATCTGAAGTTGAAGTCGGCCACCGCTCATTGGGGCTCTCTTGATAGTTGTCAATTGTTCTAGAAGAGACAAGTTGTCTCCCTTCTCTCCAAATCGCTCATGGAGAACTATGCACAACCGATTCCAATTTGTGATAGAACTAACTTCAAGGCTTCAACCATCAGCAATGCCTTCCCTTTGAATGATGATGCCAGAGTTTGACACCACATCCATTTCATTTATCTCATGGATTGCACTGAGATGTTAGCAATGTATTTGACATGATCACCAGGGAGTGGTATGATTTTCTCCAGTAAAAATGGAATGTTCTTCAACGCTGCAATTGAACCGGATTCTCGTGCATTGAGGGCAAGTGGGTCTTTGCCGCTGAAATTGATAAAGGGATTTGCTAGTTGCGCCATTCGATTGGTCAAGGACTCTTGAATACCGAATGAAAGGCCGAGCGAGTGGAGGAGTTGAGAGAGTTCATTTGGTGGAGATGGAGACCTTTGAATCCTTCTTCCTCTTTGCCTTCGCCTTGAGATAATTGCAGTATTCAAACAACACTTCCTCTTCTCCAACTCTTGACCTTGTGATTCTCCTCATAAGCTTTCAGGCCTGCGCTGCTAAAACTAGTTGATCTTCCTTTTGGAGATGCCGAGATATGTGAATAATAGCTCTTTTCAAGCAAGAAAATTGCAGCGATTCATATCAACTTTCTTTGCTGCAATAAAAATGAGACCTCTAGGTCCCACTCGCGTGTGCAAACCGTTAGTGCAAAATCACAGCACCCCTGGATGCAGATCAAGTTTCTAGGTTGATCACTTGGCATCCAGTGTGATTACATAACATTGAATCCTTTCTCCAAGTGTGGGACTTGAAAAATGAGAGAGGATTCTCCAGAGAAGGCTGGTTCCTATTCCTCTATTCGGATGCACACGAAATATGCAGAGGGTTTTCTCAAAACCTAATCTAATCTGCCAAGGAGACAAGGTAAGAAAATGCATAAAATAAATCTAAGCTAATAGAGGTGATGCACCGAGGAATGAAGAACACCTATTTTTCCAAGAAGAAGCACTTACCATTTGAATGTGATATAAGATCATGCACAGATGACAAAACCTGCGCAGTGAAAGACCAGGGAGGATGCAAAAAGAACATAGAGAGGGCTAAGAATCATCCACAGACATGCATTATTTGCTCCAAAGATTGATACAAAACACTGCGAGAATGCCATGAGGCGTAATAGTATTACAATTCAAATGAGAGGTTCGAATTCCACAAATTCGCCTTAGGAGAAGAAGGGAGAGGAAAAATAGAAAAATGTTTGACCCTTGAAAAGAAGCTCCTCTTTTTACAATATATAAAAAGAATAAGAGAGGAAAGAGAGAAGGAAATCCAAATCTACCACCACCCCGAAAGTTGCATTCAATTCATCTCATCATGGCGAAGCGGCGGATCCCGGCAAAACGGCGGGTTGCCTAATGTAGCAGCCAATTGTCTCGTTGCATTAAAGTTGTTTGTTGAAGCATTACTTCTACTTGTTATTTCACGCCGAGGCGTTTTCTTTATTTTCTCTCTCAAACTGAACCAAAATGCAAGATGACCCGGAATCGTGTAGAGAATCTCACAAGCTTTCCGCTGATATAAGGAACGCCCCAATCCGATCTCTGGATCGAAAGTTATGGCAATCAAGATTTAGGGCAAAAATGGGCCAAAACATGTTTTGAAAACTTTTCCCGCACTTCGCCAGAGGGCCGAGAATCATCCACAGACATGCATTATTTGCTCCAAAGATTGATACAATACACTACAGAATGCCATGAGGCGTAATAGTATTAAAGTTCAAATGAGAGGTTTGAATTCCACAAATTCACCTTAGGAGAGAAGAAGGAGAGGCAAAAGGAAAAATGTTCGACCCTTGAAAAGAAGCTCCTCTTTACAATATATAGAAAGAATAAGAGAGGAAAGAGAGAAGGGAAAGCCAAATCTACCCCAACCACCCCCAGGTTGCATTCAATTCATCTCATCATGGCAGAAGCGGCGGATCCTGGCAAAACGGCAAGGCCGCCTAATGTAGCGCGAATCGTCTGCTGCATTAAAGTTGTTTGTTGAAGCATTACTTCTGCTTGTTATTTCGTGCCAGAGGCGTTTCTTGATTTTCTCTCTCCAAACTGAACCAAAATGCAAGATTGACCCTAGAATCGTGTAGAGAATCTCACAAGCTTTCCGTTGATATAAGGAACGTGCCAATCTGAGCTCTGGATCGAAAGTTATGGCGATCTGAAGATTTAGGGCAAAAACGGGCCAAAACATGTTTTGAAAACTTTTCCCGCGCTTCGCCACCTGGACGACACGTGGCAGGCTCTGATTTGCTGAGCAACTCTCTCTCCTCCACCTCTCGGCGGGCTTTCTTTTGAAATTTCCTTGTGGGCCCTAGCTGGGACACGTGGCACTATCCCATTGGTTCGGGCCAGTGCTCGAAACTTCGCCCTTTGACTTTTTGACTTTTTCTCCTTGTGACACGTGTCATGATCTGGTTGGTTCTCGGCCCTTTCGGCGATCCGCGTCCCGACGCGTCCCTATGTCCCATTTTTCCTTGTGCTCCTTGTGTTGATTTCAGCCCGAACCGGCCGGTTCGCGCCCTCGCGCCCGATGTCCCAATTGCCTCCTGGATCGCTTGTTCCCATTTCACCCGGTTCACCTGGGCCATGCGCCTTTTGTTCCACCTGTCCCACTTTGTTTCGGACTGAAGTTCCTCATTTCAGCCGATCCAGCCGGTTCGGGTCTATTTGTTCCAACTGTCCCAGAAACAGTTCGATTTTCCTTTCCTTCGGCCGAACCGCCTTTCCGCGTCCCACGCGTCCTGACGTCCCAACTACTTTCGGTCTGTTTGTTCTCATTTCGGCCGAACCGGCCAGTTCGCGTATCTTTGTCACAGATGTCCCAAAGCAGTTAGTGTGAAAGTTCTCCTTTCCGGCCGATCCGGGGTTTCCGCTTCCGTTACGTCCATTTGTCCCACTTGTCCCAAGCAGTTAGTGCGAAAGTTCTCATTTCCGGCCGATCCGGGCTTTCCGCATCCGTCGCGTCCATTTGTCCCACTTGTCCCAAAGCAGTTTGGGTCACCTGGAGGATTTTCAGCCGATCCGCGCCTTGACGTCCCAAATGTCCAAATTGCTCCTAGGACTAGGACTTAGCCGATTTTCACAGTTTTTTCTGGATCAACCTACTTGCCTTCTGCAACTTTTTTCCACATTTTCTTAGAGCTTGCTTTTTTCAGCCTGGACAGGAGAGTTAGAAAATTTCCTGAAGGGATCCTAGAAACCTGATTTTTGCTCTGAATCAATCAATTTGCTTGGGATTTGAATATTCTGACGCATGTTATCAAAATTACCCTGGGGGGTGAATTTTGGATAACAATTGCATTAGTCATTTAGATGTTTCATTCTGTTCACTCATTTCATAAAAATAGTAGTCCAAGAGATTACTCTTAAGAAATCATGTACAAATTTTTGTAAGTATTGGAAAAAGCATTCAAATCACATCTCTTCAAACATCATCAAGTATTTTCAAATCTTCTCATCAAGTTTGACAGATACAAGTATTGACAAAAATCATATCGAGGCTCGCATACTTGGTTTTCTCATTCTTTCTACTAGGTGAAGTTGTTCTTACCTACGGTCTATTCTAGAAGCTTCTTGGTGTCACATCTATCCCTCTTAAAATATCTTTGAAAGAAAGGATATCCCAAAATCATAGATCAAAATGTCAAAATCAAATGAAATCAAAAGCACCAAGAAAACCGAATATTTTATTTTACACACTTTTTGCCTCATCAACCTTTGGTGATAAGCCCACATCTCTTATTGGTGGTGTGAGGTTGGGAAAGGAAAGGAGTGCCCTTACTCGCCTATATCTTACCTTTGGTGACAAACCCATGCTTCTTACTAGTAGCATGAGGTAGGGTGTGGGGGATCGAGTCACACAAATTAACAAATCTTGGTATGCTAAAAACATGAATCAAATTCTATTAAAAGAAAACAAATGTCCAAATTCCAAAGAGATCAAATCCTCAAAACCAGATTTTGTCAACCAAGTTGCCATTTATGAATCTAAGTCTAGATAAACTGGGAAGTAAGTGGCCTTCTAAGCTTGGTGGTAGCTCTGAGTAGGATAGGTGTGTAGGTCTATGTTTGGTTTCTGTTACTGGTTTTTCTGTCTCTCATCTTTCCATTCAGTCAAACTCATACAACTTGTGCCCTTCCTAACTCTTGGTGTTGAGCCCTCACATCTTACTAGTTGCGTGGAATTGGGATTGGGGAAAGTTCATCTCTTTATCACTTTACATTCATCACGTTTTGCCAACGTAAGAAGAAATTACAAATATTGCCCAAAGAGGTCGGAAGTTCAAAGCTACCATATGTTTGTATCATCTCATATCAACATTACAAAAACATACAAATTAAAACATTTGTTATCATTTGTCATCCATTGCATACATTCTGAAAAACATGAAAACAAGTATTCTAAAAACATCTAAGTACACATGTGGAAACGAGTCACAAAATTCTAGGCACCAAGAGTCTGGATCCAAAAGATATATATATATATATATATATATCAAGTTTCATATACAATGCCATCATGCACTAGGCATGGTCAAAATGCTCAATGAGCCCAAAAAGTACAAAAGCACTCATATAGATATTTGACAAAATGCTACAAAAAGGTCTCTCAATCCCTATGGGATCCCTCAGAGGGTGCGCGACCATGCCTAGGACTCGGCTATGCGGTGCTCCAAATGCACTAAGGGCTCGCGGTCATGACCAGTAGCTGCCATCTTGCTATGAGAATGACTCCTCATCAAGCGCTCGACCATCCTATATCTAGCTACCTCAGTGCGGAGAGAAGTCATGATCTTTTCCACATGCCAGACAAAGGAAAAAACATCAGTATGCCTACCGGCTGCTGAAGGCTCCCCCACATCCACGGAAAGCTCAGCACAAGTCTTCTCTAAGGGGAGAAGCAAGGTATCGGTGCATACTCGGCGAATCAAGTCTCGCCACTCATCAGCAGTCGCTACAAATAAAGGAGAGAAACAAGTTAGAAAACGATCAAAAGATAAAACCAAGAGTAAACAAAACAAAAAGGAATAACAAACTAAGACAATTCTAACTAAAACAAATGTCAAGAGAAGAGTGACAACTCACTCGGATCTCCAGGCCTCCAAGAAGGATCTCTAGGATCCACACTTGCCACTGACACCACTACTGACTGGTGTCCCTCTCCCACATCTAGGCAACGGACTCACCATCTCCACCTAGGTCATGAGAGAGCAACTCCTTTGAGACCAAAGTCACCTTCTCTACTCTCTGCTCCCCTCTTGGCTGTGTAGGATCTCCCGAGTGTCATGCCACTTTCGGGATCGCTATAATCTCCCCCACCCATCTCACTGATATCCATCTCCTTTGTCTCTCCCCCTGTGAACTCCTTAGACTCAGAGTCCACGTTAATGGGCTCATCACCGCTATGGGTGGGACCAGCAGCAATCCGAAGTAGGGGTTCTTAAGTTACACCAACTCTCCCTCGAGCATGTACCACCCTCCCGTCATGCAATAAGAACACCAAGGGTAACAATAGTCCAACCTTGGCCTTTAGGACCTCCCCGAGCCTCATGGATAGATCTATACACTGGCCCCACCGGAGGAAGCATGTCACTATAAGGGAGCCGAACTGCTATGGTACTCTATCAAAAGGGTGGATCTCCAACTTCCTCACCCCGTCTATCAACTAGCTGGTGGTCCGACAGAAATCAATGAAACGGTCTCCTCTCCCCATACCCCGACATGGCCTAATAAGGAGTGGCCTCCATGTCTACAAAGGGTCAAAAAGGCCACCTGGATGGTGGGGTGCTCTAAGAACAGTCATCCCCATCCACCTCACCGCCTTGATGGCCTCAAGATCCTCTACCTCTACGCCTCTCCCATATGGGATAATATGCTCATACACCCAACTCATGATAAGATTCAAGTGGCTCAAGGTATCTGTCTCTCGTAATAAGACTACCTGTATAAATCATGGTAGGTAGTCCCAAGGATATCTACTCCCCAAGTGTAGACATGTCCATGGCCCTCAATCTGTGCAATAATGGGGGCCCAACAATATAAGAGGGTGTCCCCTCCCTTGTCCCCAATCAGTCTCGAAGAAAGGATGCCCATGATGGCCTTGCGGAGCATGGGAATGTCTGACTCAATGATAGAGCGGATCCTCATGCCCTTCTTCGATCCCATCGATACAACTGCATCTCCCATGTAGGTGGCCCACCAACCACCTCGTGATCTCGATACTACTCTGTCTTAAGAGACAAAGCCGCCACCTAAGGATCGGAACCCCCAATATACGGTAAACATCTTCTAGGGTGATGGAACACTCACCTCTAACTCTTGGCAATCAGAAGGTGTTCCGATCCACATCCTAGTAAGAAAATAAGTCACATAGTATGTGACTAGTAGGTGTAATGTGAGGGACTTGCGCAGTCCTCTAAATGCCAGCCCTCTGAAGGGTATCTCACTTTTCCTGAGAGAATGCCTCTAACACTGCTGGGAGCCAATCAAACTCCCTCTCCCGGCTCCATCTAATATACTCCTCCTTCTTCGCATACACCCAAAAACACAAAAAAGGAGTAAGTTAGTACTAAAATCCAATTGGAAATACTATTAAAAATATGTAAAAATGCTAAAAGTGCAAAAAAATTAAAGAAAGCTTTGTTTTATCTTTCTTTCATGGACCGCCGCCCTATGCAGAGTGGCGGTTCCATAACTGCCACCTTCTAAGGTGGCGGTCTTGTAACCACCACCCTACACAGGGCTGGCGGTCCTGTCCCGCAAACTCAAACGGGTCGTATACCCTAAAAAATGCCCAAAAAAATAAATATACCATTTTTGCTAAAATGAAAACCTACCCTATGGGTGCCCCCTAGAGACACATTTAAAACTAATATTTTCAAAAATGACCCCCAAGACAAAGATTTCATCATTTCCACATTTTAGGTTTAAAAATAATAAATTGAGAAGAACTAATCGAGACTTTGTGGGTTGATGTTCCGCTCTCAGAGTCATGATCGCTATCTCACCATGAACATTTTGACTATACTCTCGTCGAAAACCATCACTGTGGGTCCCAGAGCTCAAAAACTATCAAATCAATCCACGCAAATGAATAGTAAAATGACTTTGTTTTATATAAATAACCCTCTTAATTTCATTTTGAATGTCTTTCGCAGGGTCAAAGCACCGACGAAGGTAAGTTCTAAACATCGCATATATGGTAAGTCATCTTTTCATATCAATTCAGCCTTATTTCTCAATTTATTTTATCTATCTGCACTTGAGTCCCCTTTTTTCATTTTTGCAGGTAGCGGGATCTTGGATGGTAACTTTCCAGCACACGGGCATGTCAAGTATAACTCCTAACTCCCCATTTTGGGACCGCCATACTCGGATCCACCGTTTTATGCCTCTTCATGGCTAAGACACTTCTCCGAGGGGGCAATATGTATGTACCCGAAATTGTAGGGTACTACACCACCGGAACGATGTTACACATGCCCTAATGATGATATAGGTCTCCTTGCAAGGTGTTCGGAATCCAAAAAGGCTCGCCAAGTATACGCTTGTATCCCACATGCCCCGCTTAGCCTCCACATGCTTTGTTTTTCCCTTTGCCCCCTTGTTTTCTTGCTTTTTAGGCTTCAATAAAGAAACTACCACCCTACCTGGACAACGGTCCCGTGACCGCCACCTAGGACAGGGTGGCGGTCCCGTAACCACCACCATGCTCAGGGCGGCGGTCCTGTACTCAATTTCCAGATCCTTCTGACAATCATGTCAAATGTAAATCTTCAATTTCACCCACTTTCTTCAAGCACTTTGGCTTGCATTAATGTTTTTGGTTCCCTGGTAATAGTGTTTTCCCTTGGTTTAAAGTAAAAGAGTTCAATTCGGAGTTACCCTCTGGTAATTGCATTTGCTATAAATATCCAACTTGTTTTCAAACAAAAGGCCCCTCATCTTCTCAATTCTCTTATTCAGTCTTTCAATTTCTTTCTTAGAATTCTACTAGCTTCATGTTTTACATCAGTTATTAGTTTTCCTTTGTTATTTAGAAGTCATTCAATCTTCTTGTTTCATTCTTGTTCCATTAATACTCCATATAATCAGTTTAGAATAGAATAGCTTCATTTCTAGACTAGAATCCATTAAAGTTACAGGTTTTGTTTTGTCACAAGGATAGATTATAGAAATATCGGGGCACTTGTGTTCTATTCCCACAATAAATACCACTAGGAATTGCATAGTCAAGATCTGTTCACTTGCGTTATCCCTCTCCTACTCACACCGTATTCGATCTATATCCAAAGCTTCCATTGTTCGAATATCATATTCTATTGATACTATCATATACACACTTTTTGGATTCACGAGGAAAAAAAGGAATGAGGAGATCACACTGAGGGGATGAAATCGCACACAACCGGATTTACCACTATTTGGTAAATGCTAGGTTTGAGCTATCAAATTTCTAGTTACGACATATCAAATGGAGTAGTGAATTATTTTATTTCGGTCGAAAGTTTACTCTCGATCGCTGTGGAAGCTATGGGGATTGATACTTTCGAGAAACTGATTATTCCTCACTTATGAGGTAGGATCGAGAGTCTTTTCAATTCAAAATATATAGCTTCTTAGATACTTAAGATAAAATCACAATCGCATAGCCAAATAGCCATACCAGGCTACTTTGTTTGTTTTATTCAGTTACTAGATTAGTTGTCCATTTTATAAATATACTAGAGTGGTTGCTCTTCAATTTAATCTGAAATACGTCATTGAAAATTAAAAAAAAGAAGAATGCTTGCATAGTGTAAATACTTCTTTAGTAATCAGCTTATTAATTTTAGTTAAAAGTTGAATCATTTTGTATGACAATCACAAGACTTAGAGAGCCTCAAGAGTATATATTTGAACCCATAGTGCCTCAGCCAAATCTACCCAAGACATTAGATGATATAGATTAGGACCTTAGGATACAGGTCTTTCAAGCAACAACAAACTTACAAGCAATTAGTGAGAAACTAAGAGGATTAAACATCGAAGACAACAAAGCTTACACATTTTGGTCAAATCATCCTAACTATAGACTGCCTTGATAAAATACCCAAATGACCGTACAAGGATTTGAAAGAGAACATGCATTTGGTTGTGATCCTTTAGTTCCATAGCCTGATATAGGAGACCTCCTCATTGACATAGATACTAGCTTATGCATTCAAGTTGCCAGAACACCTGTTAGGTACTTTGAGAAAATTATACAACTTCTAGTCCTAAACATAGAGGCTGAAAAGGCATATGATTACTGGATAGTTGGGAGAAGGGATTGATTCTTCACATGACCATAATAGGTCCACAACAACCATGAACTCACGGTTGTGATCCCCAAGTCCCACAACCCAACAGGCCTACAAATCAGTTAAGTATTGATACCGGCTTACGAACATTGGTATTTAGATCCTCACCACTCCCACTAGATATTATAGTACAGTTCTCTGTATTAAACATAGAAGATAATCAATCTAATACTTTATGGGATAGAGTATAAAATCACCCATAGTTAACTACAAATCCACTAAATCGGCCATCACCATTTTCATGACCTTGTTTGGAGATATATACGAAGCTCCCACAGGTCACTTCCCATGTATCCAACAACCAAGAAACAAGATCTTGGTAGAGCTCGAAATTGATTGAAGCCTTCGAACAACCATTATATATGAACAAGCCAATACACCAATTCAGGTTAGGAGGGCCTTCTTCACCTTAGATTCACAAATTCCATTATTGCGTATTGAGGATATAAGAGTACCCGATTAAATTGTCTCGTATCCATTGACATTCAACATTCACCGGTCTGTCTTGACACACCTCGGGAGGTCGAGTGTAAGGAATAGGTAATTTTAGATTCCCATGATTGCATGTCACTTTTCCATCATACGAGACACCCCAAACTCTTTCGATTTGTCAAAGAATTTCTCCAGTGTTCCATGTGATCTGTGGTCTTCTTTGAGAAAATCAGTAATGTCATCAAGGTAAACCAAGATAAACTCATTAATGTAACCCTTGAAGGAAATATCCATGGCACGTTGAAATGTTGTGCCTACATTTGACAGACCAAAGGGCATATTTTGATATGCATATATATCCCACTTGGTTGTAAATGTTGTTTTGAATTGATCCTCTTCCTTTAACAAGATCTTATTAAAGCCTCAGTATCCATCTAGAATTGATAATCTTTGTGTGCCACCCCCACAGTCTTTAATATATGATCCATAGAAGGAAAAGGATAACGATCCTTGAGGGATTCATTGTTCAAATATTTGAAATGAATGAAGATTATAATTTCACCATTCTTTAGACGCACCGAAACTACATTTGTGACCCGGGTAGAGTACTTGATGGGAAAATTAATCTTTTCCTAAATGAGTTTGTACAAATCCTTTCTCATGAGGGGCTCTATCTTTGGATTTACTAGTCGCTTATTTTTTTGATAGGATTCATACAAGGATGAAGGTTAATGGAGTGTTGAGAAACACTTGGATCAAAACCTTTGAGGTCTTCATAGTCCCATGAAAATATTTCATTGTAGTTTTAGTAGATGGATATGAAGTCCTATTTTTCATCATGGGTGGAAGATTTACAAAGCAACATATCCTTTTTACATGTAATCCTAACTAGAATATAATATTATTTCACAACATGCATATATTTTTCTTCACCATTGAACTCATCATCAAGTCAAAACATTTTATCTAAGGTGACCAACCCTTTAGGTAACTTGTTTGTATTCCATTGTGTCACTTGGTCACCATACCTATCATGCAAGTTAGCTTGCATGCTTGAGGATAACTCTACCTCATTTTGAATGAACTAGATGATCTGGGCATTTTTTTCAAACACTTGCTAGTTGGTATTGTTGTCTGGAATAGATGTTCTTATCACCATCTTGATGCGCTAAGTGTTTCATTTGACAAATTCCTCAATAGGAGAGAATCACACCCAAGTGTTTCCATCTCGATCGCTTCTTTATTAAAATTTTTGGCACCACCTGTATATTTAGAGCATCAAATCTCTCAAGGAGGTCCCAAACTCTATGTTTATAAGCTTTGAGAAGCTTATTATTTTCTTGAAATTGTTGGTGACCTGGTGGATAACCAATTCTATATCCCCAAATATTTGTAGTGCCTTAATCTGCTTTCTTCTTAACGATGAGAAGGCCATGCAAAATGGGTTCATATTTTTCTACATTGTTAGAGCATGTGAAATTTAACCTATGCACGAAGAAGAACCTCTCCTTCTTAGGAGAAATGAGAAAAAATCCCATGTCTACACCATTTCTTCTTCTAGAACCATCAAAATATAACTTCCACTCGACTGTGTTCAAACTTCGTCTTTCTTGAGCATGCGTGACATCGGAGATTATTCTTCTAGGATGCAATAAGAACAAGCCCAATTTTAAAGGCTTCAAGCTCTTCAGCATATTGGATCAAATTTTTGGTGCCTTTCCACCCGCTCATCTAGCACAAGGTTAGGTAGAGGAGGAGGAACAGGCTTCTCTTCAAAAACTTGGTCTTAACTTTCTTGGATTAGGAGGTTGGTTTAGATAGGGGATAATTCATATGACTCTACATGATAAGAAAATATAGGATCATCTTATATGGTAAACTACATACCATACCTTGTCTTGAGTAACATATAGGACTAATCGGAAGACAAGTAATCACCCAATTTTGGAGTAAATTATCTTGATAACCATAGGGGAAAAAAGAAGGTAGGTTAATGTTAGACACATCCTGAGTTATGGTGAGGCTTAGACATGTGTGGAGAGTTAAATCAATATCCTTAATGAATCCTAATGTAGTGATAATTGATCCACCATGTTGCAAGACTCCTTTAGACAAGGGGTTGTAATTAAGACCTAGGACATCAACAATTTTCTTGGGCATAACAAAAGTACCTTGACACACGAGTCTATCATGAAATTATGCACTAGGTGTTTACCGATGATCAAGGACATATAAAAGGTGGGGTTTTAGCAACATTACTTTTTGCTTCTCCTCTACTTGAAAAATATTAATAGAATTGCATAGTTTGTGAATAGTTAGATCTACGCAAAATTTTACCTAGAACTTCATGCAACAGTCACATTGAGATGGAATGGTCAGGGCATCCCACATTATGACATTTATGTTTTTCCTTTTCATCTAGTCCACAATACTGAATGGAAAACCCACTAACTTGTGAATTTGAGGAACAACAAAATCCTTTCTTGATTTTTCAAGTGCGGATGGAGGGGCCTTAGCTAAAATAGAGGCTTGACCTACCAAAGGAGGGGCGTGTGCTACTTCTAGATGGATATTTTCATGGAACCTCACATGCTTTGGAACTTGTCCGTTTTTATTGATCGATGCCTTAGTTGCATATTTTTGCTTCGAGGGTTAGCCTATGTTGTTGTAGTTGTGACCTATGTGCCGAGAATCTAGCATTCTCATTTTGTATCTTGTGTTGTTTGTAACTTGGGAGCATGGTTTAATTACATTATCTAAAACTTGGTTGATTTTACAAAAGTCCTCAAAGCACCAAAGAACATAAGATTTACCTCTGGAAGAGCTTCAGTGCACTTGTTGAAGGCTACAAGCTAGAAGCATTCTAGATCATATAGGATTACACGCGCGCAACATTAGCACGGTGATATTATTTATGGGGCATGTTGTAAGGGAAGCACCATTCAAACTCCTACGCCAAATTTTTCTCAACTCGGAACAAATTCTGACTTGTACTAGGTGGTGGAAGAGAAGGAGTGGGAAGAAAAACTTGTAAGGGAAGATGTGCATTAACATTCCATCTATCATTTTTTGGTTCTATGCATACCTCTGGTTTTTATATTGATTCCTCCAGGGATGATTTTATTATCATGCACCTAATTGGAATTATTTCTGAAGGTGTATGTTTGTTGCTTCTCAAGAGATATGACTTTATTTGACAAGTTCCTAATCAAGGCCTTCATTCTTCATCTTCTTTCTACTATGCTTTGGAGAGTAGGAGGTGGATGTAGTAGGTTGTGTTCTTTGCTAAGGAACATGAACAAGAGAAAAAAATGTTGGGGCCCTTGAGACATTTCTAGAACAAGGTCATGCATAGTCTAGAGCTAACTTTCCCACCCGAATAAGAATATTCTACTCCTTCACTACAATATTATAAGCAGCTGGTAAATTCCTACCTCCCATAGATTGAATCATGATTGAGATGTCACTATTCAACACCTTTAGATAATATAGGAAAGCATACTGAGTTGTAGGCCTTACCAAAAGAGGGATTATGTCCCAAATATTCTAGAATATGATATTAAAATTAGCCATCTGTTCGTTGGGTTCCATCCTTGTTGTTGTCAGTTTCTCCATCAAAGATAGTTGATTTTAGTTATCTTCAAAATAATTACAAAGATTTGTTCCTAGATCATCTTAACTGGTGATAGATCTGAGTCTCAAGCCTCAGTACCGTTGGAGGGCCTTACCTTTGAAATAGGTTGCAAGCATCCTAACTACTACATCATCATGTGTGATTAGGTGGAGTGAAAACACATTTTTATATCTTGGATATGCTCCCGAGGGATGACCTGATTCTCACAAGTATGGAATAATTTTAAGCATACCATTTGGCATATCATGTTTCATGGCTAGAACCAGAGGACTTCATTCGGTGAATTTGGAAAATTTCCTCTATGGAAGAGATGGTTGATGTGTCATGGCAACACATGTAGGTTCTTTTTTTTTAAGGAGGAGTTGAACGGACACAACACACCTGGAGGTAGGGATGTGCGCGTGAGTCTTCTACTACAAAATATTCTCGAGAGATAGTTATAGGTACTGAAACAATCTTTAGCTCTTGTACTTTTCCTTTTATGCACTTTTCACATGTTTTGAAATGAGCCTCCAAAGGCTAGAATACTAAGCCCAAAAACTAGAACTTAGCAAAGTGAAATATAAGTGTTCGATACTTGTCCCACTGGGCATGCTATAAACTATTGGTTATCAAAATTACACATGTTTCTTGAATTAGGAGGAACTGGGTCATTTGAGACAATAATGGAACAATCTCCAAGTTGTGGGACCTTGCATGATTGAGATGGATCTTCGTGAGAAAGCTGATTAATCTATCTATTTCTACTGCTACTACTACTCCTAATGCTGGAAGGGAAAACTAAGATAAAAATTCTAAAGGACCAGGGATAGAAGGATAACATAATGGAAAAATAATCTAAGGAAGGTAATAGTACTAGAAAAGAGGGATGAACATCATCTGTTACGAGTGAAAATGAAGGGAAAAGGCATGAAAGAAGGATAGGCACACATGTCACAACTAAAATGCATTTACCAAATTAGTTTCATAGAACACAACTAAAAAAGGAACTATAAGGGATGTATATTGACACAACAAACACACAATGTAAAAGAAAGGAAAGAAGAAAAATACAAACACTCATAGGAAAAATAATAGTCACAAAATCAATTCTTCCATTACTTCCGTAAATGCATAGAGTCATTCTGAATGGAAAAAGAGGCTGATATCCACATGCACGAGCTAGATATAGAGGTCTGTGACTCATAATACATAAATATTAAGTCCTTAGTGAAATGTACAAGGATCCAAAGTGTCCAACATTAACAAAGTGAGTGCAAATCTTACATTTATAGATGAATCAATGGAAGGATAAGGGAAGAAGGAGGAAAACCCAAATTTGAAATACAAACACCAATAAGAAGCACTCAATGCCTATAAATATGCCTATAAATATGTCCAATATGCTTCCCCAAGTCCTTTTTGCATGTTAAATTAGGAAGGAAGGAAGACTAGATGTTGGGCCCCAAAAATATTGGCTAAGTATAATAAGGCATTTGGGCATGCATGACATATTTTAAGAAGGGTGCATGGGGTGAAAACATGTAGGACAAGGTTTTATCATGGTTTAACAGAACACATGGTGTGCACACAAAGGAAAGATAGGTTTTGCGATATAGCCATATTTGGCATTCCAGGCAAGCACAAGAGAAAATTTTGACCCATCTAGAATTTTGAGTGGATAAGGTACAAGCCTAACAAATTGTATGATCAAGAAAGGAATATTCCATACATGCGATGGAAGGATCCAAAAAGACATCATTGGAAATATTAGAGAGCTTGGATAAAAGGAAGCATGCTCCATTTGAGGATCACATGGACACTTGGAAACCGATATGTTATCTCGGGAAGCCATGACAATGGAGACTAAAGCTATATATAGAGATGCTCGGGTAGAAGAAAGGGGATTAGAGGGGAATCATATAGTAATTGGATAGGCACAACTCTGCAGATATAATAGTGGGTTATATGGGTTAAGGTCCTCATTAGGAGGACTATAGGGGAAATGGCATGTTTAGGGGGATGGGTCTATAATGGATTTTTGTAATGTGGATATCATAGCTTAGGTTCTTGATGTATGTATTTTATCTACATTGTTATATTGGTCTGTTATGGCCTTAATGAATGTAATGTGGTTATTGAACCGGTTAACATGAATATAAGGTTCTATTCTTAAGAATATATGTTATTCATGAGCATAAACTCTAGTGTATTTCCTTTGTGTTAAAAATTAATTCTATATTATGTTTGATACTTCTCTTTTGTTCTTTGAATGGATACATTAATATAATACTTCATCATAAGCTCTCGTAATGAATGCATGGTTATTTTCTTTCTTGCATCTAAATCTATCATTAATTATGTATTCTCACACAACTCACATAAAGAAGGGGCTCGAACTCCGTGCATGTCTCGGAGTGAGCACCTAGTGCCCGCTGGGTGATAGGCCAACACGCATTGGATTAGACTATTTTTCTAAGGGTATAAAAAATGACTACATCTTGGTTCCAAGTTCTCGGGGCCTCTTTTCAAATTTTTTATGAGAAATGATAAACTTTTTTTACTATGATGTGTGATGACAGAGCGCTTGACCTTGGAAAGTGTTAAAGCATGGTTCAAGAGCACGGAGGATGAATTTTCTCAAAGATTCAACACGACTTCGAGTTCAATACACGTAGATGGGTATAAGAAAAAATGTACCATGAGTTATATGAGGCATTATTTTTATGTCATCCAGTAGAACTATATGAATGGCTTTTAGCATATGCATCCAAATCAAGCTGGTACTATAGATCGCGTGTATGGACCCATGATTATTACCGAGAGGCTACATGATGCAAATATGACTTGGATGCATGTTGTTAATCACTAGTGGAAACGAGTGCTGACCAGTTATACTCTAGAATACACCATTTCTACGTATTCTTTCACAGAGGTTTCTAGGTTTGACTTTCAAATGGATCCACGAGGATCATTTTTACATGCTATCACTTTGTCTATGAAGATCTTGATCATTACCCTAAGTTTAGAGGCATTCCCTATAGCCGGATAAGATTCTCTGAGCACCGGGAAAGGAAGCTAGGGTAGTAGAAGAAGGTGGAGATTACACTAAAAAATAAAGAGAAGAGAGACAACTCAAATATAGTGACACTCGTGAAAGGGAGATGACTAGAAAATGTGAGGTTACAAGTGTGATGTATCTATGGAGGCTGATGTTATGGGAAGGAGTTGAGGTTCATGCAGAGGATGTGGAACTTGAGAAGTCCAGGGCTACCCCATCTTGGAAAGCATAGGAGAGAGGCCCCTTAAGATTTTTATGAGAGTTTGTCATGTGGAGAAAGGATAGACATCGATGCACATCCGAATGCACCTAGTGACCAACCCCTGACACTTGGTTTTCTAGATCAAGGGAGAATTATTATTAACCCATTTGGTATCGGTGGGAATTACCAATTTTCGTCTAAGAGATATAATTTCTCATTCGGCATATCCATGGCTACGCAAACTATTCCTATATTTGTAGGAGTTTTTGGACAAGGTGAAAATACACAAGTTTTGGGTATCACATCTGGAAGTGGCATGGGACACACAACTAGTAGCGGGACAACATCACAAACCATCGGCGCGTAGTTGAGTGGGATATTACGGACACTAGGTACAACCACTTTAGGCCATTTTCCGGCTACAGGAGTTAGATCTGGTGGTATAGGAGATGGAGGACCTAGCGGGCCTAGTGGATCTAGAGGATTTGGTGGATCAGGAAGCACAAGACTAGGTGGATCCAATGGATATAGTGGAAGAGGAAACACAAGAGGGAATTAGGGCTCTAGATCGGGAGGACAAGGGCCACAACCACCTCCACAAATATTTTTTGAGATGTCTTTGCACTTACCTGACTACAGGGGTATTAAGGATGCTACAAAACATGTGCACAAATGTGAAATGCTATGGCACATGAATGGTATCACTACCCTCAAGTAAAAATCAAGTTAGTTTTTGATGACATTGCAAGGATACACGTATAGTTGGTACCGCAAGTATAACCCCCACCGATGGTCATGGATTACACTGTATTGAAGAATAATTTCATAGTAGAGCTCCATATCCTTGAATTTGAGAAGAAGAGCATCAACACTTTGAAGGAGATCTAGTAAGGAATGATAAAAAGTGTGTAGGAGTATGACACATGGTTCAATAATCTCTTGTCAAAAATATCCTATGACATTCACCCTTCTCAACATGCTCAATAGTTTGTTTGAGGATTGATAACACCATTTAGAAGGGAACTGTCACACAAGAAATTCACGTAATCAAGGAAGGCCTTAGAAGCTCCCCTATGCACTGAGGCTATTGGGAGCATTGATACTAGTGTTAGCCCTTTTCTAGAGGCTCAAATTGCTGCAATGGCCAAGCAGCTGGAGAAGTTTTCTACAAACTCAGCACATGATGTTTGTAGTGGGATTTGTTGCACATACTGTGAACTGGAAGGGAATGCAAAGGATAGTTTCCCTTGTAATGTGGTACATGCAATGGTGATAGAATGTGATATTTTCCATTGGGACCATGATGCAAGTAGATGTCCTCTACTACAACGTGTGATCTGTAAGAATTTTTCATATTACTATAAGATATGTACCCCTCTGACCCATGATACCAAGGATTGCAGGCTGATTAACTAGATTCATGATGTTATTGATCTTTGTGTGTGCTAGAATATCCTTGCAATAATTTCCAAGGATGATGATTGCCGCTATGAAGGGCGTGCAGATGGAGGTGCGTGAGGAAGAGGTTTTTGGAGAATTTAGTGGTCATAGTAACCATGGCAGAGGAAGAAGTGAATACCCATGAGGAAAATTTTATAACTATAGGTCTACAGAGCATTATAAGTATGAGTGTCCCGATCTATTGTAGTGTTCATGGTGTGGAAAGAAACATAGGTATGAGGAGTGCCTTGATTTTTTTGAGCACATGAGACAAAAACATTGGAAAGACAAATGCACTAGGATGGTAAATATAAAGAAGGCTGAACCACAAAGTGGATGCCAAGAGTGACACGTGAGTTAGTATTATAACCTATATTGGTGACGACGTGAGTGAAGGCCATGTGCATCAAGGGGATGCCAAGATAGAAAATTTTTGTTAGGGAAGAAGTGGTAGATGGGAAGTATCCATAACCTCCTCATTAGAAGGAAGTTTATCAAGAGACTATGGACATGATTCGAGTTTGCAAGGGAGATCCAATGTCTAAAGGAATAGTCAAGGTAGTTAGAGTAAAGGAATAATGTTAAGGCTCTGCTGTAGGATTTGGATGAGGTCAGGGAAGTATGTAATTGTTAAGGCAAGAGAATGTTATTCCCTTGCTAGGAGAATGGATATGGGAGAAGGTTTCATGCTCTGGATCGAGTGTAAGGGGTAGGTTTTGCATGCAAACCTTCCTCCTCATAGCATTGAATATGATAAATATATTACATTAAATGAAATTGTTGATGGGTGGCTTCGAGCAATATCCTCACTAACATAGGAGTGGAGGTCAATGTTCTTACATTGGATTCATGGCATCGATGGGAAGGCCCACATTATAGCCATATTTGAATGTGTTTTATATGGTGAAAAATAAAAATGAAATTCCCATTGGAGTCTTGAAGGATGTGGTTATCACTATTCAAGGAGCCAAGTTCACCGGAGATTTTGAAGTCTTGGCACTTGCCGAGGCGATAATTTCCCAAGATTACTTGAACACCCTTGGTGTTATAAGAACAATGCCGACCTACAATTTAACAAAGGGTATATCAGTTTTGAGAACAAGGAAGAAAGGGTGATCATCCCTTTAACAGATGGGAAATCAACACCCTATACTGAGACCTTAGGAGAGGAGGTCCTTGATAGAATCTATGTGCACTCCATCGAGATCCTGAGGTAATTCATCCTATAGAAGGAGTCATCCAATTTGAAGATGCTCAGTTGATGAGTGATACAACTAGCATAGTGTGTGAAAATTGGGTGCATGATACTTATGAGTTGATTGGGAGACAATTGAGAGGATATGTAACAAGGGTGATGAAGGTGCACTCAGTCAAGCACCCGGGAGAGAAGAAGTTTCGAGTTACTCTAGAGGAGCATACCCTAAATTTTTCTTGCTAGAAATGGAGGCTCGGTGAAAAAGAATGATGATGAGAGAAGGGGAATTATCAATTATAACTTGCTCGGGACTATAGTGCAATGGTGGGAAATACATCATGAGAGTCTCTTGGAGTGGTTTGAGGTAAGATTAACATTTCCTATAAGGTTATTTACAAGTAACACACCCACTGTTATCAAATACTACCATGGTAAAGAACCCACCTCATTCCATATCGAAGCTTGTGAGAAGGACCAGATGGGAAGTGCGGAAGCTTAACCACCTTTTTATGGGTGCATAAACTATATTCCACTTTACAAGGTTATGCGTGTGCATGGTATATCCACTTAGAGACATGCTATCAGATAGGGAATTGGAAAGAGTTAACGGGTGATCTCATTCAAGTGTTTGAGTATCAAACTACCAAGCTGTCAATGGATAAGGAGTTGCGAGTTGTCGGGAACCTTACAATGTGAGATAGTGCCATGATGGAATATAGGCTACTAGAGTTATTGAATGAACCTAGTTTGGAGATGCGTTTTGATGAAGAGGAATAAGAAGAAATAAATTTTGAGCATGTATGTATGGAAAAGGAAAAAGGAAAAATGGTCTATGTAGTTGATGGTGAATAAATGGAAATTTTAGATGCTAACCATTATCAAGATAAGTGTGAAGTCATAGATAGTGCTGATGAGTGACCAAACACCTACTATGAGCCCTTAAAAAAATTAGGTTAACATTGGGACAAGGACAAAACCTAAGGAAGATATCATTGGAGATTATTGGTCTGGAGAAAGAGGTTTCAAAGATCATTGATCCATTGTGTGAGTTCTAGGATTTTTCCCACGTGGGTACCATGAAATCAAAGGAATCAACCATTCCTTGGGGATATGAGAATCAAGTTGAAGAAATATGCACTCCCAATTTAGAATAGGCCCTATCGGATGAATCGAACTCGCACATATGGGTCAATGAGGAAATAGACAAGATGATAGCATCTAGTATCATTGAGTTTGTGAAGGAATCATAATGGATAAGACCAATGGTCCTAAGTATCAAGAAGGATGGAAGAATAAGGATTTGTGTGGACTAAAGGGACCTAAATGTAGTACATGTCATTGATCCTTTCCCAACCCCTTTTACTAAAGAAATTCTGGAGGGAGTGGCTTGGTATGAAGTCTACTCTTTCACCGATGGATTCTTAGGGTATCCCTAAGTCATGATTGCAAAAGAATACCAAAGAAAGAAAAATTTTGCCACCGAATGGGGAAGATTTTCCTACACTATCATGCCTTTTGGATTAAAAATGTGTCTCGATGTATTCTCGCGCATTATGGTATAAGCATTTCAGAACTTCATCCAAAAATTGCTTCAAGTCTACTCGAATGACTAGACTGTATGGGTTAGTAAAATACCATTGTGATCATTTGAGGCTAATGTTTGAGAGATGTCAGCATTTGAGGATATCACTCAACATTAAGAAATGTGTCTTTGCTTACTCCATCTCAGTAACCCCGTTGAGACATATTATATGTAAGGAATGCCTACTAGTGGATCCCACCAAAGTTGGAGTTATTGTGGTATTGGGGAGCCTACTATTCAAAGTGCAACATGTGGATTCCTTGGGCATATAGGGTACTTCAAGAAATTCATCATGGGGTATGCAAAGATCACCACATCCTTGGAGGAATTACTAAAACATAAGATTTCCTTTCATTAGGGATACGCGAAACACAAGGTATTTAACACTTTGATGGATAAACTTTTCACTACACCCATACTATGCTTTCCTTCTTGGTATAAGCCTTTCCATGTGCATGTTGATGCCTCAAGAACAACCATGGGAGCAAAGATACTAGTACATCCCGGTAAGGGGAGTTTTGATCACCCCTTGTGTTTTACAAACAGAAGTTGAAAAGGAAGAAAAAAATTACACAACTACTGAGCACGAGGCAATGTCAATGATCTACGCGTTGCATAAGTTTAGATAATACCTATTGGTAACACCCTTTATATTCTATATAGACCACATGGCATTGAAATAATGGGTGAAAAAAATGTTTTGCAAGGGTGTATATGACATTGGGTGCTATTATTCAAAGAGTTTGAGTTCACGGTGTTTGTAAAACTAGGGAAGATAAATTCGGGCTTGACCACTTACCAAGGATTGACTCGGGGAGGATGCACAAATCATTGAGAACACCATGTCGGACATGCAACTGTTTAGGTTGTGACATGCACCCTTGGACTTGGAAGATATCATTGTATTCTCGAAAAAAATTTAGCACCTAAGGGAAGGGATGAAGGATTTGTAGAGGAAGTAATTAGAAATACATTTCGCACCTTACATGTTGATTAGTGGAGATTTGTATAAGTTAAGATGTGATGAGGTTCTACGTCAATGCGTATTAGAACATGAGCGCATGGAAATTATGGAGGAAGAGCATAATGGGATTGCAGGAGGACACTATGTAGTAAATTCTATAGTGTAAAAGATTCTAATTTTTGGGCTTTGGTGGTGTTCTCATGTAAATGTATAACAGAAATTGACAATTTCCAAACAAGACGATGATACCCCCAAAGTTAATTATTTCAAGTCCCATCATTCCATGACACCCGGGTCTATCCAAATCAATCCAAATAAACCTCCCGAATAATGTTATCTCATCCCCTATGTGATTTAGAGAATTCTATGCATTCCCCTAGGTGATTTTAGGGATTTCGAAAAGATACTATCTTCTCGGTAGTATTGGGAAGGGCTATCATTGCCCTTCCCAGGATTGGATCAACTCCTTGGAGTGGAAAGGAAGGGTAAAATTCAACATGCAGCTGAAATGAAGACCTTAAAACATCATGGAAATCATTTTGGAAGTTTTGAGAAACTTGGAGCAGTTTGAGAAAAATTAGGGTTCATGAGCCTTGGCATTACACATGCCTAAAACAACCGATAGGCTTGAAGATGATTTTGAGAGCTCAATGGAGTTAGAAGAAATAAAAATACCTCCGAAAGAGGATTTAAATACCTAAATTATGGTGAAATCATATTTTTCACAACACCTTGCGCATAGGATTGTTAGGTAGTTTTTATTAGGTATAAGTGGAGTATCAAATCACAAATACAATTTTTTAGGGACCAGATAGATTAATCAATACATGATAACCAAGACATTGGATTCAAAATTCCATTTCAGTCTAGATCATATAAAATTCCACCAGGAGCTCAAGTTATTTTCTTTCTAAGTTTCCCTCTTAAAGGTAGTTCAGACTTGGTCATTTTTTTGGGAGGACACGTGTTAGCACTAGGAGCACAGCGGGATTTCATGTCCTTAAAATACCTAAGGTCAGTAAACCAACCCTTTAAAAATTCTTCCAACTCGATATGACCTCTTGGACCCCCATGTGACCTCCAGACTTGACAGTTCAACACCCAGGTGCATTTTTGGAGCATCCATTCCCTGCTTTGTCGGATCGGGCACCACGTGTCACTCAAAGATCACCATGGAAGAATATTTCCCTTATTTACCTAAGGTAGTGGAAATAATAGATGGAAAAATGTTTCTATCCCCTATGGGAAGTGATTTATACACCCACGTGATCGACTTTCAGCTCCCAGGTGCATTTTTAGAGCATCCATTCCCTGTCGTCGATTTGGTGCCACATGTCAGCTCCAGGACAACCATGGAAACTAATGCCCCTTATGTCCCTAACATGAGGGACATTATACATGTAAAATTCTTCCACCCCCTATGGGGAGTCTTTTGGACACCCACGTGACTGACTTTCATCCCCCATGTGTATTTTTCAAGCAAATCCCCTATCGTCGATCAAGGACACATGTCATCACCTTGACCACCATGGAAATTGATTTTCCTCATGTCCCCGAGGTCGGGGACATTAGGGACAAAAAATTCTCCCATCCCCTTCATTTTAATTTCTTTGAAAAATTAAATCCGGCACTTAGCCATTTCTTCCCCCTCATTTCTTCTTCACAGCCTTCATACCTTGTCATGGCTCCGTGAATGATTTTCCAGACACACGGTCCACCATTGTTGCTCCAAACCATGTCTGTCATGGCCACATGAAATATCTACACCATGAATTCATATTAATATTCAGGCCTTAGAGAAAAATGGAGTGAAATAAAGAAGAAGGAAGAGAAAAGGATATTTTTGCGAGATAACTATGAAGCCACCCGATCAAAAAATCAACATATCTTGCAAAGTACAATTCAGATCGAGATGTCATCTTTTCATAATTTAAAATTTTACAAGAAAATAAAGATGAAACAAAAAAGAGGTCAAATGGTTCCCATAATCATTTTCTCCAACAAAATCCTCACTTCGTGCACCAACTCGCATTCATCGGATTTCCCATCATTTCAAAAATAGGAGTGAGCTAAAAACTTACATATGGGCTTTGAATAAAAACGTATCAAAATGGAGTTGTTTTCATTGAAAAAGGAGACAAAAAAATAGACCTACAAATTTCAAGCTCCATTAATGTCTGCCTTGGTAGCTCCATGCTTGAAGCCACTACCAAGTCAAAATTTCAAAATATATTTCCAATCATTCTAGATGGAAAAACTATGTGAAATTCAAAGGGTGTGATCGTAAAGACAAGATGAGTCCAAAACTTATGTTTCATCACAAATCGAGCACTAAAAACACACTTTCTAAAAATAGTAAGTTTACATATATAGACTTTCTATGTTTGGAAAGTCATCATCAAAAGAAGCTAAGATAAAGGAAACGAGCATTAAAGATCATGAGGAAGTCAGAATGAGTGTTCAGAGTAGAAAACAATGAAAATGACCACTTACTAAAAATAGTAAGTCCCTTATATGGGTGCTTACTAAAAATAGTAAGTCACCCCAAAGAAGCGGTTGAGGCAAGGGTAGGGTGTGTAGTATCGAATGAGGGAGTTCATCACATCACAATGGTCAAGAAGAGGAAAAAATAACCTCTCACTATAAATAGTATATCATACACAAGATAGGAGTTACACCATCAAAGAGAATAGTTCACTCAACTTGGTAAGCATTCATGAGCTGATTTGAAGGAGATTCACAAAGGTGTCTAGGAGTTCAAAGATTCAAAGTTTCACTATATTTGACGCTTTCCATCGACGAGGATCAACGAACTTCATCAGAATTATGTCTCCTCTTATTATCCTCTCTCCTCTTTCCCCAACCTTCTCTCTCTTTCACAAATGTTCTAATTTTGTTTTGGGGTTATACTTATTCATATGTCTTAATGTTCGAATGTAATAAGTCATCTTTATGTTATAAAAAGGGACTTAAAAGTTTCCTAGGAAGTTGAAAAGTTTTAAGTTGTGCGAGGACATATGAAAAGGAATTGGGGGGTAGATGAAGAGTCATATTCTACTCTATAAATTGTAACACCCTTCCCATTTCAAAGGGTTGGCAATTGATCTTGTAAACTCAAGAGTGCATTGTACCTAGAGAAAGCAAAGGAGATAGCCATTTTCTTCTACTTTCCTCCACTCTCAAATTTCTCATTATTCCCACACTATGTAAAACTTCTATTTAAGCATCAATAAAAGAAGAAGGATTTTGTAGCCTTTTTGTTGAGGAGATTTTAGAAAATATGAGTTCACAATATTATCTTGTCTTGTTTCCATTTGTAGGGTTGTTTCGCTCATAAATGCATGTGTTGAAGTTTCTAACTAGTGTGTGCTGGAATTAGATTTCCTACCAAAATTAGTTCCCCCATCTCATTTCTCACTCCCATTTCCCACTTTTCAGACAAATTCTTCCCTAACAAGATATTGCTAGCTTTGTCGTAGGGACAATGGAGTACCCATGTTGGATCCCCAGTCGAAAGGCCACCACATAAATCCACATTTTCTTACGCATGCACATACAACAACTACACTAGTTAAGTAGAGGGACTTATATTCCCAGAGCATTGGCAATAAATCCACAAATTTTTCCACCCAAAAATGTTTCTTGCCAACAGATGGGAAACCATCTACTAGGATTGTATTGAGTTTGTCAAGGCTTGTGACCATTGCCAATGCCTTGGAAAACCTGGAAAGAGTGATGAAATTCCTTTACAACTAATAGCTAGCACTAAACCATTTGAAAAATGGGAAATCAACTTTATAGGGCCAATTTCTCCTACTGTGCAAAGGATTGGATCACGATATAACATTACTTGCACTGATTACTTGAAAATATGGGCAAAGGAAGTGCCTACAAAGGATTTCACTACAGCGAAAAATACTATATTTTTATGGGAGAACATAATAAGTAGGTACATATGTCCTTTAACCTTGAAAAGTGATAGAGGTACACATTTTCTGAATGAAATGGTTAGGATTCTCAGTAGCATAATTTATGGTGGCTCATCATAAGACTAGCCTTATCACCCTCAAGTGAATGGAACTGTTGAGGCATTTAACAAAATACTATGTCACACATTGACTAATAGCTATGACGTCAAAAGAAAATATTGGGATGAAAAAGTATCACCCGTTCTATGGGCATAGAGGACAAGCTATAAAATATTGTACAAGGCCACACCATTTAATTTGGTGTTTGGTGCATGTGCTATTTTTCTAGTTGAATTCATATTACAATCGCTACATATAGCATGCGTAGGAGGATTGGATGATGAACAAGCACTGAAAGAGAGGATTGATAAGTTGATATAGTTAGATGAAAGGTGATCACTTTCTATATGGAGTATGAAGACGAAAAGGAAAGAAAAAGGCCTGGCATGATCGTCATATCAAGAAAAAATATTTTAAGATTGGGTAGATGGTCTTGTTGTATGATTCCAAGTTTTTTCGCCATCATGGGAAGTTGAAATTCCATTTCTTAGGACCATACATTATCTTGTACATCCTTGATTCGGTGCTTGCCGATTCTAAGTGCTAGATGTGACGAAATTACCAGGTCATTTCAATGGGAGTAGGATGAAGACCTACTATAAATAAGTCTTCTTGGTGTTTGTAAATAAGGTAGTTTTGTCATCTAGTTTAGGGCTTCCTTTAGTGATTTTCCTTTCTTGTGTTTCCCTTTTTAATTTCTTATTCATTTCCATTTGTGTTGTTTTGTGCCTTGTTTGGTGGTAACCACATTATTTTCTAAGGTTGTGTATGTGCAGAGAAACCTTTGCACATTTATTTTAGTGTGGGGTGTAGTGAAAAGTAAATTGTAAGCCAGTAGTAAAAGTTGAATGGCCCAATATAAGGAAGCACGTAAGATTGAGAAAGCTCATGGGGAAATGGTGGATAATGAATTGTGGTGTCAAGAAGGCTATAACAAAGACCACATACAAAGGATGAAGAGTGCAGGAACAACATGAGGTTGGCGAGGAAAAAAATTAGGTAATTGACAGGAAGAAGTGCCTTCGGCACTACTGATACACACGCGTAAGATTCTTCAATTAGATTAGATTTTTACATGCCGAAGTTTATAGAAGCTTGTTTGTGCAGGATTGGGCATGTGGGTAACGGTACTTAAGGTCATCTAGTGGAGAAACCTACATTTAATGCTAAGTACATGGGTAGTTGGTATAACATTTATTACTAGAGAGGAGCAAAACTATAAGTATGAATTTGGGCACATTATTATTAACCTTTCTTTTGAAAAGTTAGAGCTCTTGTAAATTAGGGCATCCAAATATATTGTGTGAAGGAAGAAGAATCATAAAGTGTGCGAGATAGATCAATATGTGAAGTAGAGTGGAAAGAGTACACAAAGGGGAGAGTTCTTTTCGAGATACATTGTCTTGTGGAAGAATTTATTCCTAGTTAGGGTTTGGTAGCTAGGGCATGGAAGAAGGAGGATTCTTCATGGAGCAGAGCCTTAGAGTGGAGAAGAGTAGTATATCAGAGAAAGAAGGAAGGATTTAGGTTATAACCCCGACAAGAAAACACGGCACCAAAGAAGGTGATCATTTCACTAAAGAAACAAGGGAAAGGGAAAAGGAAAGTAAACCACTCCCGTCGTTACCTCTAATAAAGAAATGTATGTGAAAATGCAAGTACCTAGATGGAATATTGTTGGGGAAAGAGTGGGTATCACTCTTGAGACAAATGGACATGAGCGATTACAACCATCACATGAGCACTACTGAGAAAGAATTTATATAGGAACTTGTTCATCCAACTAAGAAGAGGAAACTATATGAAATTCCAATATATAGAGAAAAGTAAAGGTAAAGGCTGGAGAAGGTAGGGATGTTGAAACTATATGATTTTCCTTATTCTGAAAGCTCGAACGGCTATATCGGTGGTTAATGTCATGCATCCATGAATACCACTTCTATTTTGCAGGTTACAAGATGTGCATAACCCTCGCTTTATATCCAAGTTCATTGGCCTGAATTGTGAAGGAGAATACATAGATGATGAATTGGAGGATAAGGAAGCCATCAAGGAAATGGTAGAGGCTTATGACTAAAAAAGGGTTCATGGTACTTTGACATCGCAGAAATCCCTGACCTTGTTATGAGGATGGTCATGTGCTTAGTCACTAAGCTTAATGATCAAGAAATCTGATGCAAGTAAACAAGTTATGGTTAAATATATGCCAAAATATATTAGAAGGGACCGTCTATAACTTATCTACCTTTATTGCGTATGAGATTATAAGCGGCACACAAGAAGGAGAAAAGAAACTATTTGGCAACATTCTCCTCACCATCAACTTCTCGAGAGATTGGAGTACTTGATGGGCTAGAAAAGTTTGTTTGGGAGTATCCGAATAGAATATCTTGGCCGTAAAAGGTTTGATAAGTATACATGTGAGACCGTGATGGCCGCTCACAAGGTGTGTCTAGAAAAATGGTATAAGCGAATGCACAACACATTTGGGGAAAAGTGGATGATCCTTGAGTATTTTCCCATGTTCACGGATGGAGAGGTATATTTTATAGTATATCAACCTTTCTACATTGGAAGGTTTACATTAATGAGATGGTATCAAGAGTCCATGGTGTAAGCTACCCTTCTCTTTCATCGTGTAATACTTCCAAGTAGGGTTCAATCAGTTTAAGGAGGCCAAAAGTCTAATTTTTGACCTTAGTGAGGTAGACCAAGACCAGCGTGAGTTGTGCGTGTAAAGTTTGTATACCCTAAGAAGTGCACATATTTGGAAAAGTATGTCTCCCATGAAGTACAGATGATGAAGTTGATAATGCTGCTGATCACCAAAATGAATGCAACAAGGGTATATCTATGCATAAGGCCTGATTTTGAGAAAGTATCCTATTTGGAAAGTGAAGTCTCCATTCCAGAAGACCCCATAGGGAGGAAAAATTCCACTCCAAAGAAGAGGGAAGTACAATAGGTGTAGGAGAAGAAGGCACCACACGTGCAAACAACACAATCTGTGGGCGTGCCAAAATAAAGTGCTAAGCCTAGCACTTACGTGCATAGGAAGAAGTCCCTAGTCAAGGAAAAGAACCTAGAAGAAGAGGTGCCAGAGCATGAAGGGTCCCTCACACATGAAAAATCACCAAGGAAGATGTCACCTTTTAAGGAGAAAGAGAAGGAAGAATCTCATATGCTGCAATCACTAGCTAGGAAGAAGCAGAAGGTGGTAGAAAATGTAGACTCAAAGGAAAAGAGAGCCTAGAAGCCTACATTGGTGACAGGGATGATGAAGAGCCCGAGGGAGGTCAAGACCATCCAATATATAATGTACATGACTCTGAGGAGGAGGAATATGAAGAGAAGAATGAAGAGGAGGAAGCAGATGATCAAGGAAAGGGGGTGAGTGAAGAGGTAAGCACCAAAAATAAAAAAACCACAAGCCTCACCAAGGAACAATTGGAATAATCCAAAGAAAGAAAATTATCGAGATCATCATTAAGGAATTGGTGGAGTAGGAGTTGGAGTGGAGTGTAAATAAAATTTTGAAGGAAATGGAAAAAGAGCATTGGGAAAGAATATGGTAGCATAGGTTCGAATCCCAATTTTGCGATAAGCTTTCCAAGGTTGTGTAAATAGGTGGGAAGGGCATAATGGTAGAAAAAGGGAAATGGATGGGATAAATTAATGATTCAAGCAAGGTGCTATGTGTGTGCTTCCAGAGCACTGTACTAATAGAACAACTCCTGGATATGACTTCATTTGATGAAGAAGGCGCATATCCATGAACCAGAAAGAAGTTATCTTGGGTGTTCGAGTCCCACACGGATGAAAATTAGTTTGAAGTAAGTTAGAGAGCACTGATGAACATGCCAGACCAAAGAGGAGTAAATCCCTTGGTGAATGCTCAACAATTGTCAAATGAGAAAGTTTGTAATGAACTCAACAAAGTTTTAGTTGATACTAAGGAAATTTTTTTTGGGAGGAATGATAGGGTGAGATTCCAAGAGGAGGAATTGGAGAAGAAAAAGAAGGAGCTCATTAAGAAGATCAAATACTTGAAGTAAGAAGATCTTATTAGTGTGCAAAGCTTAAGGCACAAACCGAAAGAAGATAAAGTAAGGGTGTGTGTAATACACAAGAAAATCGAGATGATAATGAATGTTGATGTCTTAAAGCATCCCGACCTAGCACTACCCAAGAAAAAATATGAATCAACCTTATAGTGTCTGGAGGATTTGACTCGCATCCTCACAATGAAAAGACAACCAATTGCTTTAGAATCTATAGAAGAGGCACTTTGAAACACCAAGAAAAGGAAGAGAAGTTAAAGGTTGTCGATATTTTTCTTTATATACAAAACTCCTTGCAGAGGTAAAGGTCACCACGCAAGTTGTTGAAGCTGCATATGAAAATTGCGCTAATAGAGATAGAGTGGCAAGCATCCTGGTCACTACACATGAAACAGAACTCAAGGAGTTTCAATAGAAGAATAAGGGGAACATAACAGAAAGGGATAAAATCCTAGCCAAGGTATAAAATAAGTTAGAATCTATCGAGACCTCGAAGGCTTGATCTAAAGATGGCTAAAGGAATTATACCCCCGCATCACTCGCATGATGGATGCACTTGATGACTTGGGAAAACAATTGGAGATTATTTTTGACAAAATGATTTCAAAAGGGGAGGAACTAAGTTTTTAGGGGCAAGTGCCCTAATTAGAGACCTCTCATAGCAGTTAGAAGCACAGAGTGAGGTTGATGTCTAGGAAAAACTAGAGGTAGAAATAGGGAAGGATTTCCCTCTCCTCCTTCAAAAATAAGCATTGTTCTCTTTCATTTCCCCATTATTTCATTCTTTATCCCAATTCTTTATTCCTTCATTATTTTTCCCACTATTCAGATCCTGTCATCCTTTATTAATTAAAGAGAAGTGTTTCCAAGGATGGGGAATAAGAGTAGTGTGGGGTGATGTTGGACCCTGCAATCGGCTAAGTATAAGAAGGCAGTGGGCACACGGGACCTATTTGAAGAAGGGCATGTGAGGTGAAAGCATGTAGGACAAGGGTTTAACAGATAGCATGGTTCCCATGTGAGGAAAGATAGGTGTTGGGACTTAGCCATATTTGGTGTTCCAAGAAACACATGAGAAAAGTGTGACCCATCTAGCATGCAGAGTGGATAAGGTGCTAGCCTGATAGCTGTATGGTCAAGAAAGGAATATTCCATGCATGTAATGGAAGGATCTAGAAAGACATCATTGCAAAGAGTGGAGAGCTTAGATCAAAGGAAGAATGCTCCATTGGAGGACCACATGGACACTTGACAACCGATCTGTTATCTCAGGAAGGCATGGTGGTGGAGACTAAAGCTATATATAGAGATGCTCGGGTAGAAGAAAGAGGATCAGAGGGGCATCATATAGTGTTTGGATAGGTAAATATCTGTAGAGATAATAGTGGGTAGGGCTCATTTTAATAGACCTCTTGGAAATTAGAGGTGGAAAATACATGGTGAATAACCCTGGAACCGGTTTCACTGAAAGGTGAATTTACCAATTTTTCGTAACTGATTTTTTTCCCACATTTTTTTGGGTTAGAGATACTAAAAGTTACACACACTGATGTGTGGTTGGCATGTGTCAACAAGGCTTATTAACTTGTGTCAACGAGGCTCATTGACACGTGTCAATAAGGCTTGTTGATACGCATCAACAGGGTTCGTTGACATGCGTCAACAAGCCTTATTAACGCACATCAATGAGCCTTCAAAACCTTAGTTTTTCCCTATAAATACTCTCCCACTAGTCATTTTCATGTTTACACTTTCCGGATCTCAAATTTTCTTGTATACAGGAATCCATTATCTAGGTCAGGTATAATCAATCTCAAGGACAACTACAATGGTGATTACAAGTGCATCCTAAGCTCAAGACAAAAATCAAGAGGAAAATCTAGTCAACCCACAAGCCCTATCTATGGGAAAGATACTCTACAGAAACCCCTTGTTCCCCACATCCAGACTTTTTACAAATGAATTCAAAATACAAGGATTTGATCAAGGCATATGAGTTTGGTGGGCTTGTTAAGATGCCCCATTTTGAAACACACCATGATATTTTGAACTACCTTCTCTCCTTGTACAATACAAAGGATGACCTGTTTAATGTTACTGTGGACGACATTTGAATGTTTCAATTCAGTATCGACCTAGCTGATATTCATCGGTTTACAGGGATGCCATTCAAAAATTTACCCATTTTTATAATGAAGGAAACACTCATCGAAGACAATAAGAAATACCTCGAATCAACTTTCGCCCATGTTGATTGTAAGTGTAAATTGTTTTCATTCGTCATTTTGTATTCATTTTCTAGTTTTTATACAATTTAAATTTATCTTAAATCCAATGCTTTTTTTGGCATTTGTAGCTCATGTCAATAAATCTAGACATGGTGTGGATAGGCAAGGAATTGAACACCATGTTATTGCTCTGCTATGATTTCCTTCTTTCAAGATAGAATAGTTTTTAGGGTCAACAAACAGATATACCAAATTGGGCCATTGCATACATTATTGCAACTTTCGTAAAGCAAAAATTTGATTAGTGCACCTTTTTATAAAAAAATAAGAACTGACATTACAAATGCAAAGCTTTTAGAAAAACTAGTCATTCACACCACAAACTATCTCCTTGGCCTTTATTATGAGGCTCTTTTAAATTTAAAATACAAACCAATTCCCACTTGCACAGATGAGGCATTGATGAATTTGTCAATTCCATTTCAAGAACAATAGGTATAAACTATAAAGTTTGTATTTCAACATTAGACTGACAACATGTATTAACTATTTACTGTTTGCAAAGAATATTTTTGGAGGCCCTTCCCCGAAAAAAAGGTGGCATCAAGAGGAAGAGGCCAACAACACGCTGAGGCATTGGGAGATTCACAATCTGAAATGGAATTTCACTCATCTCCGAACCACCAACCATTTGAATTCGTTAAACACCAGAGAAGTAATACCCTTACATGTATTATTTACAAATTCCAAATTTGTATTTTCATTTTCCCATTTAAATTTTACCATATTGAATTGACATACAATTGTATGTTGATGACATCATAGGGCTTTGGACCATACACGTGCTTCTCAAAGTCAACCATCTTCCCCAACTCACTCATTCAGCACATGCATTTGTGTCTTCTCAAAAACCACCTCAAGCAATCCCAACAACAGATAGATCAAAAACCACCAATTACTACTCCAACATGGCCACCTCAAGCACCGCGACAAGCTACCCATCAATAATAAGGTATAAATTTTGAATAGTACTTCATTTATATTTATAGTTTTTACATAGTTTAACAGTTTTCTATGATTCCTCTTGATCATTTCAACACATTACAGTCCTTCGCCTTCGTATAAACATCAGCATCACCCCCTCCTCCACCAATAATATTCAAAATTCCAACCAGAGGATCAGGAAAAAAGAATATTAGTAAACGCATGCCAATTTCTTCAACCCCTAGTGGGACACTAAACATTGCCTCCTTGTTTTGAATTACAACCCTCTCACTCAGTGGCTTTCCTAGTGCAATGGGCATATCAATTTTAAATAATATAAATTTAGATGAAGATTACTTGGGCATTGATATCAATGACCTAACATTATTTTTCAATACATGTGAGATGATTCAAGGCCAACAGGTATACTTCTATTTCAACATAATTTATTCAACTTTCATTACATTTCACTTTAGATTTATTTTTTTGAATATTGATTTATTTTATCAAAAATAGGATCAAGCCACCCAAAGGTAGAAAGAAGTAGCAGTCGATCAACCCAAAAGCCCCGATACCTCTCCAACGAGATCATCTTCTTCGATACGATGGTGAACAATTTCTAGCTTTTACTTTAGAGAACTTAATTGGTTATGATTGTCAATCCCATATTGATGAGTTTATTCTATGCCATATCATTCAGCTCATAGAATGGGAGAGAAGGGCTAAAGTACTAATCAATGAGATAATAAGTTGTTATGAAAATTATTTGCAAAGGGATAGTTTATACGCTGCAGTCTAGAATCAACTTGTAAAAATGGAATCCTTACTTAACCAAGAAAGTAGTGGGACCTGTCATGTATAATAACAACTATAAAGATGAAATTTTGGATAAGACATCAAACAAATTGGAAAATATTAGTGCTAAGACCCAAACATATTTTAACAAATGGTCTAAGGATAAAGATCTGCAGTAGCTTGCATATGCTGAGAGAGATAGAGCGGTTGTAAGTATTATAACTTTCAAACAATATTTTTGTTAATTTGAAATTTTATTATTTTAGTAATATGTTTAATTGAAATCAATTTTTTTATACAATTGAAATATGAAAATTTGAAGAGTCAAGCAAAGGTTTTATAAGTTCACTTGGAAACCACAAAAATAGTTTATCCGCAATGAAGAATTTGAAGGAAAATATTATTTTCGTTAACAAAAAAACAATACACTGAAGCGGATAATTAAAGAGCATGGCTTTGACCCTAAAATTTTATTCAAAACCAAGGTAGCTACTGATCCAAATTTGCTATCCCATGGAGATGCGACAAAGCAAGAAGAAATAATTGTAAAGAATCTACACAAAGGTCTACTGGAAGATCTCATAAGTTCTAGGATTATTTTTTCCATTGGGAAATGGGTACATGTGGAGAAGCCAGTGGGGAAAGGATTACAAGAGTGGAAAGGGGTAAACAAATTTGAGGGTTGAAAATTTTCATTATTGAGTGTGGAAACTTGAAAATAGAATCAGATTTGAAAATTTAAAACATTGAATGTGATGGTCATGGCATTTGAATTTTATTATCTGGATTTGAAATTTGAAACTTGAATATGATAGCCTTTGAAAATTTGAAATACTATATAATCTTTAATTTTATAACTTCCTATATATTATGTATAGAATTTCTAGATTGTATATGGTGTTTATGTTTCTTCTCTACTTGTAATGATGATTGCATTAGATGTGGATGATGACATTAGAATAGAATCATAGTCTCATAGATATGGATTATCATGAATTGTATGTGGACATAGATTTATCTTCAAGCACGATCATGGAATATGGATGATGATAATGGATAATTGTTTTAAGAAAATTTGGAATGTAGTACAACAGAGACATTTAAACGTTCTCAAAATCTTCTTCTCTATACTTGTTATGATATGATGACATTAGAATGGATATAGATTATGATGAATGATGATAATGGATAATTGTTTAAAAAAATGGAATGTGTTAGGACAGAGACATTTCTACACATTTAAAATAGATAAATAATTATTTTAATAATAATTGGAGTGTCAAGATTATGATAATGATATGGTGAATTTAATAATAATTGGAGTGTCACGATTATGATATGATAATGATATGATATATATGGATGATGATGAATTTTATGTGGACTTAGATTTAGCTTCAAGCATGATCGTGGATGATGAATTGTATAATGGATCGTGGATTATGAATTGTATAATATGGAAAAATCTTCCTCTCTTTATAAAATTTGATTATGTGATTTTATCCCAATTTTTTTAAAAATATATCAAAGAATTTTGCAAATATAAAAATAAATTAAACATAATTGTAAAAATCAAGAAATGTCATATGATATGGTTTAAGTTACCTTTAGTGTTTTAGATGGGTCTCAAATCATCCTTCGTAGTGTGTTAGATCTTTGATTTTAAAAAACTCAACACGAGAAATGGATTAGTAGATAGATGTGTGAGTTGCCTAATGTTGTCGGTCTTGAGAAGTGCAAGCTTCGTGGATGGATGTCAACCCATGTTTTTAAAAAAAAGATGAAATAATTGTATTTAAAAAATGTAAATTTATATACCTGTAACATCTTTAATGATAACAAGAGTTGAAACAAAATTAAAGATGAAAAACAATAAAAGTAAGGTCAAGGAGATACCTATTTAAAGTCTGAAACAATCCATTATTAATAGCTTCTTCAAAATCTATGTTATTTTCTTGTAGAGTGTGACGATACGCCAATTCCACTCTCATCATTCGGAATGGTTGTATTTGTAGAAATGTATTATTCACACCTCTTCTTTTGCAAAGGGAATTCCAATGAAAAATTTCTCTATCGAAAGGAAAGGTTTACATGGAGTATCGAGATACATAAAACCTCATCCAACTTTCCATATTTTTATCCAACCTGTTTCTCAGTTTTGATTTTATAAATGACAAAGCACTGAAAACCATTTCATCCTCCACAGACTCCCAAAATAATTGTTTGGCATAACTCATATAATCTAAAATATTCACCGATGTCTTCTTGTAAGATAGAACTTTGATAGATTCCTCGCCACATCCTTGTAATAAGCACCACTTTCTTAAGGTTTTTCTAAATTTTTATATTGGTTCCTCATTGTTGTTGCTGAACATTTGTTGTTTAAAACTTTAATAAATCAGCATTCAAAGTATACCTTTGATTTCCATACCCTTGAACTCGAAGTGTTTGTGAAATGTTCCATTATTATACCCATGGATTTATGGAAATTATTTCTTATAAAGTTTGCATGACCACCTTCAGTATTCCAAAAATTAGGATTCATCACACCCATTGCTTCAATAATTTTATCTTTGGAGAAATTTTCTCTAATTTTTGATGATAAGGATTCTAATTTTTTTAAGCTTTATTCTTTTTTAAACTATAACATGACTCAAAGAGTTTACGTTTCATGCGAACATCTTCCCATTCTGATCCTATAATATCTTGACATTTTTACAAAATGTGTAGTGGTATGTCCCTCCCATTAACATTGATGTAGAGGTAATCGTGGATATTAAATCTCAAATAGTTAGTGGGATTTTAAAGATCTTATCAAGCTTTCGAATTCTCAAAAATAGGTGTATCAAAACTATCTTGGGAATAGTACAAGATATCAAGAATTTGACATACCATTTTTCTCATCCATATAAAATCCATAATATAGATTGATCTCCCATGTGCATGCTTCATCAATGTATTGATCTCCTACAACATTGGAAGAATACTAACCAATGTAAGCAATGTCTCCAAAGCAATTAAACGGAACAACATGTCCCTCGCCCTATCAACTTTATGATGATATTTGTGCATGAAACCAGCTAACAAAGGATACTCCTCATGAACTTTGCATGTAGGTTCATACAAAGATATCCATCTCATCTCAACATATTTCAGAATTTTTTTGCCATTTGTAATTCCAATTACAAATTTTTGGAACTCAAGAAATCACTTTGGGATGCTAGCCATATAGGCATGAATTTCTCTTATAAGGTATTCTAATTTAGAAAATTCATAGTTTCTTAGCATTTTATACCCTAAATTCATTATGTGAGCCATACAAAGAATTGGTAGCATATATGGGGCCACTATTGTTTGTAATATAATACATAGCCCTGTTTGGTGACCCTACATGATAGATGCACCATTTGCTCGAATCATACCAAATTCGTAGCAATTTTATAATCAGTCATTCCGAAATATCTTTCAAATGAGAAACAACTATTTTATGTAGGTTTTTGGCATTATAGTTTTCAACCATTTTCATAACACCCAATAGATGAGGTGTCCTTATATGATTTTCTAAAGTATAAACTTGGATACATACCAATGCAAAGTTGTTTGTCGACTATTGTGACTTCATCAATTGAAAGAGAGATAAACTTTGATTTTGGTACATTCTCTTTCAAATCTTCTTTCTCTATTATTGAAAGGCATTTTTCCATTTCCCATCCACTACTTTTAGAACAATGAGACTAAGGTATATTCAACATTTCATTATATTGATACAAAAATTTAAAATTAAGGAAATCTAAAATTAGTCTTCCTTTCTTTAGTATGTGAAATAAAGTAGAGAATCGTATGAGTTTTGCATGTAGATGTGTTTGATTCATCTTACCAATTTGTGATGTGATCATTCCTTCCTTTTCTGTGAGATGTCTACATTTTTTCCGCTTTGCTTCATAATCCACTCGCGTATTTAACATGCATGCATTCTTGTTTATTTTTCCACCTGTGTGTTTTAATTTTCTAGCCATCCACCCCCATTACAGTCAAATATTGTTTTCCACAATGTTTTTCTATAGTGTCCAACTTCATTTACATTTTTGTTGCTTTCCCAATTTCCATGTACATATTGTACATGTACATTCAGATGGGATATCTTCTGAATTAGATGATTATACAAGTTTGATAAATAGAAATTTGGCAGCCCAATAAAACTTGTATGTCCTGCCAATGGTCCACATATTCTTGTTCATTTTCAATGTTTTACTTTTTTGAGTAGAATTTTGAGCAATATCACAATCACCTGGTTTCCTCTTTTGTGAAATAGAATTTGAATTTAATTTTTGTATTCCATTTTGCTAAGTATTTGTATGTGTGATATCTTGATGCACTCCTGTCAGCAACCACGTTTTCAAAAAATAAGATGAAATAATTGTATTTAAATAAATCTAAATATATATATCTGTAATATCTTTAATGATAACAAGAGCTGAAACAAAATTTAAGGTGAAAACAATAAAAGTAAGGTTAAGGAGATACCTATTTAAATCTGAAATAATCCATTCTCAATAGCTTCTTCAAACTCGATGTTCTCTTCTCAGAGTGTGATAATACACCAATTCCACTCTCATCATTGGGAACAATTGTACTTGTAGCTATATTATTCACACCTCTTCTTTCGCAAAGGGAATTCCAATGCGTAATTGCTCTATCGAAAGGAAAGGTTTCCATGGAGTAGCGAGATACATAAAACCTCATGCAACTTTCTAGATTTTTATCCAACCTATTTCTCAGTTTTGATTTTATAAATGATAAAGCATTAAAAACCCTTTCGTCCTCCACAAACCCCAAAATCATTGTTTGGCATAACTCATATGATCTAAAATATTCACTGATGTCTTCTTGTAAAATAGAATTTTGATATATTCCTTGCCATATCCTTGTAATAACACCACTTTTAGAAGGTTCTTCTCAATTTTTCTATTGGTTCCTCATTGTTGTTGCCAAATTTGTTGATTGAAACTTTAACAAATCAAAATTCAAGATACCTTTGATTTCTATACCCTTGAACTTTGAAGTCTTTGTGAAATATTCCATTATTGTACCCATGGATTTATGGAAGTGCTTTCTTACAAATTCTGCACTACCACCTTCAAAGATTCCAAGAATTAGGATTCATCATATCCATTACTTCAAGAATTTTATCTTTGGAGAAATGTTCTCTAATTTCGATGATAATGATTCTGAATTTTTTTAATCTTTATTCTTGTTTCAACTATAACAGACTCTAAACATATTACGTGTCACGGAACATCTTCCTATTCCGATCTTTCTTGAAGTTTTTGGAAGTTTTTGCAAAATGTGTAGTGATATGTCCCTCCCATTAATAGTGATGCAGAGGTGATCATGGATATTAAATCTGAAATAGTTATCTCTATGATGCAAAGGTGATAATTGAAAGAGAGATAAAAAAATTTAAACTCTCTTTCAAATCTTCCATCTCTATCATCAAAGGAATTTTGCCATTTCCCATCCACTACTTTTAGACCAACGAGATTGAGGTATGTTTAGCATTCCATTATAATGATAAAAAAATTCTAAATGGAGGAAATATGAAATCGGTCTTTTTATTTAGTATGTGAAATAAGTAGAGAATTGTATGAGTTTAGCATGTGGATTTGTCTCGATTTATCTTACTAATTTGCGATGTGATCGTTCGTCCCTTTTCCATGATTTTTCTACAATTTTCTACTCCGCTTCATAATCCACTGTGTATTTAACATGCATGCATTCTTTTTAAGTTTTCCATGTGTTTGTTTTTATTTTCTAGCCATCCACTCCCATTATAGTCAAATATTGTTTTCCACAATGTTTTTCTATACTGTCCAACTTCATTTGCATTTTTGCTACTTTCCTAATTTCCACGTACATATTGTACATGTACATTCAAATGGGATCTCTTTTGAATTAGATGATTGTAAAGGTTCAATAAATGGAAATTTGGCAGCCCAATCAAACTTGTATGTCCTCCCAATGGTCCACATTTTCTTGTTCATTTTCAATGTTTTACTTTTTTAGTAGAATTTTGAGTAATATCACAATCATTGTATTTCCTCTTTCGTGAACCAAAATTTGCATTTGATTTATGTGTTCCATTTTTGTGAGTATTTGTATGTGCGATATCTTGATACACTCTTGGTTGCACCCCAACAAGAATAATATCTTCAGGATATGGCATCTCGAGTTATATCTTCAAGATTTGGCATATTATCGTAGGTGTCATTTGTTTGATACTGTGTAGAATGCATGTCCACCTCAATATTACCTTCCACATAGTCAGTATTGTGATTATTTCTAGTGGTAGCTATATGGTTGTTGGTAGTTACAATATCTGTATCAATAGAGTTTCCAAAATAGTTGAATAGGGACTTCCATATTTATTAGTTACTTTTAGGGTATTTAAATTATGAGGAATAACACCTTCCATTATTCTGAACAGAGTCTTGTGTCAGCAAAAGAACCAATTTATGCGTTAGAGATAAAATTCTTGTCATAAGTCTCGCAATACCTCCTTGTTGCATGTCAACAACTAACCCCCTTGTCACACATCTGCAATACCTCCTTTTCATGCATCAACTATATCTCTCACGTAAATAATAACTAACCCCTTATCACACATCTATAATACCTCCTTGTCACATGTCAACTATATCCCTATCGCACGTCAACTATATCCCCATGCACGTCAACAAATAACTCCTTTTTCATGTGTGAGAAAATTTAATGGGTCACGTCGCAACAAATATCATTTATAACCCGACTCTTAACTACTAACAAGCTAACAACAATCTCTAGTGCTTAGAGTATGCAATTTCATGGTATTGGTAAGGTATTGGTGGTAGTACCGTAGTATACTACCCAACGAATCACCTAGGTTTTTATAGGAGATGTTTTCAAATGTAGGTGAATCCAACCCCAAAAAATATATATACTATAAATTTTAGGTGAATAGGACACCGACCCGCTCCGAAAAAATCACCTTTTCAAATTTCCCTAAAATGAATTTTTTTCCATATTACAAATATTTTCCACTAAAATTATTGCTGATAGTGGGTTCTATGGGTTAAGGTCCTCATTAGGAAGACTGTAGGATAAATTTCATGTTTAGGGGATGGGTCTCAGTAATGGGTTTTTGTAATGTGGAAAGCATATCTTAGGTTCCCGATGCATGACTCGATTTGCATTCTTATATTGGTATGTTATGGTGTTAATGAATTTAATGTGGTTATTGAACTGTTAACATGAATATAAGGTTTTATTCTAAATAATATATGTTATTCATGAGCGTAAACCTCAAGGCATTTCCTTTATGTTATGAATCGGTTTTGTATTTTATTTGATACTTATCTTTTGTTATCCGAATGGATGCATTGATATAATACTTCATCCTAAGATCTCTAATGAATTCATGGTTCTTTTCTTTCCTGCATCTAAATATGTCATTAATGATGTATTCTCACACAACTCACATAAAGGAGGGGCTCAACACCTATGCGTACCTTAGGTGATCTCCAAGTGCCTGTTGGGTGATAGGCTAGTGCGCATGGGATTAGACTGTTGTTGTAAGGGTATAAAAATGACTACATTAGATCATTTCGGGTGGTTTGGGCAATCGGATATGCATATTAATGGCATGAAAGAAGTTTTCTAGCTTTTCACCAACCAAATCCACTCATATTTTGAATTTGAATGTCTAGCACTATAGCCCACGTCAGCCAAGTTATTGATTGAGATTAGGCGTGTGCCGATCAAAGCTCTATAACCAAAGATATGGTTATCTGAATATTGTTGGAGTCCTTTGCACATGTAAGACACATGGTGCACATGGATTGGCTGAAAGGATGACCAAATTTGCAAATATTCTTTTTGTTTGTGGCACGTGTCTCTCATTGATTTGCTGCAAGGATTCAATGCCCTATTGGAATGCTTTGATTGGTTGTGTGTAGAACACTCAAGCGTGTCAGAGAATGATGTGGAAAAGAATAACATAGAGGATGGTGTAAAGGTATGAATGTAGAATAATGAGGTGTGGGATGATGATAAAAGGAATGCATGTGAAGGTAACACGCATGGGAAAAATGATGAACGGGAGGAGGAAGAGACATATGTCATTGGCACAATCATTATATAATTATGTGTAGGATGTGAGGGAAGGGTGCACAGTGGTTCCCAAGGACTTATCCATTTTTTGGAAGTAATGTCAAAGCATGTGGGAAGGGTGAATGTGATGTTGAGAAGAATCCAAGTGTGCAAAGAGTACGCATAAGGGGAGAAGGATGGAATAAAGAGGAAAAGGAAAATGGAAAATAATGAATGGAGGGAGAAGTGTGTAGGGTGCACGAGGAATATGCCACCATGAAAATGTGCCAAGTGAGCAAGAGAAGTGCATGCAACCTACATGTAGAACCATAAAGCCAAAATGGGGAGATGAGTTACCTAATGACTAGGAGAGTTATTGTGGATAATAGTTATAAACCTAGATTTTAAGCATGTCCAAGACCATATAGAAGGGTCATGACTATACAAACTCCTTAGAATAAGTTTTATGGTTTTGACTAGTTATAGATTTAGGTTATAGTTTCAATAATGAAACATTTCCAGTCCTAGATCTACATATTCCTACAACATGCCACCTAGACTCTATTGTATCCACATAAAGTCAGATATATAAACTCATTCCCTTATGTTTTGAAAATTTATAGATCAATCGTCACTTTAAAAAGTATTATTTTGAATTGTGTAATTAATTTTGTAAGTTTATTAAATATTAATATCTACCTGTATCAATATTGATGCTTTTTATGTATGTTAAATAAGAAAATATTGTATAGCTGTTCTGGGCTTCGTTGTTCTTTGCTGTAACTTTTGTGCTTTGCTACAGCTTCTCTGCTCCTCTCTCTTATTCCGGATTTTAGGCCTTCTTTTGTACACAAGGGTATAGTCCCTTTCAAAAACTATTTACCAATATTAAAAAAAAATAAGAAAATATTGTTAACATAAAAAGGGTGAGATCAAATTTCTCAAAAAAAGTCAAATCATTTAGTGAACATGACATTCTCTAATCAAACATCATAGCCATAACCCTTGTGACCTCGGGGTATCTTTTTTGAAGAATATATTATTGTGTTATTTCATTGTTATCATCTCTTTTCATTTTATATATCCTTCCCTTCTATTCCATACCGATTTAGTCCTCAATTATTCGATCAATTCTATTGAGAATCTTGGGATTTTACCTCCTAATCATAAGCATCATAGTGTCATGGATTCTTTTATTCCTACTTATATTTATCTTCTTAATCCACTTGCACATGATATTTTCTTACACAATCTTGAGACCTATAGTGAACACTCATATGATTATGACCATAATGAGGAAAACAATGTAGATCAAGACCATGTATATCTCTTACCTAATTTTTGTGCTCAACTCTGTGCTAATCCACATCATATTAATCCTATTATCAAGATTATACATTTTGCTAAACTTTCTCATGACCAAAAACCTAATCACATTAATTTTCTAGATACATCTCAACCTTTATCTACTCTACCCACATCTCGTTGTGTCTACCTTCTTAGGGAACATAACATTATTATGTAAAATGTGTCTATGCATAATCTCGTAGCCTCTATTACCACTACACCACTTATCTACCATCATAATGGATCATGCATCTTTATATTGTGCATAAACTCTTGATTACCTTGTTCATTCTTTTGCAAGCAAAATTTTACAATTGCAACAAGGTATCTCTCATACTTCTAATGTTATGGAATCTTCTAAATTATTGCATAATACACTTACACCTAGATTTGTTTCATACCCTTCTCCTATTGGTTGTGTTACACCTAACATTATTATATATCATGGAAACAATGACTCCCAAGAGCATATTATATCATTTCATGTTGCTTTCTTTTACTTGTGCATTTAATGATATATTTTTACCACGTTATTCTCTAAGATCCTTAAGGACTTTTCTCTCAATGGTTTTATGATCTCCCCACACATTATGTGTGCTCTTTTACTACATTGGAAAATTTATTTCTCACATAATTTTCAATCAACATTAGGGATACGATAATTTATTCCCGAATCTCCAAACTCAAATAAGAATATGACGAGAATATCAATGATTGTGTCTTGCATTATAGAACAATTCTCACTAAGATGAACACCATATTCCTTTTTGTTCAAAGTTTGTGTACTACATTAAAATAATCATTCATGTTTGATAAGTTCCAATATTTTTACCACTAATTCCATACATTGAAAGAGTGTGAAGCGAATACATTACACATTAACAAAATAAAGTACGCTTATAGTTCCCATAATCTATCAAATGCCAAATTCCAATGAAAATATAATTTTAAATTCAAATCTAATTACCGTAATGTTTCTTCTAAAAACTATTAACGTTGTTTCTTAACCTACTATGCTACAATTAAAACCTACAATATGAAAATTAACATGGCTACATTGACCTCTACGGATGGTTTTAAAGAAAATAATTGAGTGCAATTTCATGTCTATCCCTCCACATTTTGAGGTTGATACAAGAAATCCTAAAAGTAAGAGATTTAATGCTAACACTTATTGTAATTATCATAAATGTATTGGTCACTCTATAGATATATGTCTTAAGATAAACCATGTTATTCAAGATATTATTGATTCTAATGCAATTGAATGGGATGAGAACACTAAAACTTCTAAGCTTACTAATAACAATGCTAAGTTGAAAATATTTAATGATCCACTTCCTAAGCATACTAATGACATGTCTACTTTGGAAATCCATAACACTCGTCATGTAGTTCCACCACAAAATTCCTATGATCATCCACTTGATGTTATGATTGACACCATTATTCACTCTTCTACACTAATCGCTTATTTTAATGATTCTGATATAGAGTACTCACTTATCTCTGACACATTATCTATTCCAATCTCTATTCATCATATTCCTATTCAGGGTGTCTTGGTTATTCCAAATAGGAAGGAAAATGTTTATGCATGGCCATTACTTCAATCACTTGGCATTGATTTTGAGAATCTTATGCTTGATTTTGATCCACACTTTTGATGCATTACACTACCCATTACAATTTTTTCTATCATATAAAAAATCATAATTGGTGACTAAATATGTTAATACTAGAGTTTTACATTTATGTCTCCCTTAACTACACATTCTTAGGGTTTTTACATATGTAGTTCATTAGTGCGTAAATTTTGTTCACCATCGTAGGTCTTCCCTATTTGAGGTATTCCTTTTATGGATTTCTCTCCTAATGTTTCTAGTTCTACAATTTATATCCCTCTTCCTACTACATCTACAGATATGTCTATTGTTTCACACACTACTTCACATAGCACTAGTCTTCCCTAGTATAAAGATAGGAATGTTAGTGAAAAATTACAACACCTGTTATTGCTTTTGGTCTATGTGAGAGGTAATTAGTGTAATTTTCATAACATGGGATTATCCTGAAGTGTGGGACCTTGCAAGTAGGATAACCCTCTAGAGAAATTTGGTTCTTCTCCCTAAACTAGTGCCATAACTAACCCAAAATGTAGAAAGATAACTAATCTAATCCTACCCTAATGCTTTCCAAGGAGACATGGATAGAAGGATGCATGAAAAGTAAAACCTACACTAAGAGGGTGATACACCAAGAAGAGGGGTGTTGAACAATTCTCCTACATGAGAATGAAAATAAACAAAATGAAGAGGGTGGTCAAGCACCAAAAATAAAAACCTATGATAAAACCACTTCCATTAAGCACAATCAAATTTGGACCTATAATAGATAAAGGACATACACAATATACCCATAAACATGAATAAAGGTAAGCTAAAAAAACAACACTAGACTAGGATAGATAAAAACAAAAATAAATTATTTTATTTCTCCAATGATTTTACACAATGATTCATTACATGGGAAAGAGGCAAGATTTCTATTAAAAATCTCAAAAATGGAGGCTTGAATTTCCACAAATCACTCACAGGTGAGAGAGAAGGGAGGAAAGATACAAGAATGTCCAACATTGTAAAAATTCCCTCCATTACATTTTATAGAAGAAGAGATGAGAGAGAAGGAGAAAATTTCAAATCCATGCTCCAACCACCCCCAAAATTCATCATGGCACCTACAAAAAGTATGGTATTTCTTGAACAACCCATGTTGCTTGTAATTTGCCTTGTGCAAGAAGGAATGGCTCCCATACTTGTAATCATTTAAATCTTGCACTGCTATGGCCTTATTCTTCCTAGGACTTCATCATGGTTTTAATCTCACCTAGCCTCCGAATTTTCCAATTTTAATTGCTCCATGTTGTGTGGCTCTGAAATATATTTCTATCAACTATAATTTTGTAGAAGATTGATGAAAATTGAGGAAGTTATGAAGGTTTTTGTATTTCTTGGTTTTTAGTTTATCTCCTCACTCACTCCACTAAACCATACATTGAGCTCCTTGGGTGACTCAATTCACTTACCACTTCATTACTCCACCTACCAGCTTTCCACCATGGGCACCAAGCTTCCTTGTATCTTGTTTGGGTTCCTAGTTGCATCACATTGGGAGAGATTTGCATTGTGTTTTAGATTACCCGCTTCGCTTCCAATTTTCTTATCTCGGTGACCGAGCTATATACATGTTTTTCAGTGGTGGTATTTGATGATGCCTTTTCATCATATTTTTATGGTGTTCAAATGTTTTCCCAAACCTAACCTATGCATCAATTTTCCCAAAACCTTGATCCCCGATCCCCCAATTGAATTCCACCTGCCTAGTAGGCATGGAACTCACAGTGCACCGACACCACCAATCGAAGTGCTGTTGATGCAAATTCACAACACCCCTGGTTGCACATCAGATTTCTAGGTTGATGTTCATGCATCCAGTGTGATTGCATAACATTGAATCCTTTCTCCAAGTGTGGGACTTGAAAAATGAGAAAGAATTCTCCAGAGAAAGGTTGTTCCTATTCCTCTGCTTAGATGCACCAAGGAAACGCAAAGGTTTACCCAAGAAATCCTAAACTAACTACCAAGTAGACAGGGAGAGAGAAATGCATATAAATAAAACCTAGACTACGGAGGTGATGCACCGAGGAATGAAGAACATAAGCTTTGCAAAAATAAACACGCAGACCATATATAGATGCAATACCACACCATGCACAGTAACCAAAATGCAATGAGAGATCAAAAAGACAACAATGGATACATGAGAGGATTTAAATTCAATCACGATATATATATTGCTCAAAAGATCGATTTAAATACATTGCAATGGCCAAGAGGCACAATGGCATTACAGGTCTATGTGGGAGGATTGAAAACTCCACGAATTCTCTTGCAAGGGGAGAGAAGGGAGGGGTTGCAAAATAGAAATGTCCAACATTGAAAGAAGCCCCTCCTTACAATTTATAGGAAGAATGAGAGAGAAAAGAGAGAGAATTCAAATATGCCCCAACCACCTCAGAATGCACTTAACTCATCTCATTATGGCGGGTTAGCGGCGGATCATGTCAAAATGGCGGGCTGCCTAATGTGAAGCGGCGAATCTGCTCATTGCATTAAAGTTGTTTGTTGAAGCATTACTTCTGCTTATTATTTCGTGCCAGAGGTGTCTTCTAATTTTCTCTCTTTAAACTGAACCAAAATGCAAGATTGACCCTAGAAACGTGTAGAGAATCTCACAATCTTTCCGCTGATATAAAGAACGCACAACCGAGCTCGGATTGAAAGTTATGTCGATCTGAAGATTTAGGGCACGGAACAGACCAAAACGGATTTTGAAATATTTTCCCGCGCTTCGCCACCCGAACGACACGTGGCAAGCTCTGATCCGATGAATGATTCTCTCTCCTCTACTTTTTGGTGGGATTTCCTTTGAAATCTCCTTGTGGGCCCTAGCTAAGACACGTGGCATTATTTCATTGGTTTGGATCGGTGCTCGAAAACTCACCCTTTGAATTTTTGACTTTTCTCTTGTGAGGACACGTGGCAACTTCTGATTAGTCCGCGGGCCTGCCAGCTCTTTCGCGCCCTTTGCATCTTTTTATCCCGGATGTCCCAAACCGTTTGGGACAAAAACCTCCGATCTGCCCGAAATGGGCTTCCTTGTCCCTCATTTGGCCGATGACACGTGGCGCAATTTATTGGCTTTCGGCTTTTTCGGTGATCCGCGTCCTGCGCGTCCCTTTGTCCCCTTTTACTTTGTGCTCTTTGTGCTGATTTCGGGCAAACCGGCCGGTTCGCATCCATTTGTCCCACTTGTCCCATTTTGCTTTGGGTACTCGGCCGTTTTTTCTGCCTTTCGGCCGGCCGCGCCTTTTGCCTTGTCCGCTGTCCTGCAGGCGTCCCTCTCAAAGCAGCTTAGCCAATTTTTTTCCCCTTTTTCGGCCGGATTGGCTTTTCACGCCCGCCGCGTACTTTTGTCCCAAATGTCCCGATTGCTCCTTGGGCCACCTGGAGGCTTTTCGGCCGATCCGCGCATTTTTGTCCCAAATGTCCCGATTGCTCCTAGGACTAGGACTTAACCGATTTTTCACGATTTTTCCTGGATCAACCTATTTTCCTTTCTGCAACTTTTGATGCATGTTATCGAAATTTACCCCGGGGGGTGAAATTTTGACAACAATTTTGACGACTCGGCGGGGTTACCTGCCTGCTAGGTAGAAGATCAGTGGCCTTTTAGCGATCCATTGGGCATGGAGTTAAGCAATAACCTGAAACAAGCCTGATACTGCAACTTCCTCTCCAGCAACACTCTGAACTGTAGAAAACAACCTGAGAGCAGCGAAACCTGTGCCAAAGCACTTAGGGAAATAGAAACCTAACTACAACAGGACAATGTGCATACGCACTTAGAGGAATTAAGAAAAATCTAAACTAATATTTACAAGGGTAAAACATTTCTCTTAGTAGCAATGTTTAAGATAGATTCCGTTAACCGGAATCGGAAGTTCCTCTCCATCCAATGCAGATAATTGGAAGGCATTACTATTTTTGCATCCCGTGACCATGTAGGGACCACTCCAGATGGCATCAAACTTGGAATGTCTTCCTGGTTTTGCCCGATCTGCATCCCATTTCAGAACCAGGTCCCCTTCCTGGAAGGTTCTTGCTCTAGCTCTCTTATCAAACCATCTTTTTACTACGGCCTGATCATTTTCAATCGTCTGAACTGCATGTTCTCTGATTTCTTCTAATTCCATCAATTCCACATACCTGACCTCCATTGGTTCGAACTCAGATAACTCAAGCTGCTTCATGAGCTCCAAGGCTGGCAATTCTAATGATATAGGCAATACTGCCTCCTTCCCATAGACCAACTTGTAGGGAGAATTACCTGTAGACCTCTTTGGTGTTATTCTGTCAGCCCATAACACTGATTTTAGCCTTGTATGCCATGTTCTTTGATTTTCATCCAGAGTCCTTCTGATGATTTTTAGCAAATTCTTGTTTGTGGACTCTGCCTGTCCATTACCCTGCGGGTAATAATTTGAAGAGGTGCTCAAATAGATTCCATTCTTGACAGCCCATTCTGTAATTTTTGAACCTATGAATGCTAATGCATTATCTGATATGATGGTGGCCGGCACACCGAACCTGGTTACTATCCCTTCATAAAAGTCTAGTATGCTAGACTCACTTGCCTCTTTGAGCGCTACTGCTTCGGTCCACTTGGTGAAATAGTCTGTCACTGTAAGAATCCACTTGTGGCCTTGACTCGAATTGGGATTGATGAATCCAATGAAGTCCAATCCCCATTGTATGAATGGATGATCTACTGAAATTGGACGAAGGGGAAGTGCTGCTAACCTTCCTTTCCCTGTGAAGAATGCACATTTCTTGCATTTCTTAACCCATGAGTAGCAATCATTGAATACAGTAGGCCAATAGTAACCAGCTTTCATGATTTTGAGAGCTGTTACTCGTGATGGGGTGAAATGGCCTCCTGCCTCCCCGTCATGGAACTCTCGTAAGATCCTCTCAATCTGACCTGTCCCAATGCATCTCAATAGAACACCGTTGATGTCTTTTTTAAACAAAACACCATCAACAAGCACATAAGGAACTGTTTGTAATCTGAAGTACCTTCTTTTTGCTTTGCTCATTTCTGGAGGGCACATGCCCATCTGTAGGAAATGTATCATATTCTGAGTCCAACAGGGAGTGGACACATCATCATTTTCCTGTTTTTGATCTTCTTGTAATAGCAGGACAGCGTCCTCTTCATCTTCTGGGCTGTCTGGTTGTTTGGAAGCGAGCTACTCACACAAACCTTTGCCTCTTACCAGCTTGGTGATCTTGATCTCAATGTCATACTCCATGACACGGGTGATCCATCCTGCCCTTTTCTCATTCAAATCTTTGTTGAGGAGGAAGTCCTTAACCCCAGCATGTGAGACCAATAATTGGACCTTGTTGTTTGAGACTAAATGCTTGAATTTCTTCAAGCTTCTGATTACTGCAAGCACATGCTTTTCAATAAAAGAGTACCTCACCTCGCAGTCATTTAGGCTCTGGCTGAAGAAAGCAATCGGCTGCTCATCATTATCTTTGTTCTGCTGTACCAGAATGGCAGAAATAGTCTCATCACCTCCAAATGCATAGAGGATGAAATCCTTGGAAAAGTCCGGGTTGATGAGAGTAGGTGCCTGGGAGATGGCTTCTTTGATTGCTTCAAAACTTTCCTTGCCTTCTACCATCCACTTGAAAGCCATGCTCTTCCTTAACATTTTGGTGATGGGCTTGACAAGGGCTGCAAAATTTGGGACAAACCTCCGAACAAAGTTTATCCTTCCCAGGAAACTCTGAAGGGCCCTCTTGTGGCTTGGCAATGGTAGAGCTCTTATGGCTTCAACCCTCTCTGGATCGATTGCTAATCCTTCCTTTGAGACAATATGGCCAAGGAGTTTTCCCTCGTGAGCCAAGAATATACATTTTTTGGGATTCAATGATACCCCAAATCTTCTACACCTCTGAAACTGCCTCAAATGACAGAGGTGATCCGCTGCATTTTTTGAGAATACAGTGATGTCGTCAAGATATATCAAAACTATTTTATTGATCAACCCCTTGAATGCCATATCCATTGCCCTTTGGAAGGTGGCTCCAGCATTTGATAGCCCAAATGGCATTTTCTTGTAGGCATAGGTTCCCCATTTGGTGGTGAAAGCCATCTTGAATTGGTCATCTTCTTTCACCATCACCTGATTATACCCTGAGTAGCCATCTAGGAGAGAGAATCTCTCTGAACCGGATACTACTTGCAATATTTGTTCCATTGAAGGGAGCGGGTAATGGTCTTTGAGAGATGCCCTATTGAGGTCTCGGAAGTCCACACACAACCTGATTTCTCTGCTCTTCTTCCTGACTGGAACCAAGTTCGCAACCCAGCTTGAGTGCTTGATAGGGAATATAATGCTTGCCTCGATTAGCTTGTTAAGCTCTTTCTTCATTAGAGGCTCAATGTGAGGGTTGACTGGTCTCTGCTTCTGCCTGACGGGCTTAGCATCTGGATTCAATTCTATGGTATGTTGCGCCAAATTTGGATCGAATCCTTTTAAGTCTTCATAGCTCCAAGCGAAGACATCTGGAAATTCTTGGCAAAGTTGTATGAAATCTGATTTCTCCTGTTCAGTGGCCACTTTGCCAATTTGAAGTGTTTTGCCTTCCCCAACCAGAATTGGCTCTGAATCCTCTCTCTTGACCTGTATATTAGCCTTTTCCTTACGAAACTGGTCGTTAGGGTTAAAGATAGACTCCAATGTTACCAACCCCTTAGGAAGCTTGTTCGTCCGTAGCTGCACTACTTGATCCCCATACTGCTGCTCTAATCTGTCCTGATTCCTAGCTGAAAATTCAGCTTCTTCTTGTAAGAAATTGACGATCTGTTGATCATTCTCAAACACCTGCCAGCTTGTGTTATTATCTCGAATCACGCCTTACAACCACCGGATGTGTGGCTGCGTTTTTTCTCTTCTGATGTTGTCAACCACATCAAACGTTGCTCCAACTACTGCGAGCCTATCTACGGCTTCATTTTTCTTCCTGGGTATGGGCACAATATTGAAAGCTTCGAAATCCTCAATGAGGTCCCATACCCTATTCTTGTAGCTCCTTAACAAGTCGTTCTTTGTAGCATGTTGCCCCCTAACTTGGTTGACGATTAGCTCGCTATCTCCAAACACCTGCAAGTTCTTTATGCCCCTTTTCCTGGCCCAATGAAGTCCATGAATCAATGCTTCATATTCAGCCGTGTTGTTCGAACAGAAAACTGGAAACGAAAAGCTGAATAATACTTGATGTCCTGTGGTGAAATCAACACTGCACCGCCTCCAGAACCTTGTCTGCTTCTCGAACCATCGAAGAATAATCTCCAGACTTTGTTTTCATCCTTTTGTTCAGGTTGAATGATGTCGGGGATGGGTGAATTTTCCTCGTGTATACAATACACGCCCAATTCAGATTCTTCAATTTCCTTGTATGGGTCAAATTCATGACTTTTGTTTGCCCATTCATCCAAAGTTAAATCAGGAATTCCCTCGACCTTAGTACCTGTTTCTAGATCACTTGAACACTCCTCCTGATCAAAAGCTGAGCAATTTGCATTGATAGGAGCTGGTACATAAGGCTCAATATGGAAATTGGCAATTGGTTCTGACCTGATTGTTGCTTTGGCTCCATACCTCGTCCTAAAAATCATGTGTGACCAATCTGCAGATAAATATCCACCGATTTTCACAGTGAAGTCTCTTGATAGACACAACGCAAAGAGTGGCGGAAGGTCAATCACAGACACATCTTGCAAAACTGTAACATTAGGACAGGAATGTAGTGTTAGGCTTAACCCCTTGATGACTCCAACAGTCCCTACTGCCGTTCCATCTAGCTGTACTACTCCTTTCAGCACTGGCTCATATTTCAAACCCAGCTGATCCGCTATTTGCTTCGGCATCACTGAACTACTGGCCCCTGAATCTAACATGCAGTTGTGCACCAAGTGGTTTCCAACAATCAATGAAACATAGAAAGGCGGAGGCTTCAAAATTTTCCTTGTCTGGTCCCCATCATGTTGCACTGCATTAGTGAGAATTTTCTCATGTCCCTGGTTTGATACATTTGTGGCAGACCAGTTAGCCACTGCAGCTTGCAGTAGGTCTCGTTGTCCTGGGATCGCCAGTGATTCCCACATGGAAATGTTCACATGTGTCTTCTTCATTTGATCGATGATGTTGAAAGGGGATGAACTATCCCTTTGCTGCACCTTACTTGTACAACCTTTTCGAACTTGAATGGGTGCATGTGTTGCTATAAACAGGGATCTTGGGCTGATTTTGTAGGTTTGGATCTGTGTTTGGTCTACTGACCCCTTGTTGTGTAAGAGTGGGTTGAGAAACAACTGGATTACATGGTTGTCCCTCTCCTATATTTCTCTTCTTTGACCGTGTATTGGCAGCCACGCCTTGAAAAGGCTATTGGTTAACTCCACAGAAGTCTTCCGTTTGCCAATTTGCCAATGTGGTTTCTGTTGGGGGTCCTTCTTGTTGCGTTTGTTGCTTTGTTGATTCTCCTCCGGCTTGGATCTTGAGCAACACCAATGGTTTGCACCATCAAGGCCTGATTTAGTGCACCATTGAAACATGCTGACTGATTGTGAGGTAGATTGCAAGGGTAACACCAGTCGTACTCTTGTGCCATGTTATTTTGTGCTGGTACTAATGCCTTAGAGGTAGATATGGCATTTGGATTATAGGGCTGGAATGGTCTATTGACAGGAGGCCTTGTTTGATTCATATTTGCAGCTGGGTTAGGTGGTCTTTGAGGCTGATATGGTTGCCTATTAGGTTGAGCTTGAGGCTGATACGAAGGTCTAAAACCTTGAGCTTGTTATCTTTTGAGTGTGACCAGCTCATTACCTAAATTTTGCAGTTGCTTCATGACTTCTTGAAGCTCATTTGGGGCACTTGGAGATGAAGTGGAAGCTTCGTTTGAACTCTGATTCCTAGGAGTGGGAATAGGAGCTAAGACAGGTGCTTGACTAGTACTTGGGCTCTCTAAACTTGGATATAATGGCATTGGAGGCCTAGGAGCTAGCTTGCCAGCTTGAATCAGACAATTTTCAGCTCTAATGGCAATACTATAAGCAGCAGGGATAGTTGTGCCTCCCATAGATTGAACCAACATAGAAATATCAGAATTTAAAGCTTTAAGGTAGTATAGAAAAGCACCTTCTGCTGTTGGCCTGACTGCTACTGGAATTCTATCCCACGATCTTTGAAATCTGAAGTTGAAGTCAGTTAGCTGCTCATTGGAAGCTCTCTTGATGGTTGTCAGCTGCTCCAAGAGAGACAAGTTGTCTCCCTTCTCTCCAAATTGATCATGAAGTGCAATACACAGCTGATTCCAGTTTGTGATAGAGCCAGCTCCAAGGCTCCTAAACCATTGCAATGCTTTCCCCTTGAATGAAGACGCCAACAATTTGACAGCTACTTGCATCTCATTAATCTCATGGATTGCACAAATATTAGCAATGTCCTTGACATGATCACCAGGAGTGGTCTGATTTTCTCTAGTAAAGTATGGAATGTTCTTCAATGCTGCAACTGGGATTGGATTTTGTGCATTGAGAGCAAGTGGGCTGCTGCCTGTGAAGTTGACATAGGGGTTCACTGGTTGCACCATTCTGATTGGTCTTAAAACCCTTGTATATTGAAAGAAAGGCCTGTCAGGTGGAGGAGTTGAGAGAGTTCTGTTTGGTGGAGATGGAGACCTTTGAATCCTTCTTCCTCTCTGCCTTCTTCTTGGAGATAATTGCAGGTATTCAAACAGCACTTCCTCTTCTCCAACTCTTGACCTTGTGATTCTTCTCATAAGCTTTTAGGCCTGTCTCTGAAACCAGTTATTTCTTCCTTTAGAGTCACCAGATATGCAAATAATAGCTCTTTTTAGCAAGAAAATTGCAATGATGATGCACATCAACTTTGCTGCAAATAAAAATGAGACCTCTCGACTTCTAATCGAGCGATTGTGGGTTCGAGTCCCACCGGTGTGCCAAAACTGTTGATGCAAATTCACAACACCCCTGGTTGCACATCAGATTTCTAGGTTGATGTTCATGCATCCAGTGTGATTGCATAACATTGAATCCTTTCTCCAAGTGTGGGACTTGAAAAATGAGAAAGAATTCTCCAGAGAAAGGCTGGTTCCTATTCCTCTGTTCAGATGCACCAAGGAAACGTAGAGGTTTACCCAAGAAATCCTAAACTAACTACCAAGGAGACAGGGAGAGAGAAATGCATATAAATAAAACCTAGACTACGGAGGTGATGCACCGAGGAATGAAGAACATAAGCTTTGCAAAAATAAACACAGACCATATAGATGCAATACCACACCATGCACAGGTAACCAAAATGCAATGAGAGATCAAAAAGACAACAATGGATACATGAGAGGATTTAAATTCAATCACAGACATATATATTGCTCAAAAGATCGATTTAAATACATTGCAATGGCCAAGAGGCACAATGGCATTACAGTCTATGTGGGAGGCTTGAAAACTCCACGAATTCTCTTGCAAGCAGGAGAGAAGGGAGGGGTTGCAAAACAAAAATGTCCAACATTAGAAAGAAGCCCCTCCTTACAATTTATAGGAAGAATGAGAGAGAAAAGAGAGAGGAATTCAAAATCTGCCCCAACCACCTCCAGAATGCACTTAACTCATCTCATTATGGCAGAAGCGGCGGATCATGTCAAAACGGCGGGCTGCCTAACAGAAGCGGCGAACTGTCTGCTGCATTAAAGTTGTTCGTTGAAGGCCTAGGAGCTAGCTTGCCAAACTTGAATCGACAATTTTCAGCTCTAATGGCAATACTATAAGCAGCAGGGATAGTTGTGCCTCCCATAGATTGAACCAACATAGAAATATCAGAATTTAAAGCTTTAAGGTAGTATAGAAAAGCACCTTCTGCTGTTGGCTCGATCACATCGGGAATTCTATCCCACGATCTTTGAAATCTGAAGTTGAAGTCGCTTAGCTGCTAATTGGAATCTCTCTTGATGGTTGTCACCGCTCCAAGAGAGACAAGTTGTCTCCTTCTCTCCAAATTGATCATGAAGTGCAATACACAAATGATTCCAGTTGTGATAGAGCCAACTCCAAGGCTCCTAAACCATTGCAATACTTTCCCTTGAATGAAGACGCCACAAGTGATTTGTGACTACTTGCATCTCATTAATCTCATGGATTGCACAAATGTTAGCAATGTCCTTGACATGATCACCAGAGTGGTCTGATTTTCTCCAAGAAAGTATGGAATGTTCTTCAATGCTGCAACCGGGATTGATTTTGTGCATTGAGAGCAAGTGGGCTGCACTTGTGAAGTTGACATAGGGGTTCACCGGGTTGTGCCATTCGATTGGTCTTAAAACCCTTGTATATTGAAAGAAAGGCCTCGGTGGAGGAGTTGAGAGAGTTCTGTTTGGTGGAGATGGAGACCTTTGAATCCTTCTTCCTCTCTCGCCTTCTTCTTGGAGATAATTGCAGGTATTCAAACAAAGACTTCCTCTTCTCCAACTCTTGACCTTGTGATTCTTCTCATAAGAGTTTAGGCCTGTACTGCTGAAACCAGTTGATTCTTCCCTTTGGAGTCACCAGATATGCAAATAATAGCTCTTTTTAAGCAAGAAAATTGCAGCAGATGCACATCAACTTTGCTACAAATAAAAATGAGACCTTTGACTTCTAATCGTGTGATTGTGGGTTCAAGTCCCACCGGCGTGCCAAAACCGTTGATGCAAATTCACAACACCCCTGGTTGCACATCAGATTTCTAGGTTGATGTTCATGCATCCAGTGTGATTGCATAACATTGAATCCTTTCTCAAGGTGTGGGACTTGAAAAATGAGAAAGAATTCTCCGAGAAAGGCCGGTTCCTATTCCTCCTGCTCGGATGCACCAAGGAAACGCAGAGGTTTACCCAAGAAATCCTAAACTAACTACCAAGGAGACAGGAGAGAGAAATACATATAAATAAAACCTAGACTACGAGGTGATGCACCGAGGAATGAAGAACATAAGCTTTGCAAAAATAAACACAGACTATATAGATGCAATACCACACCATGCACAGAGTAACCAAAATGCAATGAGAGATCAAAAAGACAACAATGGATACATGAGAGGATTTAAATTCAATCACGATATATATATTACTCAAAAGATCGATTTAAATACATTGCATGGCCAAGAGGCACAATGGCATTACAGTCTATGTGGGAGGCTTGAAAACTCCACGAATTATCTTGCAAGCGGAGAGAGAGGGGGGGTTGCCAAACGTAAATGTCCAACATTAGAAAAAAGCACGTTCTGTTGTTGTTGGCCCCGACTCAAGCACTGGAATTCTATCCCACGATCTTTGAAATCTGAAGTTGAAGTCGCTTAGCTGCTCATTGGAAGCTCTTTTGATGGTTGTCACCGCCCCAAGAGAGACAAGTTGTCTCCCTTCTCTCCAAATTGATCATGAAGTGTAATACACACCAAATGATTCCGGTTGTGATAGAGCCACTCCAAGGCTCCTAAACCATTGCAATGCTTTCCCCTTGAATGAAGATGCCAGCAATTTGACAGCTACTTGCATCTCATTAATCTCATGGATTGCACAAATGTTAGCAATGTCCTTGACATGATCACCAGGAGTGGTCTGATTTTCTCCAGTAAAGTATGGAATGTTCTTCAATGCTGCAACTGGGATTGGATTTTGTGCATTGAGAGCAAGTGGGCTGCTACCTGTGAAGTTGACATAGGGGTTCACTGGTTGCGCCATTCTGATTGGTCTTAAAACCCTTGTATATTGAAAGAAAGGCCTGCTCAGGTGGAGGAGTTGAGAGAGTTCTGTTTGGTGGAGATGGAGACCTTTGAATCCTTCTTCCTCTTTGCCTTCTTCTTGGAGATAATTGCAGGTATTCAAACAGCACTTCCTCTTCTCCAACTCTTGACCTTGTGATTCTTCTCATAAGCTTTTAGGCCTGTACTGCTGAAACCAGTTGATTCTTCCCTTTGGAGTCGCCAGATATGCAAATAATAGCTCTTTTTAAGCAAGAAAATTGCAGCAGATGCACATCAACTTTGCTGCAAATAAAAATGAGACATCCGACTTCTAATCAAAGCGATTGTGGGTTCGAGTCCCACCGGCGTGCCAAACTGCATGATGCAAATTCACAACACCCCGGTTGCACATCAGATTTCTAGGTTGATGTTCATGCATCCAGCAGATTGCATAACATTGAATCCTTTCTCCAAGTGTGGGACTTGAAAAATGAGAAAGAATTCTCTAGAGAAAGGTTGGTTCCTATTCCTCTGTTTAGATGCACCAAGGAAACGCAGAGGTTTACCCAAGAAATCCTAAACTAACTACCAAGGAGACAGGGAGAGAGAAATGCATATAAATAAAACCTAGACTACGGAGTGATGCACCGAGGAATGAAGAACATAAGCTTTGCAAAAATAAACACAGACCATATAGATGCAATACCACACCATGCACAGGTAACCAAAATGCAATGAGAGATCAAAAAGACAACAATGGATACATGAGAGGATTTAAATTCAATCACAGACATATATATTGCTCAAAAGATTGATTTAAATACATTGCAATGGCCAAGAGGCACAATGGCATTACAGTCTATGTGGGAGGCTTGAAAACTCCACGAATTCTCTTGCAAGCAGGAGAGAAGGGAGGGGTTGCAAAACAGAAATGTCCAACATTAGAAAGAAGCCCCTCCTTACAATTTATAGGAAGAATGAGAGAGAAAAGAGAGAGGAATTCGAAATCTACCCCAACCACCTCCAGAATGCACTTAACTCATCTCATTATGGCAGAAGCGGCGGATCATGTCAAAATGGCGGGCTGCCTAACAGAAGCGGCGAACTGTCTGCTGCATTAAAGTTGTTTGTTGAAGCATTACTTCTGCTTATTATTTCGTGCCAGAGGCGTCTTCTTGATTTTCTCTCTTCAAACTGAACCAAAATGCAAGATTGACCCTGGAAACGTGTAGAGAATCTCACAAGCTTTCCGTTGATATAAAGAACGCGCAAATCTGAGCTCTGGATCGAAAGTTATGTCGATCCAAGATTTAGGCACTAATGACTCAAAACGGATTTTGAAATATTTTCCCGCGCTTCGCCACCTGAACGACACGTGGCAAGCTCTGATCCGCTGAATGATTCTCTCTCCTCTACTTTTCGGCGGGCTTTCCTTTGAAATCTCCTTGTGGGCCCTAGCTAGGACACGTGGCATTATTTCATTGGTTTGGATCGGTGCTCGAAAACTCGCCCTTTGACTTTTTGACTTTTCTCTTGTGAGGACACGTGGCAGCTTCTGATTAGTCCGCGGGCCTGCCAGCTCTTTCGCGCCCTTCGCGTCTTTTTGTCCCGGATGTCCCAAACCGTTTGGGACAAAAACCTCCGATCCGCCCGAAATGGGCTTCCTTGTCCCTCATTTGGCCGATGACACGTGGCGCAATTTATTGGCTTTCGGCTTTTTCGGCGATCCGCGTCCCGCGCGTCCCTTTGTCCCATTTTGCTTTGTGCTCTTTGTGCTGATTTCGGGTGAACCGCCGGTTCGCGTCCATTTGTCCCGCTTGTCCCATTTTGCTTTGGACTGTCTGGCCCTTTTTCGCCCGGTTCGGCCGGTTCGCGCCTTTTTGGCCCGCTTGTCCCACAGGCGTCCCTCTCAGCAGTTAGCCAATTTTTTCCCCTTTTTCGGCCGGATCGGCTTTTCGCGCCCGCCGCGTACTTTTGTCCCAAATGTCCCGATTGCTCCTTGGGCCGCCTGGAGGCTTTTCGGCCGATCCGCGCATTTTTGTCCCAAATGTCCCGATTGCTCCTAGGACTAGGACTTAACCGATTTTCACGATTTTTCCTGGATCAACCTATTTGCCTTTCTGCAACTTTTGATGCATGTTATCGAAATTTACCCTGGGGGTGAAATTTTGACAACAAAGTGCTCTACCCCATGCAAACTTGACAACTTCCCTTTGTTGTGTTCCTTTTTTATTTTTGTGTTGCTTTATGATGTTTTGATGAGTTTATTGTGTATGAGATGTTTCTAGCTTATTATTTTTGGTGTTTTTGTGAATGCATGCCCAAGATATCGGATATGAGTTAGGGATACGGAGTGTGATTGGATTCTGAGATTTTAAATGGTCTTTTTCAAGAAGAGAGATATCTTACATAGATTTGAGATATGGAGGATATCCAAAACATCACCGGTTGAACCACCAGTTACTTGTTTAGAATTTTACCGAGTTATTGGGATGCGTATCAAAATACTTTCTAGTTCCCAAGGTTAGAGTAGAGTGGAATATCATTCTTGAGGATGTATACAAGATTCTCAATGTTCCTATTCTAGGTAGGAGGTTAAATTTGAGAGTGCTACATCGTGGGCACAATCTCGCATTGGGATACTTATATGGGAGATGCATTAACACTCAATATTGGTGCCAAACATGGTATAAGTTTATTATCAGTTCGATTTTCCCTATTCCTACCTTGTGCAAGGCCATCATTGGCATTTTGGATTTGTATTTGGTTGGGGACAAGGGCAGGGACAAGCTACTTTATTGTTGGGCCCCGATTATTTAGAGCATAGAGGAGCATGGTCACATCTACACGTAGGGAATTGACATACTTGGTACTACCTATCATGACCTATAAAGGTTTTTTGACTAAAGGGAAAGGCCCTTAGTCATCCTAATTTAGTGACTAGCTAGGTATTTGAGCACATGATCCCCTACTAGAGGGTGTTCGGATAAAAATCTTGGGGATATCGTAGAAGTTATATGGATAGTTATGGGCCACCTAAAGGGGCATTATCAGCCTAATATTACACTCACTATAGATGACATGATTGCAATACCATACTATGACATGGCTAATTTATGGGGTGAGGATGTCATTATTGTGGCAATATATGACACTACTACATAGTTGAATGACATGAATATCCGGGTGGAGTTCCATCCAGTTCAAAGGGTGCCTTAATATTTTGTGTTACTTTATATTGATGGCCTCCCAAGAGTTCCAATTTTATATAGAGGAATAAGAGAGGCTAGAGCTTCTTAGTAGCGTAAGCTCCCATGTATTGTTGTTATACCCGAGGTTCTTATTGGCATGCCACATACCGTCCCTTGACCCACCTAGACCAAAATTTATTCTTAATATTGAGGCCACTCTTGAGCATATCAAGAAGGAGGAGGAGGAGGTTGGTGATGAGGAGGAGATTTAGGAGGAGGTGCATGAGGAGGATACTCACATTGAGTAGACAACTACTAGAGAGGATTCTAGTGTAGCGAGGGCTAAGAATGAGACTTTATATATAGATGGAACTCTCCTTTCTATAGGAGGAGGGGATGACAACTCATTTTTGGATGACAGTGGCTTCAGAGGAAATTTCACCTGAGCAGGTGCCTATAACAGCAACACCACCACCACCAACACTAGTAGACCCATCATAATGACCAGGAGATCTAAGTAAGTTAACATTCTTCTCTTGAATCTACTACTTATAATAGAAGTTTTAGTGAAATAAAAATTGTACCTATATTTTTTTGTTTTTCTAAATTTTTCTAACTCACCATTTTTTTCTTTTGTATCTTGCATCCACTATTGATAGCTGGCAAGATCTTATTTGGAGAATTATTTTTGACACCGTTGTGCACCCCATGCACATGACATGAGAAAAGTTGCTCATGGACTCAGGGAAGTCGATCATGGTGGGGCGGAACATATATGTATTTTCTATAGCATGGATTTTATTAGGAGAATTGATCAAGATAAGGACTGAGCTTGTTGGATATCAGATAGTCGAGAGGAGGCAAAGTGGCGAGATAATTCACACAGTGATACCACCAATGAAAAATCACCTAGTTTTTCATCTCATGGTCACTCCCACATATCCAAGAAATGAGGTTATCACTCCCACCATAGGAACCGTAGCAGGATCCCCAGCCACACACCTTCATCTAGATCCCATAGAGAGGGATAGGCCATAGGCCTTTATTGCTTTAGATAATTTTTTATCTACCTGATCTTGGACCCTTGTAGGCTTTAAATATTTGTCGACAATTTTCTCCTTTTAAGTAATCAATTTAAAATTAATGCAAGATAATAAAGACAATTGCACAATGATTGATTACGGAGTTTGGAAATTTCCTACGTCTTTGGGTTCTTTCAAACCGTTCCACTAGTCAAAACTTGTAAGTTACAATAGTAATTTCACAAGAAAACCTAATGGAAACTATTTAGAACCTTCTTAGAAGAATATCTAGACCTTTAGACAACAAGGGTGAAAAATAGCACTCGACTTCCACCTTCCCGGTGTATCAAGAAAGCTCTATGGCACTAGCTTCACCGCTTGGAATCCTCCGGTTCTCGATCGGCCTTCCAAATGCTTCGTAACGCCCTATGCCACTCCGGTTGATATTCCAGGCTTCACAATAATTTGGTGTGGCACTATGGGCTGAATAGGTAGTATTAATAAATCCTAGCCACAATAATTTTCATTTATTATTGCCTTAAAAATAATAGGTCAATAATACTTACAATAATAATGCCTAAATAAATTAGGACTTCACACAACTATGTCATTTTCATGTTATCTAACTCTCTTCTTGGCTCGATCTCCGTCTTTCCGAGCTCTAGAAATGAGCTTCTCTATTGTGTCCATGTTCTGTGTGTCCTTTACAAAGAAATGGGTCCCCTATTTATACCCAAATAGGGCCCTTAAATAATGAATTTTAAAATATCCTTAGGCTAATATTAGCCTTACCGCTTAGTATTTTGGATAGGATTAATTTCCCATGGAGGGCGGCATACATTTTTGATGGGATAAATACCCATGTTGGCGGTTTGCATTTAGATGGGGAATATCCCACATTGGGTGGTACCTTAATTTTTGGTAAGGTTTTAATAAACCTTACCTCCCCTCCTTTCATGTGGGCTTCTCCACATATGGGGCTTTGCCCCACTACTTACCCTTTCCACGTGGATGCCTTCATAGGTGTGGGGAAAATTTTACTTGGCCAAGTGGTGGATAATATTTAATGCGCTCATTGTGTAGGCCAAGTGCTTAACAAGTTGGGATTTCTTCATGTGGGTGACAATGTGGTCTCACCAAGATTCGACCCAAACATTGCAAATTGAAATTGTATAGTAATATGGTGAATAATATAAAATTTGACCATATAAGACTATGATATTCAAAATGAAATATGGCTAAGTGGTGGCAAGCCACATGGTGGCTTGTGGACCCACCACATTGGTGATAATACCATAGTCCACATAGTGGCCAGGCTCCCCTCCGTTAAAAATGTTGAACCTCTTATTGTGACCACACATTTTTACACCAGTAAAAAGCTCGAGATCAAAACTAACAAATAAATCCCTTTTGCCTTTTCACCATGTGTCATAGTGTCATTGGTCTAATATTGACTAGTTGATAAGAGTTGACTTTCCCATTGACCAAAATTTGACTGGGCATAACTAGAGTTTCTGATGTTTATTTTTTGCGTACTCATAGTCAATGGAAATATTTTGCAAAACATTTCTACACTCGACATAGTTTAGGGATGTTTAGGGAACTTTTGTTATAAAAAATGATCCCCTGATATCACCTCCCCACTAAGAAATTTTTTTGTCCCAAAATCTTATATTGGAACATTTTTCCATTTCATCCTAATCTGAAAACTTTGTGGCCACCTCAAAAATTTTGTCGTAGTAGAACCTTTGGTCTCTTCTCTTATAACCTTCTCACTTCAAAAATTTTCTCGATCTTGGACCTGTGGGATATGGTCCCAAGATGCTTCCACCATGCCTTTCTAATATCTCAAGAAGACCTCCATGCCTCCACTTTGTCATTTCCGTGTTCTTTGATTTCTAGAAATGAGCACAATATGGAACTCATTTCTTTGTAAGGGACACACAAAACATGAAAACAATGGAAAAGATCATTCTTAGAGCTTAGAAAGGCGAGAGATCAAGCTAAGAGGAGAGTTAGATGCCATGCCAATGACATAGTTGTGTGAAGCCCTAATTTATTTAAGCATTATTATTTTAATTATTATTGACCTATTATTTTTAAGGCAATAATAAATTAACATTATTGTGGATATTATTTCTAAGGTGGGATAAAAGTATCCCATTTGATGTATCTTTCATGTAGTACTATGTCCTTCAAAGTGACCCACATAGACTTTGATGTGGGCTCTAAAGAGGATCTGATTTTATTCTTCTTCATCAACACACCTCAATAACATTCCATCGAAGGATCTATGATAGAGAACTTCTTCTACAATCACATATTTTGTGGCTATGATGTGTAACCTTCATCTTTATTATAAGGTTTCCCCCTCAAGGTATGAATGATCCAAAATGAAGTTAACAATATCTAAGTACCATAGATATGAGGTAATGGGGAGCTTGGTCTCTATATAAAACATGCATTCATTAGGGAAATCTAAGTCGACTCGGATCTTCGCAATCTATTGGGTTGTCTGCTAAACAATACGTAATGATATGTCCCTTGAAAAAATTTTCATTGATGAAGGGTAGTTTAAATTCACCGATTAAGGTCATAAAGAAACCAAACTTCTTTGACAAAGAACCCTAACGTATAAATGTTCATCGCTGGTCCGATTTAACAATCACTTGTGTTTCCTGGTTAAGAATATAATGCCTTAACCTTTTTTTTATGAACATTGTAGCCATGAATTCCTCTTTTCCTGCATAAAACATGTCTCATAGTATATCAAGGTACGAATAATGAAATTAAGGACACATTCACATTTATCATCATGTTCCTATGCCACAATATAAGCTAACGAGACATCGGTATCCCAAGAGTAAATAATTAGAGGATGGTATACTTTTGGCAGCATGAGTGTAGGTAGCATCATGATAAAACATTTTACGGACTAAATTTTTTTTTGATATTTAGTGTCTAATATTTATAACAATCCTTCTTTAAAAATTGTTAATTGGATGAATGACACAGGTTAAATCAAGAATGAACCTATGGATTTCTATGAGCTTACAAAGAAAGGACCTGATGTTTGACTCATCTGAGGGTGGGGTAATTTCTAGGATCTCCTAAATATTTTCTAGATCTACATCAATCCCTCATAAAGAGATAATGTATCATAATAACTTCCCTTTCGTCACTTTGTGAACACACACTTTTCTCGAATTAAACATTACCCCATATTTGATGAGATGAGAGAGGATAACATGAAGCACCTCAAGGTGATCACAACACTTCTTGGATTTAGCTAGAATATCATGAAGATAAGATTCCTTCATATTATGAATAAGAACATGGAGTATGTAGGTTGTTACTTGTTGATAGGTAGCTCTAATGTTTTTATGTCGAAAGACATTACCATGTAACAAAGGTCTCCCAAGGAGGGGAAAAAGTAGTCTTTTCTTGATCCTCCTTAGAGATCCTAATTTGGTTATAACCCAAAAACTATCCATAAGTGACAAAAACTCATATCTAGTTGTTGCATCTACAATGACATCAATGGAAGGCAATGGAAAATCATCTTTAGGACATACCTTGTTTATGTCCCTAAATTCAATGCATATGCAAATTTTCCCATTCTTTTTAAGAATGAGGACTATGTTCAAAACCCACATTGAGTAGTCTACCAGTTTAATGAATCCTACCTATAAATTTTTCATAATCTCTTCTTTGACCATCAAATCGCCTTTTTCTTCATAGGTCTTGATTTTTACTTTATGGGCTTAGCATCCAGCTTGGTTACCAAGTTATGCACCACAACATTAGGAGAAATTCCTGTCATCTCCTTATAATTGAAGATGAAGGCTTTTGAGTGTTCCTTGAGTATCTTTGTATGGGATTCCACCTCTTTCGGATTCAAGGAAGAACCTAGTTTCAAGATGTTAGGATATTCCTCTCCGATATTTATATTTATGGTACCTTTGATTAAAGAGGCATTACCCTCTTCAAAATTAGGTGGGGCTGGAGGTAAGTCTAGTTCTTCCTCCTCTATTTCACAGACCTCAAGGTCTCCTAACAAGGAGAGGTCCATCATATGGTATCCAAAATAGAAGGAAAAGTGAGGTATAAGAGTGAATCCTCTCTTATGATGTATGGGCTGAAGATCAGTGTATGTATGAAGGTATCCTAGGATCTCCTCATCATTTTGTACGTATTATATAGTGGCAGGATCATTCTTAGCCTCAAAATATGCCAAAATTGGATTAGTTGGCATTATTTGAACTATAAGTTTAGGTCTGACTAAAATAGTGATCTCAGTTTCTTTTAAATATTCGCTTGGACAAAAGCGAGAAGAGGAAGTAGCTATAGAATCAGCTAACAGGTTTTTCTCACATGGGATAGCCTTAATAGAGATGAAATCAAAACCTTTGTTAAGGTCAAGCACAAAAATCTTATAGAGTTGTATATGTTCTGCTCTAGTCTCATAAACTTCTAAGACTTGATTGGAAACAAGTTGGGAACCAAAGTTGAACCCTAATGTTACAAAACCCATCCTCTTTGCCATGATAATACCAAGAAGAAGATCCTCGTATGTGGAACTATTGTTTATGAAATTAAAATTAAGCTTAAAGCTGAAGGGAATAACCTTCCCTTTTGGGGAAGTTAGAATCACATCTTCCCCTGCATTGAAATGACATTTTGAAACATCATAATTGAGCGTCCAATATTTTCTAGGGAAGATAGAATATATATCATCTTTGGATTATTTTCCCTTTACCTCTAATACTTTGACCATACAAATCTCTTTGTATCCACCAACCAAAAGAGAAGCAAGTTTGACAAAGATGCCTTATGCCCATAGAGTCAAGAAGAAGGAAGATTGGTAGGTCATTTTCCAAAAAATCCATGATCTTAGTTGTGGTATTCATCAACACTATTTCAACGATAGGGGATTCATATTTACTCATAACAACCCCTTCGATCACCTTGGGGATTCTAATTCCATCGTAGGAATCAGTTTGGACACAGGTGTTGAATCCTTGGGTTTGTTTAATTGATTGGATGGGAGTTCAAACTCAGAGTGAACATCGAGTTTCTTCTTTAAGTTGGCTAAATTTATGTTAAAAGGATTTAGGTCACCCCCGAAAAAAGAATTTCCCAAGATGCAAGAACTCGATATCTTAGACAAGCGTGGAAGGAATTTCCTTCATTCGATGGATCCAAGGTTGACCAAGGATCTTATCATAGTTGTTTTCCTGATCTATAATATAAATATTAGTTAACACTATTGTTGGCCCAAGGGTAACTGGAAGCATTATAGTCCCAATGAATGTTGCTTTGAGACTATGGTAACTCATGTTATCATGTTTCGGGTTGAGGAAAAATTTGTTTCTCCATAGCCCAACTTTTGGAGGAATGAGAAGGGGACAATATTGAAATCTTCCCCATCATCAATCATTACACATTTAACATAATTATTATAGATACTTAGGTGTAAATATAATGTTGGATCACCTCTCCATGCTAATTTGGTCTCGGTGAGCATCTTACTAATGTCAAAGATGATCCCGACATCTGCTTTAGGCTACTCCGTGGGGTAGACATAAAATTCTATATGGTTTATATGTGCCTTAAATAGAGGGGTAATGTGGATTAAGTGACCAAGGACCAATGCTTCCAATAAATTGGCTTGATGAGTTGGAGATTTATTCGATAAATCCAAAAAGGAAATGTGAGATAAATTCTTAGTTAAATCTGTAATTAGGTCATAAGCCCCTACTGGTATCGAGGTAGTGAATTTTCATAAGAAATCAAGGGGTATACGGAATGGATTGTGTGGAATATTCATGAGTATAAGTGACAGAGTTAACCTTTGGTTCAGTCTCTAATTCAACAAGGCCTACAATATTGGTTGGTTTTCGTGTCCAAAGGAGGTGGTACTAGAGGCTTTGATGATGTAGATGCTTCATGGTCATTATTCCCTAATGGATTAACCTTTTTAGTTCCGTGAGGGTTTAATTTCCCATTTTCGGGGTGTGTAGGAAGGGGTTCTCTAAAAACTCCAAGAGGAGTGTTCTAAGTGGAGACAGGTCCCATGTGAACATTCTATGTTGGCGTCATGGGATTTTCTAAAAAAATCTTGATAAAGAGTTACCTTTATTCCTCCGGAAGCCATTGTATAAACTTATTTCAGTCTCGACAAGTTTTGGCATCATGTCCTCGAACTCTATGGAAACCAAAATATAGATCAGGATCGTAATCACGAGGTCTTTGATTCTAGTTTTGTTATGGTCCATATTTATGGTTGTTATTTTGTTGTTGATTATTGAATTTAAATTTTGGTGGCATTTTCCATTCATTTTGGTATTGGTTTCAATACCCTCCTGGGTATTGAGTTAGGTCGTGGGCCTAAACTTGTTGAATAGGTGGAGGAGGGAAATTAAATTCCACCATATTAATGGAAGGGGTGAAATTGTTACTCCTCTGGTTGTTTGTGTTCATATTACTCTTATCATTATTCTTGTTAGTAGCGTTAAAAACATTCGACTTCTTGGGTTGATAAGTAACATTGTTTATTGTAACACCACGATTCCTTTTAATCAAATTAGTCCTTAGTTGTTGTTATTGGAAATATTCAGGTAATTAGAATTACCATGTGAGGGAATGACCAGTCTCCCATTTGAATCATAGTTCTTTCGACCACTTTCAATAGCTGCTTGGTAAATGCGGAGAACACCCTATAGAACCTCTTCATAACTCCTTAGAGGGAAATTATGCACTTCTTCCTTAATTTCTTGATTAAGGGAATGCATTAATAAATCACATAACTCCATTTGATCCATGTGAGGAGCAGGGTAAGTGCAACAAGTTGGGGGACAAAAAGGGCGTCATAAGTGGATGTCATATTGCAAATAACAACATAATATTAACTTGTAGGGATTATTAGCAATACATACACTCAAAATTAGAAAAACTTATATTAATATGAATCGTAGCATCTGGAATCTAGTTTCTAAAATGCTAATTGTTTTTAAAAATGGACAAGATTAGCTATATTAAACACTCAAAATTCAATGACTTGGTATTTTTTTGTAAAAACGCCTATAAAATTATAGTCCGTTTGCCCATGATTTGGATGACCAAAAATTGATATATATATTTATCCTTTGGTGAGAAGTTAGATGCCACTAACTATCTTGGGATGGATTTTATTTTTTATTTTTTTGAGTAATATTTTATTTTTTATGATTTTTTCTGTGAAAGTGGTATGAAAACATAAAGAAAACAGAGCACTTTCTGTTTGCCCGCCATAACTTTATCAAAAAATATTGAAATCAAATAATTTTTTTTTTGAACATGTATATAATTTCACCATGGTTGGGATGGTATAAGTTTTATCACATTCTGATAAGTGAAACAAAATTTGTAGTCTTAAACGTAGACATAAACATTCACGGGAAAAAGTGTCTTAAAGACCTACTATTAGTAAAAAATTATAAAATGATATTTATCCTATTCTATTCACTTTAAAATTAGTATTTCTACAAAGCTAACAGTCTCCCCTACGCAATGGTACCATTTTTATGACATATTTTTTACTTTTCGGTATGGTTCAAGTCTGTGGAAGACTAAATTTGATGTTTTGCTGTTTTTAATGTAAAATTCAGGATTTGATGTCCACTTAATTGTCCCCCAACTTGGTGCACTTACCCAGCACTAGATTAAGAGTAAAGGACTTGTCGGCATCATTTGATGAAATGGGTAGAAAATTCATAATTCTCTTGCTTGATATATAGGAATTCCCTGATCCCCATTCTTAACATATTGTTCATATCAAAATCCTTTATGAACTCTGAGATGATTTGTTTAAATGAGTGTATTGAGGCTTCTAGTATTCTGTAGTACTAATCGAGAGTAATCCCCTCAAGGGTTTTGGGGAATATTTTAGCAACCACTCGCATCACAGGGAGAATCTCTCTAATGGAGATTTTGTATGATTTAATGTGTATGCTTAGATCCCCCTCCCCTTTGAATTTTTGAATATTTGGTAAAGGTCGTGAAATCATGACATTTCATATGGAAAAATTGGGGGGCTCGTTGCAATATTATGAGTATGTTCTCACAACATACGAGTCTTCTAGAGATGACCCTTGATCCGGAGGTGGAGGTGGAATAATCGACCGAAAGGGTGTAACATAAGAATTTTTTGGGGCATAGGGTATCCCTTGAGGTTGATCATATGATGTAGGAAAAGAAAACATGCCCCCTTGTGGTGATTTGGAATACATATGCAAATATGGGTATCATTATTCGATACGAGTGGTAGGCATAAAACTAGAGAACATCACATTTCTAGTTGGGATGAAATTTGCTTGAGTTTGTTCCTTTTGAGGGTATTTATATGAGGTGTGAGGTGGTATACCTATAATTCCCGATCAAGTGAGGATATCTCCAGGGCTAGGAACAACCATGTAAACCACATGAGGTGATGACACAAAAATCACATGTTGATACCCAAATTTAATCTCCTTCACAATTTGAGCTGCATCATGAATTTTACAAGACACTCGTGAGGCGGATAAATGGTTTATATGTTGTTTTGTAGCTAGGGAAGTAATTTATCTAACTTGTTAAGCACTTTCGATTTGAAGAATTGGGTAGCACCTTTGAAGGATTCGATCTAATCCTCACTATTTTAGGTTGTGCCTATCAACCAAGGTAAGAGAACCTATATTGTAGCCTCTATTTTGTGAAGGAGGTGAAAATATCCTTGTCTTGTGCGAGATTGTATGGAGATGGCCTTGAGAAAATATGATCAATTTCCTATTATTCAAACTCAAAAGAGTCACACTACTAAATGATGAAAATTCTTTCAAGACAAGGCTAAGGATACTAAAGACATGGTATGATCCTGATTTGCTTTGTGCATTTTTGTAAGTGGATTATATTATTTTGTTGACACACAATACAATGCAGGAGTATTATAGGTAGGATGAGTTAATTTGAAATGAATTTTAGGTCGGAGATATTCGACAAGGCTAACTAGAATTTTCCAAGTTCTTTGAGGACCTTTACAAAACTTGAAAGACTGAAAAAACATAAATTCTTCAAATAGGTTAAGGTGTTCCTTCAACTAGGATATGTGCATTAAATGGAAGCCCAAATATGCACTCTTCCACACAATCTCTGATGATTTATCACAAAATCTTGAGTTAAATGAATCAAGTAAAGCATTTAGAAATTTCTATTCTATCAGACCTAAGGTACCCCCAAAGGTTTACAATAAAATCTATATCAAGGAAAGCAAAGTGAATTTAAATTTGTTTATCCCTTCATCAGATGAAAGATCTTCTGATTCTGGAATTGCAAATGCCACTAAGTTGTTACCAAAATTAGATTTGCATGATCAAAAGGAAATTCCAAACACCAGATTGCAACAAGAGCAAGAAACACAAATTGAAAACATTCTGAAACATAAGTAAATGCAAATTTTACCAAGAGACAACAAAAAAATCCAGAATGACCAAATTTTCAGTAGGAGAATGTTATAAGAACAATCTCAAAGCTTGTTAGTGGCTATAGATATGAAACCAACCTAACATGATACAAATTTGATGCAAAAATGAGTTAAAATTGTTCTCAGGTGGTTTCTAAGAGAATGGACTTCTTCCCAGATTTTCCCATGAATATTCTAAGTTTCCCAGAGCATTTGCATGACAAATTCATGTAATATTATCACTCACTCACTTTGCCCCTCAAATCTTCCCTCCAAAAGTGGAATATTCAAAGCACCTTTGCTTTGCAATATTTTTGAAAATGACATTTAACAAACTCACAAAAAGTTTCAGTTGTTCTTTCAAAAGGTGAATCATCACAAAAATTTCATCATTCTTCAAAGTGGAAGCACATTTTTCATTTCCCATGCATGTAGATCCCTTTCATTTCATTATTTCATCTTTTCCTTTCCTAAATTTTTACTCAGTAACTCACACTTTTCATGAATTAGAGTAAAAATTCATTTGAAATGTGCTTTGGATTCACAAATTGAGCCCCCAATTTGATCAATTCGGACCCTACAAGCCAAAACGACACGAATTGACAAAATTCAATGAAAATTGATGCAAAAAACGCATCTCCAAACTTCCTGAGCTCAAATGGCAGCCAAATTGGTGAAATACATAGCTACCATTGATCTATTCTTATCTTTAAATCTGAGCCCTCCACGTGGCAGATCCGAGAAAAACGAGGCTCAAGGACACTTTTGACCTTTTTACAACTTTTTGAAAATTTGCAAAATTTCTTGATTTCCTCCACCACTCCACCTTTGCGATTTGGGTTTGACACGTGGTGCAATATGATTGGATACGGAGTCGTGGCTCAATTTTACACATTTTGCATCTTTTTAGACAAAGGAAAAATTTTCAATTTTCCTCCACAGCTCCACCCTCCCACAAGACACATGTCCTCATATGATTGGCTGAGGGGAAGCACTCTGATTTCAGATTTTAATCTTATTTCACCAAAGGAAATGTTTCAACATTTCCTCCGCTAGCCCACTCCTCTGCCATTGACTCCTTAGATGAATTTTGAATTTTTACCTTCGGGCTCACGGGTCCATTCAATGATTTTACCCTTTTGATAACTAGAGGCTAAAAATACAACTTGCCTCCGATGGGCTACCTCCGAGCCTGCCACATGTCATCCTTTGATTCGATGGCGGGCATGATCCATTATGATGATTTTCTCCCTTTTTTCCAAAATGGGTGAAAATTCTAACTTTCCTCCGAGGCTCCATCTTCCACTCTATGCTCTGATGTTGACACATGTCTTCATCCCATTGGCTGTGAGTTTGTGGTCCAATTTTATACTTTAACTCTTTTTCACCAAAGGCTGAAAAGTATCAAACTCCTCCGCCTTTCCATCTCCTGCCTGCCACGTGTCCTCCTTTGGGGATCATGCGAGTTCTGGGGAAACTTGCACATTTTTCCAAAAACATAAAAATGTTAAGTTTTTAGAAATGACCCGCCAATCCTTGTCCAATTACAAATGGCCACATATGTAAAAGTATATGAGCTAGAATTTGATGGGAAAAGGATGCCCGTATGACCGTAAAAATGTAGAAATTGCCAATGACCCCAAAATTGATTTTTTGATCGCAAGACCAATGGAAAGTGATTCTAGGAAATTTACGACCATGGCAAGGGATTTTGAGGGAAAATAAGTAAAAATTGAATGATTTTGAGCTCCAAAGGTTGGGAAAAATGAAAAAATGGCAGAGGCATTTGAAACGGGAAAAATTAGGGCAAAACGCAAAGTAAACTTGGGGATTCCTTCGAATGGTGCAAAATGGAGGAAATGCGAACAACACATAGCACTCAAACACAAAAATGAGTTATTTTTTGTCAAATTCAAAGTATATGAGAATCCCAAAACCATTTTTTTCTCGAAACAGGGAAAAAATGCATTTCTCCTTAGCAAAATAGGGATGTTTCAAATTGGGCACTAACAACACATAACCATGATTTTGAACTTGGTAAGGGACCTTTTGTTACTTGGAAAAATATGGAACATGAGATGGTGGGCAAGATCCAATTCCCTAACACTATCTTTTAGCGTAGAAATCACATCACCCGAAGATGGTGTTTCATTTTTTTGGGCATGTTTAGAGTCTTCTTAGGAGATAAAGGTACTTGATGTCCTGTTGTAAACTATTCTCAGGGAGGTCACCCCTCTTTAGGTACATTTTACATTGTATAGGGAGGGGTAGAAGTATTTTTGAAGCATAGCATCAATATACCCTTGCATCCTTTCCAAGGATTGGTCCATGGCATTAAAACACTCCTCACTTTGAGTGAAGCATGTCATGAGTTCATCATTAGATGAGAGGTAGGAAGAGAAAGAATCAAAATGCATGATGATTTGGGGCCTTAAAAATACCCAAGGATAGAATCCTTACTCTCAAGTGAATTTCATATTGTTTGAGTTGGATAACTTGGTCTGATTGATCTCCTCAATCCTAACAAATGAACCATTGTTGGTGCCTTGAGGAGAAGTATAAGGTGAAGGTAAGTTAGAAGAATAATTGTCAACCCACCCTAATAATAAGGGTGACTATTGCATACCCATCCGGAGGTAATAATCCTCAAGACCTAGAATGGGTATGTTGTAATATTGATCCAACATATTCGGGGTATGTAAATACTCATAGAATAATGGGAGAATAAAAGGATGGATGATAAAAGGAAATGAAAAAGAACTAGTACTTCATGTCAGTTCACCAATTTGTATGACTGAAAATCAACACGTGACTGCAAGCGCACTTGACCTTTAGAGGTCGTGCTAGGACAGCCAATGTGGAATGGATAGATTGATATGTGGAATATATGTAAGGTGAGATAAGAAAAATGTAGATAATGAAAGATCAAGGAAATATAATGTCTTGTGCGAGCATTAATTGAATATGCTCGTTGAAGGTAGAAAACACTTGTCTTACTGTATGGGTGATAATGAACAATCTAGAATGATGGTAGTGCGTAGATGGAGATTTATGTATAGCTCATAGAAAATGCTGACAATGGGTTATGGAAGACAAAAAATTTCCCGTGTTTTCCTTGTGGAAGTTTCCAGATAGGTTTATGGAAGTGCTATAAGAAATGTATGAATAGGACAAGTGAGTAGATTGTGTGAACTAGTTTCATCCAGGATGGTTCCACTAGAAGTCATAGAATTTTTTGGTTTCTTCATTAAGGACTATAAATTGTGCGATAGTGGTACTGGTGGAAGTGGTGAGGATTAGAAAACCAAGACTTTAAGACCCATGTCAATGTCTTTCTCTAAGTTGTGATTGGATGGAGGACTCGAGGATCATATACTTCACCTCTTGGTTGTTGAGGACATTGAATTGTTATATGAGATGGATAAATATTTAGAATGGGAAAAATACATGGAAATAGATGGAAATGACCGATAAGTGATAAATGTGACCTATGGCTAGGCTGATTTTTCCAGAACTTGTAAGCTCTATAGTCCTCGGCATTCAAATCCCTCAACTATGCAGTGATAACAGGTAATTCTAAGGTGGTTCAAAATATGTGTATACGAAAGCCTTGGTTTATATTTGACACTATTGGTTTGGTACATTTTACATTGTAGAGGGAGGGGCGATATTGTTTTGAAGCGAGCATCAATATACCCTTGGATAAGGTTTTTGTGACACTATAGGTCTAAAAAAGTAATCCCTAGGTTCTCTAAGACCCGAAAAGGTCATGCGGGATATGTAGTCAATTAATCTAATGCAGGAAATAAAACTAATTAAATAAATGAAATCTAATCTATGTTTTTTTTTTTTTTTAATTATGTAAAGGAAATACAACAATAAAAATAGTCTAACTAAAGTAAACTAATATTTTTGGATTTTATACTTTCGAAAAAACAAAAAAACAAGAAATACAAAGAAATGCAATTGCTTCTACAATATTATTAATAGAACCTAAACAAATAAATAATCTGATGTGACTATTTATCTATGCAAAATGAATCTAAACTATCCTAAATAAACAAATCTTTTCCAAATTGTAATTGTGGATCTAAATCCTCTGTTCCACCTCAGAGACATGGGAAGAAGTAAAAGCTTCTCAGAAGCACTTCTTCCCTTGAAACTTCCTCGGTAGAAGTAAAGAAGGATTCAATGGAGATTGCAGATTGAAATGGAATTGTAATTTCTTTAAACAAATGTAGAAGCTTTCCTCCGAAAAATTTCCCTTGCAAACCCACAGGGATAGGTAGGAAGCAATCTATCACTAGAAGCTTTGTGTAGAAAAAATGAAAGCTACAATAATTACTTAACTATTGCAATGATTTAAATTGAAATGATTTAACTACTCTAGTCAATATTGTGCATACAAATTAAATAAAGAAATCAAGAAATCTTAAGGAAATCCAAGTACATCCCCAACCTAGAATTTGTAGAATAGTGGAAAAGCTAGTGATGGTTTACTGTGATGTCCCCTTAGCTTCTTTTCCAACTTTGGTGCTTAGATGAATCCAGGGAATTGTGTTGGGTAGTTCAGAAGATGTGTTGGAGCAGCAATGGTTTACGGAAATATAGTTACAATGCGAGTAGGAGAATAAAAATAAAAGAGAATTGGATTGATTGTGTATTTCCTATCAATATTACGACATCATAAAGATGTAATTCACAACAAAAACTTTTGCCATTGCTTCATGAAGAAGCTTAGATTTTATAGAACATAGGTTGGGAAATGGTCTAAGACATTTGGAAACCAAGGAATGTCACCTCACTCAAAGGAGGGGCAATTAGCTCTCAATTAGCAATAGAAGAGGAAGAAGAAGCTAATACATATACATACGTACCCAAAATTATAGGGTACTGTACCGCTAGAATGATGTTACACATGCCCCAATGATGATACAGGTCACCTCGCAAGGTGTTCGAGAATCCAAGAAAGCTCACAAAGTGTATGTTAGCATCCCAAGCACCTTGTCTAAGCTTTGTGTACTTCACTTTATCCTCTGTCTTTCTTTTTTATAGCTTTTTGACCTTCAGTGACGAAACCACCACCCTACCAGGGCGGCCGTCTTGTAACTGCCGCTCTACTAAGGGTGGTGGCTCTTTATGCATTTTCCAATGTTCCTTTGATCGCGACTTACATAATTTTTCAACATTTACCAACTTTTTCAACCGCCTTTTCTCGTATTAATGTTTTACATTCCCGGAAATAGTGTTTCTTCATTGATTAATGGTAAAATAGTTCTAATAGGAATCACCTTTAGGTGAATGTGAAATCTATAAATAGCCGGCTTTTTTCAAGTAAATGACCCCCTCAACTTCTCATTTCCATTATTTAGTATTTCAATTTCTTTCTTAGAACTCATTTTGTTTTCATGTTTTTCATCCCTGCTTTATTTTTCCTTTGCTATTAGAATTCATTCGATCTTCTTGCTTGATCTTGTTCACTACTATTCATACAAATTATTTTAGAGCGAGTAGTGTCATTTGTAGATTGAATCCATTAGATTTACTGAGTTGTTTTCTTCACGAGAAGGTAGGTTCTAGAATCTCTTGGTACACTTGTGTTGTTTCCCGCAATAAATCCGGCTAGGAATTACATACGCCAAGCTCTGTCACATGCACTTTGTCCTTCTCCTACTCACATTATATTTAGTCTATATCCAAAGCTGCCACTATTTAAATACCTTTTTTTGTTGATGCTAGCATATACACACTCTTTTGGATTCACATGAACATGAAGGAACGAAGAGATCATTCGAGCGGACAAAATCATACACTACTGGATTCACCACTATTCTATAAATTCCAGGTTTTATCTATCAAAGTTCTAGTTAAAACATATCAAATAGAGTAGTGAATTATTTCATTTCAGTTAAATTTCACTTTCGATATTGCCAGGGAAGTTGTGGGGATTGATAGTTTCTGAGAAACTATGATTCATTCCTCACTTCTAAGGTAGGATCGAGAGTCTTTCAATTAAGTTAATCAGCTATCTAGTTATTTAGGATAAACTCACAACTACACAGGCAAGTAGCTACACCGGGCTACCTTGCTTGTTTTAATTTTGTTATTAGATTAGTTTTCATTTTATGAATATATTAGATTAGTTGCTCTTTCAATTCTATTAAAAATTCTATCAAAAATACAAAAAAATAGAGGAATATATATATATATATATATATATATATATATATATGTTGTAGATATATCTTGCATAATTAGTTTATTTCATTTCAGTTAGGTTTATATTGATCTTGTATGACAATCACGGGACCTAGGGAGCCCAGGGAATATGTTTTTGAGCCAATCATGCCTCAACCAAATCTTGTTGTAGCATTAATTGACATAGACCAAAATATCAAAATTCAAGTCTTTTGAACAACAACAGACCTACAAGAAATCAGCACACAACTAAGAGGACTAAACATAGAAGACAACAAAGCGCATACATTCTAGTCAAATCAGCCAAATTATAGACTGCCTTGATAGATATCTATATGACTATAGAAGGACCTGAAAGAGAGAAAACATTTGGTTGTGATCCACTAGTCCCACAGCTAGACGTATGAGACCTCCTCGTTGATATAGACACTAGCTTATGTATCCAAGTTACTGAACACTGTTAGGTACTTCAAGAAAATCGTATGAATTCTAGTTCTAAACATAGAGGCTGAAAAGGCATATGATTACTGGACACTCGGAATCAAGGATTGACTCTACATATGACCATAGGAGGTCCACAAAGAACCAAAAACTTATGGTTGTGATCCACAGGTCCCTCAACCCAATGGGCCTACAAATCAATCAAGTATTGAAACCACTTGCGAACATTGATGTTTAGTTCCTCTCCACTTCCACTAGACATCATCACACAACTATCATTATTAAACGTAGTAACTAATCAAGCTAAAATATTTCTAGACTAGACCGAGAAATCATCCATAAAACAACAAAAGATCCACTACACATTTAGCCATTCCATTTTCATGACCTTGTCAGAGATATATACTGAAGCACCCACAAGTCATCTTCCATGTATCCAACAACCCATAGATTGGATCATGGCAGAGCTCAATATTGTTTGGAGCCTTCGAGTAGCTATTCTCACCAAATGATCTATCACACCAGTTCAGGTTAGGAGGGCCTTCTTTGCCTTAGATTCACAGATCCCATTATTGCGTGTTGAAGACATAATATTACCTAACTAGTTTATTTGCACCCCATGTGTATTCCATCCCCACTGGCTATCTCGACACAACCTCGGGAGGTCAGGCCAGTGAGGAAGAGTTACTTGTAGATTCCCATGCTTGTATGTCACTTTTTCATCGTACAAAATAGGTGAACCCGATGTGAACTTCCTACTTTCTAGTTCGAGTCATATTTCTACTTGTTCTTCCAATTAATATACTTTTCATCTTTTCCACCTCATTAGCCTTCACATTAGCTTCACCAACAAAATTGGTGAACCCGACGTGAAACAAACTATAATTCCTCTTTCTGTTTTCATTTCTTTCATCCACCTTCACTCTTTCCCATTATTTTGCGGGTATTCATATACCCCTTAGAATATTCGAGGATACGATGCATATGGAAGACCTCTCCTAGGTGTTGAAGCATACTACGATCAATTAAATAGACAACCATCACCCTCACTCTCAGCATGGGGTTATAAATATTCAACTAACCAATTTTCAACACAAACACCACCTCAAAGGACTAGATATAGTTCTTCTTTCCAAATAGAGGAGTTGGATCAGCTCACTCAAATGCAACAACCAGAACCTTCAGGCTCAAACAACATGACACTCACTAGAGAATCTGATTCATCTCCTCGGGTGTTGCTTAGACCAAAAATTAGTAAACAGTCAGATCCATATCTATTTTTAGATGACGAATACTTAGCACGTTATGTTAGGAGTGAACAATGATGTCGAATATTTACCAACCTATAGGATGTTTGCAAACACAACCCGAGGTCTCATTCCAAGAAAACATCCCCATTCCTCCACCTATAGGAAATTCCCTAAGTGAAACTTGGCAGGGTACCATATTCCTATACAACCTCAAGATATACAACAAATGTCACTGAGGAAAAATACCATGTCTTCACCAAATGAGGTCATCCCACCTTAGTTGAGAATGATAGAGGGTTGGAAATTTCTCAAGCAAATCAAAATTCATAGTTCATGCAAGCAGGAACTTCCAATCCTCCACATCATCCCAGCCAAGTAGACCTCCTCACAAGAATAGGCACGTTGGGCATGCCTCCTCAGTACTTACAAAAAATGCCAACTAGAACTACGTTTTCTAACGCTACTTCAATTGAGAATATAATACCTCCCGGTTTAGTACAAAACAACCCATTCCTTAGCAATTCTCCTCCATACTTAAACATGTATTCCAAATCACCATAGGGAGATATGTTCTCTTCTCCCAACATGTTTTCTCAAACACAGGGATTTCCTTATGCCCCTACAAATACATATGCTACGCCATATCAACAACCCATTCCACCTCCACCCCCTCAACAAGCACCATCAATGGTCGAAACCTATTGGATAGGGACTTATTGAGAATATTTGAAAGAACTTTTAGACTGCACTATACGAAGCGTCATGCTTCCAAGACCTCTCCCCGATCTACCCAAGTACAAAGGGGAGGGAGACCCGAATGCACATATTAAGGCCTATGCCACAACCATTTGAGAACTGCTCCCTTGGGATGGAGTTGTTCCTAAAATATTCCCCAAAAATTTAGATGGTATTGCCCTCGATTGGCATTACAGAATACCTGAAGCTTCAATACATTCATTTAAAAACTCATTTCGAGTTCATCAAAGAGTTCGACATGAACAAATTGTTGCTTAAGAATAGGAATCGGGAGTTATTGCATATTAAACAAGAACACAATGAGTCTATTGCTCATTTCATCCAAAGATGGCATACATTCCTCTATTCTTTAGTAAGTTCTCCCAACATGGATCGAGATGGAACTATGTGATTTATTCCTTCATTCTCTTAGTAGAGATAAAGGAAAAGTCCAGAAGTTCCCACTAATAACTTATGATGAAGTTCTCGAGAGCGCTCTCCAAATAGATCAAGCTACAATAGATAGCGGTCGCAAGACATATGGAAAAAATGGGAGGTTAATCATCCCAAACCAAAACACCACGACTTATCCTACTACAAAAATGCCAATCAAGGACCTAAAATCGTTAACAAAAACCGTGGAGTGACAACAGATGGAGTGACTGACCAAACTAAAAAGAAAACATTGTAAATGTTCCACCACCAGTTAACAATCAACGAAACAACAATTTTACCCCAACAATCAACACGGTGGGTTTTAATCGTCCCCAACGATGAAAACAACAACAACAACAATGAAAGATCTAGACACAGGGCCCAAGTCAAAACTCAACTAGATATCAAAACCAAAACCAAAGGCAACAAATGCAAAACTTTAATCCTAATAGTCAACAATTTAATCAGAGTTTTGGACCACAACACGTGCCAAACCAACAACCTAGGAGTTATAATCCCAACTCGTATTATGGATTCCACAAAATTCAAGGCCATGACACTAAGACTTTCCATAATTACAATAAGTTCATGCAACGTTTTCCAGAAGAACAAAGACAACTCTTCATAGATATGTTCTTAACAGATTCTGATGACACCTATGCCAAATACTTTCACAGGGGTAGTTTCCCCTCAAAACGCACCTCTTAATATCTTCAATGATCCACTTCCAAATCACAATAAAAATAATAAATTAAATCCAAATGGGATGAACAAAGGTGTAATGACAAGAAATAACAATCATGAAGCCTCAACTTCACTAAATCCACCTGTCGCACCACAATTAGGAAATCAGCCACAAACCAAGATAGTTGGTCTAGTGGAGTTAGATCTTGAAAGGCATGTAGAAGCCATAACAAGAGCATGAGAATATTATTCTCAACCAAATCTAATCTATCCACTAGAGCCGGATAACATTCAACAAATGTTGGTAAAACCCATAGGTGCTTATGATTTAATAAATTACTTAACAAAGACCTTCTCTCACATCTCCTTTTGGACTTATTGAAAAATTATCTTTCCCATAGGGCTGCTCTTTTAGAAGCACTAGGTCTAGGTCATTTAATTAACATCACTCTACCTCTTGAAACACAAGTAAACCATATATACTTCAATATACACCCTCCAGAGCAGCCAAATAGGGATACCGAGTTTATATTCGAAATAAACAAAATGCCAACAGATGCTAAAATTGCATGTAGAGGTGATCCGACCTTGCATTTACAGGTGTGGGTTTATAATAATTACGTTAAACGTGCAATGGTTGATGATGGGGCAGCAGTTAACATTGTCCCCTTCTCTTTCCTTCAAAATCTAGGATATGGAGAAACAAATTGTTCCACAACAAGAAATACGCTAAGAGGTTATGACAGCCTTAAAGCTACTTCAATTGGGACTATAATATTACTAGTCACCTTAGGACCCAAGACAATCCTCACCGAGTTTTATATCATAAATCGGGAAACCAACTATAATATGATCCTCGGTTGACCATGGATACATCGCATGAAAAAGCAATCCCTTCTATGTTATTCTAGGAAATAAGATTCTTACACATAGGAAAGATATTCGTAGCAAAAGGTGACCCAAAACCACTCGACATACACCTAGTAGACCAAGAAAAGACCAGGTGTTCACTTTGAGTTTGAATTGCCGACAAACCAACTTAACAAACCAATCAAATCAAAACCGGAAGAAAAATTAATACCTACAACAAAACTAGAAATTATGAACCTTGTCAAGGGCATCCTAGTCCTCAAGGATTAAGCTAACGTTGTAGAAACATTATCATTAGGAACTACTGTAAAAATTGTCAAATTACTGGAACAAGATCTACCAATTTTCCTACCATTTGATTCCACAGATATGGGATGTACCCTAGGAGTTGGTTCTCTTCCAGAGGAACTTTGCATGGTAGAAGTAATCGAAACAGAAGAAACAGATGCAAAGAATGTCCCAACATCCATTTTTCCTAGTAAATATTAGACTCTCCACTTCGATGGAGCTAGATGTTTCTATGGAGCTGGGGCAGGTGTGATCTTCACTTCCCTTGAGGGAAAGATCCTACCTTTTGCTTTTAAGTTAAACTTTGAATGTACAAACAATGGCGTTGAATACAAAGCCCTCCTCCTTGGCCTCATCATAGCCAAAAGGATCGGTGTTAATAACATCAGAGTGTTAGGAGACTTACAATTAGTTACAAACCAAGTCTCTGAAGTATATGAGACTAGAGCTGAGCACTTACAGCTCTATAAAATAGTGGTATTAGATCTAACTAAAGGATTCGACTTCATATCAACCGAGGAAATCCTACGAGAACAGAACCTTCTCGTAGATTCAATAAAGAACCTCAGATTCGGGTTTTACACCAAGTAATGAGTTGGAAGATACAAGTTTCAAGGTATCACTTTGTCTTGAACCATTGGTGAAGAAAATATTAATGAACCCTCTTCTAAAACATACAACTTAGAATGATTCTCCTATCTTACATCATGTTGACAAATGATAAAGTCACTCTCGAATATCTAAACACCTATGTAGAGCTACAACTTTCTCACCGTATAGTTGATATTTTCCCAATACCACACTCCTCTTCTTACTTTGGAAATCCCATGGTAGAGTCTCCTCCATAGAAGGATCTTGATATCTATGAGATAGAAAATGGAGAAATCTTGGAACTACCTCTAGCCCCACCTGAATTTGAAGAAGGTAACACTTCTTTGATAGAAGAACCCATTGACATAAACATTGGAGCAGAGGAAGAACCAATAATTTTAAAGTTGGGATCCCCGTTAACTCCGGAAGAAATAGAAATACACACCCAAATCCTCAAAAACATCAAAAGGCTTTTTCATTTAATTATAAAGAAATGACATGTATCGCACCACAAGTTTTGGTACATAATCTCGTCACTAAACCAGATGCGAAGCCAATTAAATAGAAGTCAAGACCAATGAAGCTAGAAGTAGCTCTTATGATAAAAGAGGAAGTAGTAAAACTTCTCCAAGTAGGATTCATCAAGCCCATTGGCTATTCAAAATGGGTGTCTAATATTGTTCCCATCCTAAAAAAGAATGGGAAGATACGAATTTGTATAGATTTTTAGGATATTAACAAAGTTTGTCCCGAGGATGATTTCCCATTACCATCCATTGACATTATCATTGATGCAATAGCTGGATTTGAACTGCTATCCCTCATGGATGGGTTCTCAGGGTACAATCAAATTAAAATATCTAAACAAGATCAAGCCAAAACCACATTTATAACTCCCTGGGGAACTTATTATTATGTTGTCATGCCATTTGGTCTTAAGAACGTTGGCGCTACGTATCAGTGGGTAATGACTTATATATTCTATGATATCATCCATAAAATTGTGGAATCATATGTGGATGACTTGCTTGGCCAAGGCCAAGAAATGTTTTGATCATCCGGAAGTGCTCCGTATCATTCTCTCATGACTAATTGAGTATGGTGTCACATTAAACCCGAGAGAAGTGCGTATTCGGTGTAACAGAGGAAAACTTCTAGGATACATTATATCTTCACAAGGGTTTGATGTTGATCTCGCCAATATGCGGGCTGTTCTCAAAATGATCCCACCTTCGGATGAGTCTAGAATCGGTTTATTTATTAGGAAACTCGGTGTAATCCGAAGGTTCATCCTAGATTTAAGCTTTTCCATTCATCTAATCAACAATCTACTCAAGAAAGATTATAGTGTCGATTGGACTGAAGATTACAATGAGGCCTTCAAAGCAGTTAAGCGCTTCTTGTTATCACCACCCATACTAATGCCTCCCAAGCTAGACCACCCTTTGATCCTATACTCACGAGCTACTCATGTCTCACTGGCCTGCATGTTGGCTCAAGAAGATGATGACAAACAAGAACGTGTGATCTATTTCATTAGCCGAATGTTGCTTGATTATGAAACACGTTACACATAGGTAGAGAGAGAATGCCTTGCCATAATTTTTGCAACAAAACGTTTGAGACATTACATGTTAAACCAGAAAAAAGAGTCATTGTAAAGATAGACCATTTATGAACATTTCTCACACAAGGATCTTTATCTAAAAAGGTTGGCCGTTTCATAACCCTAATGGGAGAATTTGAGTTAACATTCGTAAACCAAAAGTCTGTTAAAGGAAAAATCATTACAGACTGGTTAGCTGACAATCCACTAGATGGAGGTGAGCTGGTAGATCTAGACTTTCCCGATGAATGTGTATACTTTGTCGAAACAAGACCCCCCATTTCTACATGTCCCTGTTATAGTGATATCATTAATTTTATCATGGACCATAGATACCCGAAAAGTGCCACGTCACAACAAAGAAGGTGGTTATGCATTATTACCACTAAATATGTTGTTTTAGACCAAGTACTCTATCGTAGAGCCTTCGATGGCATGCTTCTAAGATGCATCGACATAGAAGAATCCAAGAGGGTTCTTCATGAATCCCATAATGGGATATGTAGGGGCCACTTCGGTGGTCACGCCACGACTCGCAAAATATATTGGATGGGCTATTTTTGGCCCACTCTCAAACATGATGCAGTGGAATTTGTAAATAAGTGCCACAAATGCCAAGAATTCTCCCATGAGATTCACATGCCAGCACAATCCCTGCAACCAATAGCGACTCTGTGGCCCTTCTCCATGTGGGGTCTAGACTTGATAGGGAAATTCTCTCCCTCATCAACCGATGGCCATAATTTTATAATCACAACCATGAAATATTTTACCAAATGGGTGGAGGCCATGCCTCTCACCACCGTACTAGGTTTGGTGATTGCCAAATTCATTTTGAACCAAATTATCTACAGGTATGGTGTCCCACAAGTCATTATCTTAGATAATGGCATGTCCTTTAAGAATGACGAGGTTCGTGAGCTATGTAGCAAGTTCAAGATAAACCATCACATGGCCTCTCTTTACTACCCTCAAGCCAATGGGTAGGCTGAAGTGACAAACAAAATGTTGAAAGCTATTCTCCTCAAAATAGTCAAGGAGAACAAGCGAGATTGGAATTTAAAACTATATCCAGCCTTGTGGGCCCATAGAACCTCAATAAGAAAACCAAGAAGAGAAACTCCTTTCTCAATGGTATTTCAAGCGATAGTTCTCCCACTTGAGGTTGAAATACCCAGTCTCCACATCTCACTACAAGGGATTTTGGATGAAGAAGCTTATAGGGAGGCACACCTCTCCCAACTAGAAAGCCTAGACAAGGCCAGGTTAAACACCGAACAACGGCATAGAGCCTATGCTGATTGGATGTGCTGGTAGTATAACAAAAAGGTCTATGAGTAAGAAATATATGAAGGAGATCTAGTTCGAAGACTAGACAACGGCCGGATCGATAAGAAAACTGGTGAAGGAAGAAAGTTCCGCCCAAATGGTTGGGCCCATATCGAGTCATGAAAGACTACGGGAATGGTGCATATCTCTTATGCACACTGGAGGGTGAGGAATTCAATGAATCAGTCAATTCCTTGCATCTTAAATGGTTTTACACATGAAGCATCAACACTATTTGTATAATTATATCTACATTACATATTCATTTAGTTAGGTTCATTTTGTTCACTCACTTCATAAAACTTGGTGATCAAGGGACTTATTCTTAAGCAATTCATTACAAACTTATGATAGTATTGATGGAGCATTCAAATCATACTTCTTCATTTTCATAACATCATCAACTATTTCAAAATCATTTCATCAATTAAAGCCAGATATGACAAAGTCTTAATGGTAGCCATACCAAGGCCTGCATGCTTGTTCTCACTTCTGGTTTCTTCCTAGGATAGGTGTCTTTCCTATGGTCCTGCATTTTAGAAGCTTCATGGTGTCACATCTATTCCATGTATATATCTCTTTGGAAATGAGAACATCCCGACATTTTTCTCAAGTCAAATATAGATCAAACAAAAAAATTTACTTTTACACATTTCCTTGCCCTACCATCCTTCGGTGTTGATCTTGTGTCTTTTACTAGTGACGTAGGGTTGGGAAAGGATGGGAATGCCTTTACTCACATGTTCCTTGTTCATGGTGATAAGCTCATGCTTCCTACTAGTATTATGGGGCAAGGTGTAGGGGGTCCTCTTGACGGTAAACATTGAAGGTCATAAGCAAATAGTTCAAACAAACCTTTAAAATATTGATTCAAAAACAAATGAATCGGATGTCCAAATTTCCAAGAGAGTTTAAAACCCTAAAAACTAGATTTTTTCAACCAAGTGGCCATCTACAGATCTAAGTCCGAATAAACTGCAAAGCAAGTCACATTCTAAACTATGGAGTCACTTGAGTAAGATAGGAATTTAGCATCCTAATTTGGTGCCACCAACTCTTTGTCTATCTCCCATCATTACCATCTCAACACACCTCATAGATTGTGCCCTTTCTAGCTCTTGGTGGTGAGCCCTCACATCTTAATAGTTACGTGGAGTTAGGATTGGGGCAAGTTCATCTGCTCATCATACCAAATCATCATCACATTTTGTCAAAACAATATGAAGTACTAGAAAATTGCTTATGAAAACTAAAGTTCAAGATCACAAGTTCATCTGCGTCATCATACATCAGCATCACGAAATACAAAAAGAAAACATTTGTGATATTTGTTCTCCATTGCATACATTCTGAAAAGCATATAAAAACAAAAATTTAATAAACATCTAGTATACGTGTGAAAATGAATCACAAAACTCTAGGTACAAAGAGATCTAGATCCAAAAGGAGATGTATATATATATATATATATATATATATAATCAGGTTTCATGTACAATTCCATCATGCACTAGGCATGGTCAAAATGCTCAATGAGCCCGAAAATACAAAATGGTCATATAAACAATCTAGCAAGAGTCACTACAAAAAGAACCAAGTGGCCTCTCAATCCCTATAGGATCCTCGAAGGCACACGATCACTTTCTCTAAGCATTCAAGTGTTGATATGTGATTTCTAGTAAATGGATTGTGTACCTCGATTCGGAAATCATGCTTGATATGTATTAAATTTCTTGCAGATTGCGAGATCTTGGTAGTCAAAATATTAATAGACTCTTTTATTTATTTCATTTTGTGGTGAATATTAATCGATCACGGAATGAATTATACAGTATTCATCAATAATATCTAGACTTGGACCAGAGGAATTGATCCAAGTAATGCTTTAATTTTGCGAAGTGATAAAATTAGATCACGAACCTTGAACAGGTTGCAAGGTATGGAAGCATTTAGAAAGCGGGTCAGGAGTATGACTCAGGCTGATCTCGAGAAATGAAACGGTTCCCGATATTTAGTATATCTGGAAGGTCTCGATTAAAGACCAGGTAATAATTCATTGACATACAATTCTGTAATAAGAACAGGAGTGGCTCTGTTCTAGAAAGTATGATACAGGTCTCTCCGGGTTTTCAGGAGAAGGACCAAATTGAATTACTAAGGGTTAGTAACCTAAAACAATAACCTAACCTAGGGGTTAGATTATTGTTAGTCTAACCTAGACCTAGGCTATGTGTTATGATCCTAAAATAAAAACTAAGTGTAAAATGGTTAGCATGGTCATTACCCTAAAACTCTAACCTAAGATACTAACCTAGCTAACTAAGAGTTTTTGGGAAGGGGCCTTTGAAGGGTGGCGAACCATGGGCGCTATTCTCTATGGCAATAAATGGGAAGGATAAGGATGAGGGACAGACATATGGCGGAGGCTTAGGCGGCGGCTAACCTTGGCAGACTTGGCAATTACTAAGTTTGGAAATGAACTTGAGTTTTTGGATGGACTGTCGCCAATTTCGGCGGTCGGTGGGAGTTGAGATTAAGCGGGAAAATTGGTTTAATGGCACTTAATGTCTAGGGAGTCGAGCCGGAGCTCGCGGAACAGCATGCAAACGAGAAGTTGGAAAGTTTGTTTGGTGTATCGCGATTTTCGGTCTTCTTCTCTCTCTTTCTCTGCTAGTTTACTGTTCTTAGCACCAGTTCTCTTGAGTTGCATGGCGAGAATGAAATTCTCTGGCTCTTTTCTCGGCCATGGAGGATATATTGTGAATAGGACAGCGAAATTTTGTTGGTCGCTGTATTTGGGAAAAAGAAAAGGAAGTTTGAGCTCTTCCGTCTGCTTCGGAAATTTGATCAACAAACAGGCATCTTTAGGCCCTAACCTTTAAATATCTTGCTGTTTTTCAAGTGCTTTCATTAAAACAACTCTGTTCAAATGTTCTGTGAAGATTGGATGAATGTTCTATGAGATCTAGTTTGATTATTGGCACTGTATTTCTTCTGGTTCGATTTTTCTTCAAATCCGTTTGTTGGGTGTTTGTGGAAATCGAATTTTAACTCTACTTGTTTGTACATTCTTCCTGGATTATGCATGAGAGGTATTTATTAACAATATGCGAGTGTTCGGCCTGTTTGGCGTGAGCCCTTGGAATATACCTATGAGAAGTATAGGACCACTGTATGTCTTGATTCGTGGTCGCTGTTTCTTGATATAGAAACTGTATTAATGATTTGAAGGAATACTGTAAGAATGATTGGTATTATCGCTTCTTTGGGTGCTCGGTCATGGGATTGTTGACAACGACTAGTGATACTTTCGGGTTTCATTTTGTTTTCAATTTTTGGCTTGGAACAGGTAACTGTAGTGTTACCATAGTCTTTTCGACCTAGCGGAAGTTGTTTTCCCTGTTATTAGGTTAGCGGGAATATTTGTGCACTGTGTATAATATAAATACACCTGTACTTTGTTGTATCGACTCAGTGGAGTCGATGACTGAATCGTATTGCTTTCTTTTGCTGGAATGTAGATTTATCCGCAAGTTTTGTGATTGGATTCTTGTAAAAGCCTGATAAGAAGAAACAGGGCTTTTGTCTACTGTTATTTGAAGTAGTTAAAAGATAAAGACTTCCTGTATATGCATTTTCCTTTCTATGTGAAAGCTGTTAGAAAGTTCGAAGCGGCTTAGTTGCTTTTCCTTGCTAGAAATGGATATTCAATTTGCTTCGCTTGTTCTTTCTGAATGTTATCCATGAATAGCATATATGGATTTATCAATCTATGTCATTGTACGTTGCTGTAGGGTTCAGTGGTTATGCGTGCAAACCTTTATCAGTCACTGTGTGAATATATAGATTTTGCTATTTCGACTTGGACGACTCTGAGGAGTCGAATGAATGATTCATTTTGTTCATGAGCTGAATAAAGTTAAGTGTTGGTATTTTAAGTGCCGGCGACTTAATGGAATAACATGTATTTCGATTTTGTTATTGCAATTTGGAATTCCTTCGTGTTTTTGGGATTTGAGGTACAGATTCTTAGGTGGACATGTATGTCTTTGACCTGAGCAAATTAGTGTAAAATGATTGGCAGAGAGTATTTTGCTGTCTGACTATTGATATGCTTTGTTGAGGATTGTCTGTATGAATTCTTAAGCTTTTGCATGAATTGATACCTCCGTTTGAATCATTGGAAATTCCGGGAAGGTAACTTGTACTACTGTCTTTTTTGAGCTTGACCTTGGACTGTCTTTGTTACTTGTGAGGTCCTTGTGTTTGGATGACTGTTTCGTGTTTTGACCTTGTTAGGGTAAGTCGCGAATAACGCACCAAGACTTGCATGCTGCAAGGTAAGGATCGTTTGGTTGAATTCCTTTCCTTCACTTGATCCGATTTTGGTGAGCAAGAATATGTATGCTATGATTCCTTCCATTTTGATCTGTCCGATCGACTGTGCATGATTTGGAAGTACCGTGTGGGCAACATAGCATAGTCCTTTGGGAAACCTTAGATTGTTGATGCAATAGTTGTTGTTTTCAGCGATACGCTTGTAGCTCTTGTTTTCAACTGGGGATAAGGCTTTACTGTGCAAAAGGAACTTGCATTGGGCTTATGGTTGTTACATGAAATGTTGATGTGTTAGTTGCTGTACAAGAGATTTGCTGAGTTTCTATTTTCGTGATTTAGAACAGTGATCTTGATTTCGGCCTGTCTAACTTGTTCATTTATATACTGGTTGACTGTTTTCATATGTGAAGGCAGTACAGTGATGAACTTATGTAAAAGGAAGTATGAATGGTTTGAATTCTTTCTCTTCCTTTATTTAATATTATTGATAATGAACTATCAGTAGGAAATTGTTTGTAACATATTGGTGGAATCCCGAATTGTTATGATATTTCCTTTTTGGAGAATGAAACAATCTGACCAATGTTGTGATTGTGGGTTTAATGATTGTTGTGTGCATTCGTTCCTTGTTTCTTAATATTTGATGAAATATTAGAAAATGATTAAGACTAACTGTAACAATGATAGAGTTACATAATTGTAATCATTCAGTATTACAAGGGCATAGTCTAATCATGTTTACTTATGTGAATATCTGATTTCATTTAAACAGGGTGTTTAATGAAAACAATTGATGGATTGCAATTGTTTTAAAAGTTAGTGCTTATCATGCTCAGTTCATTGAACTGACTCATGTTGACTATTTTTGCAGATGGTTGCCGTAAGAGGTAAATACAATGCAGATCTGGCAGTCCGATCAGATAGTTTATTTGATTTATTATGAATTACAGCTTGATTTTATGGATGTACTATATGAGAAAAGATGTTTCTTTTCCGTTAGCATTATATCAAGTATGCTGTTGCATAAAATGTAATTGTTCGAGTTTCGAAAGGAATGAAAATAAGTGTTTGATACTTATGTGCTGTATTCTATTATGAATGATGAACTTCTTCGGTTTACGTAACGAAGAGGCATAGTTATCTTTGTATAATATGGATGCTTTTGTGATTGACAATGAAAGCTTGTAAGTAATTAGACTAAATTCTTATGAGTATTTAGTAGTTCTAATTTGATCTGGATAATGCAATATTGTAATTTAATTATTGTCTCTCAAGAGGATAGGTTAAAATTGAGCCTAAAAGATAACGCTAAACAAGTTGGATTGAATTACTAATCCCTAGTCCTAAGTATAACAGGACAATAGTAAATTGGATTCTAAATCATTTATATCTTTAAACTAAAAAGTATGATATAAATTCAGTTAAGAGAACTGATAGGCAATCAATGGAGTTCAGGTGGCAATCTCAAGCATAGGTTATGAGATATTGTCTGAATCTGTTGCTTAGAATCAGATGTATTCTAATGACTCCTTGATAGAAGCTAGACCTTAATACCTCTACCAAGTGATGGGATTAATGGAGGAGGGTCGTCTTAAGAAAATGAATCCAGGGATTGGAAATGGCTAACCTTAGGGAAAAGTCTTAAGAAGTAATTTAATCTCTAGTGCGTAACGCTTGTTTTTGGGTAGATCTTCTCGAGGCGGATTTAAAGGATGACGACATAAGGTCGACTGCAGGGCTGTACCTCCGAGAAGATTAGGATCTTCTCGAAGTTACAACAATGCAGGTGACTTATGGCGACACCCTTTGCATTGATCGCTAAGATTTACACTTGATTTCGCACGAGTTACCTTGGGACCGATTAAGAACGTGACCATGTTATAAGACTGCCTCGGAGATTTGGGGTATCATGACACACTGGTTGAATTGCAAGGTTGAACCAGTATGTCCTCATATCCCTAATCCTCGTAGGCATCCATATAACATTATCACCTTGTTAATCTGCCTCCGAGTGATTCAGCTGTGAAAGAAAGGACTGACAGTAGTCAGTATAAGACATTCTATATAACATATGAATGGGGTGAAGGACGTATTCCAGATTGACGAGTATGCCGTTAAGGAATACGAGACATGAACAGTATGTTTCAAATCTTTGGCCAAAGTATCGCAAGCTGCTGATTGCGTTGTCCTAATTCACCTAGTCTAAGGGATGAGATGCCGATGAATAATGGTACTTGATTATTCGGTTAGATTCCTTGACCAGAGAACATTACGAATCCCAGATTAGGGAAGAGAACCGCCAGAGTATTGTGTTAATTAAGAACACTAACTCTTTTTACTCATGAATAGATCGGTAGTTTACCGAGTCATGGAATGAATAGATCGGAGGTATTCCGAGTCATTACAGCTGCATATGGTTGTCTGTTATATAAATGGTTATTTGAATTGTGAGTTCTAAATTATGTATTTAGAACCAGTATGCAATTATCAAAAAAAAAAAAAAAAAAAATTTGACTTGTTCTATTGTCTAAAATGAGGATGTTACATCTTGGTATCAGAGCTGAAGGTTGCAGCTCTTGGACCTATTGAGTCCATAATCTGATAAAAACCTGAATTTTCTTGTAACAGAAAATGGTTAGAACAAGGGGAAACGTTGCGAGTAATGCTCCACCTGAAGGAGGAGCGGCAACAACCCAGAAACTGGATGAGATCCTTGCTGCCCTGTTGGACACAAGAGATCGCTTGGCTGTACTTGAACAGCAGGTGATGGGGAATGAGGAGGGAGAAGAAGCTGATAATAATAATCAGCAACCTCCTGAGGACAACCCCGAAATGGGTGTTGATGTTAATGCTGGAAATGTACCTGTCCAACCAGAAAACAAAAAGGCCAGATTGGCAGCGGAACTCACTAATGATATCAAAAGGATAAGTCCACCTAAGTATGATGGCACCACACTAGGAGATGGAGCTGAGAACTGGCTCAGCGAAATGGAGAAGTACTTTGCTATAAGGAACTTCTCAGAAGAAACCAAGGCTATATGGGGAGCCTATCAGCTTTCTCACGAAGCATCTTCGTGGTGGGATAGCCGAAAAGCTGAGCTAAATATTGATGAGACCAATATCACTTGGGATCAATTTAAAGGCTATTTTAGGCAACGTTGGCTGCCACAACTTTTCTATGATCAGAAAATGACAGAATTTCAGAACTTGACTCAAGGGAAGTTAACAGTAACTGAATTCTGGGAGCGGTTTACAAAACTCCTCAAGTATGTACCGCAGTATCAAACTGACGAAAAGTTCAGGATACGGAAATTCATCATGGGATTGAATCCTGTGATAGGGGGAGAGGTCGATGTTCACAGTCCAACCACTATGGAAGGAGTTGTTGAAAAGGCCATAAGGCAAGAACAGAAATTAAAGGCTATTTCTGCTCATAAGGAGGAAGTGCGGAAGAAGACTGCAAACCCTTCTTCAACCTCTCTTGCACCCAGAAAAGGACCATGGAAAAAGTTTGGAAACAAGAGTAAGTTTCCAGGAGATAACAATAAGAAAACAGCAGTAAATAAGCCTGCTGGGAATGTGAAGGATAATTTTGCTAAAAATTATAATAATGGTCAGAAGTCCTATGGAGGACAGCGTGACAATTATAAAACTGGAAGCAACTTTGAGCCTAAGAAGGGACCTGTAGGAGGCTGCTACACTTGTGGTAAAGACCATTACGCAAATCAGTGCCCTTTGAAGAAGGATGATCGTAATCAGCAGCATAAGATACATGCTGCAGTAGCGGACAAACAAGCTGAAAAGCAAGTGACACCTATAGAAGTTCCGGGTAAGTTATTCGGCATACCTGTCACTATTCTTTTTGATACAGGAGCTACTGAATGTTTTATATCTAATAAACTAGCTTCTAAACTTAAAAGAAAAGCTGGAAAAATGGATAAATCTTGGACTGTACAGTATGGTAATAATTCTGTTCATACAGTGAGTATGTGTCTTTTTGGAGCAGTCCTTGACTTACCTAACTTTTCCACGGAAGTTGATCTCTATGTTGCACCTTTGGGATCGTATGACATTGTCATCGGTGTTAATTGGTTAGCTGATCATAAAGCAAAGGTAGATTGCTATGAAAAGAACATAGAATGTTTAGATGATCAGCTGGAATCAGTAGAGATTCAAGGTGTGAAACGAGAAATTTCAGTTAGAAAGCTGTCAGCTATGCAGCTTAAAAAGGCTAAGAATAAAGGATGTACCCTTTATGCAGTAAAGATATCTGAATCTTCTGAAGAAGATAGTGATTTCATGAAGCAAATCCCACTGTTACAAAGTTTCAGGGATGTTTTTCCTGAGGAATTACCAGGGTTACCACCCAAGAGAGAATTTGATTTTACTATTGAAATCAAGCCTGGAACTGAACCTATTTCCAAGGCGCCTTATCGGATGACTACTATTGAGTTAGTCGAGCTAAAGGCTCAGTTACAAGAGCTTTTGTCAAAGGGATTGATTAGACCAAGTGTTTCACCTTGGGGAGCACCTGTGATATTTGTGAAAAAGAAGGATGGAACTCTGAGACTGTGTATTGATTATCGGATGTTGAACAAAGCAACGATTAAGAACCGATACCCACTTCCTAGGATCGATGATCTGTTTGATCAAGATGCGTGGAGCAGCGGTTTATTCTAAGATAGATCTTCGATCTGGTTATCATCAGCTAAGAATTAAAGAGGAAGATATTCATAAAACGGCTTTCCGAACAAGGTACGGACATTATGAATTCACAGTTCTAGCCTTTGGGTTAACTAATGCACCTGCAGCCTTTATGAATTTAATGAACAATATTTTTCAAGAATACCTGGACAAGTTTGTACTTGTATTCTTGGACGATATTCTCATTTATTCTAAGAGCGTTGAGGAGCACAATGAGCATCTGAAGATAGTTTTGGGAATTTTGAGAAAGAGAAAGCTGTATGGTAAGTTATCCAAATGTTCTTTCTTTGACTCAGAAGTTCACTATTTGGGTCATGTCATAAGCAAGGAAGGAATCGCTGTAGATCCTTCGAAAATAGTGGCGATAACTGAGTGGCCTACACCAAAGAATGTGCATGAAGTAAGAAGCTTCATGGGTCTTGCTGGTTACTATAGAAAATTTGTAAAGGATTTTTCTAAGGTAGCTGCACCAATAACTTCATTGCAGAAGAAGGATAAGAAATTCATGTGGAATGACAAGTGTGAAGCGGCTTTCAAAAGTCTGAAAGACCAGCTGACTTCTGCACCTATATTGGCTGTACCAGACCCTAATGGAAATTTTACAGTGGTAACTGATGCTTCTGGGGAAGGTCTTGGGGGTGTTTTGCTACAAAATGATCAAGTCATTGCTTATGAGAGTAGAAAACTTAAGATTCATGAGCTGAATTATGCCCCTCATGATTTGGAGCTTGCTGCCATTGTTCACGCACTTCAAGTCTGGAGACACTACTTACTAGGGAAACCTTTTGAGTTGAAAACTGATCACTTGGGACTGAAATATATTTTTACTCAGCCCAATCTGAATGCCAGACAAAGAAGGTGGTTAGAATTTCTATCACAATATGACTTTGATATCAGCTATATCAAAGGAAAGGAGAATAGAGTAGCTGATGCTCTAAGTCGTAGGAGGCACATTTCTGCTCTTATAACATTAAGAACTCAGTTTAAAGACGAGGTAAAAAGTGCCTCAGAATCAGATACATATTTTCAGCAAGTAAAAGCAGCGCTTGCTGCAGAACCTAAAGATAAAAGGTATGAAGGTTTTCATTTAGATAATGAAGGAATCTTGCGTTATGAAAATAGGGTATATGTGCCTGTGCTGGATGATTTGAGAAAGAAGTTGTTAGTTGAATTTCATAATTCACCTTTCTCTGGACACCCAGGTATCACAAAAATGCTAGCTGATTTGAAACAGCAATACTTCTGGAAAGGTATGAAAAAGGATGTGATAAATTTTGTGACTCATTGTCTGGAATGTCAGCGGGTGAAAGCAGAGCATATGCATCCTGCTGGATTGTTGTATCCTCATAGCATACCGCAGTACAAATGGCAAGTAATAACCATGGATTTTGTACAAGGACTACCTATGTCCAGGAATAAACATGATGTTATCCTGGTAGTTGTAGATAAGCTAACTAAGGTAGCTCATTTCATCGCTGGAAATCTAAAGGATGATTCTCCAGTGCTAGCCAAGAGGTTCGTACACGAAATTTTCAGATTACATGGTGTACCTGAACTGATTATTTCTGACAGGGATCCTAGAATGACGTCAAGGTTTTGGCAAACGCTTAACGCAGCCCTAGGAACGAAACTAAACTTCAGTTCTGCATATCATCCAGAAACGGATGGGCAAACTGAGAGGGTAAATCAAGTGTTGGAGGACATGTTGCGAATGTATTGCATGGATCAACAGTATAAGTGGGAAGAGTATCTCCCATTAGTTGAGTTCGCATACAACAACACTTATCACTCATCTCTTAAGATGGCACCTTTTGAAGCACTTTATGGAAGAAAGTGCAGAACCCCTGTAAGTTGGGACAGTGTAGAGGATAGAGTGGTAATTGGACCAGAGATTCTCACAGAGATGGAACAGCAAGTTAAGCTGATTCGTGAACGATTAAAGGAAGCAGCGGATAGACAGAAGAGCTATGCTGACCTTAAGCGGGTTGATAGAAAGTTTGAGCTTGGTGATAAGGTTTTTCTGCGTGTTAAACCCAGAAAGAGTTCTATAACTTTTGGCAAGGCTGCCAAGTTGTCACCACGATATGTGGGACCTTTTGAAATTGTCGAGATAATCAATCCTGTAGCTTATCGTTTAGCATTGCCTCCTGCTCTATCTCGTATGCATGATGTTTTCCATATTTCTTTGCTTAAGAAATACGTTTCAGATCTGTCACATGTTTTAAATTGGAATTCCTTGCAGGTCCAAGACCCAGGAATAATCGTGGTTAAACCCACACGAGTGCTGGAAACTCGCCAATTGCATTTAAGAAATCGTGATATACAGCAATGTAAGGTCCAGTGGGACCAGTTTAACGAAGAAAGTGCAACTTGGGAAAACCTGGAAGAGATGAAAACTGCTTTTCCTTCTCTTTTTGCAACAGAATGAAATCTGTTGATGAAATACTTTTATGAACTGATTGTTTTTAAGTATTTATGAAAGCCTGATTAAGGCAGACTTTATTCAGGTTGAATAAAAGTGTGGTGACATTGATTTCTGAAACTATTAAATATGGAAGTAAACACATTGTTTGTGTACTAATAAATTGATTGACCGGAAGGTTAAGTTAATATGTAATTCATCGGGACGATGAATCCTTTTAGGAGGGAAGCATGTAACACCCTGAACTGTTGTTACTTTCTCCTAAGCATTCAAGTGTTGATATGTGATTTCTAGTAAATGGATTGTGTACCTCGATTCGGAAATCATGCTTGATATGTATTAAATTTCTTGCAGATTGCAGATCTTGACTGAGTCAAAATATTAATAGACTCTTTTATTTATTTCATTTTGTGACTGAATATTAATCTGATCACGGAATGAATTATACAGGTATTCATCAATAATATCTAGACTTGGACCAGAGGAATTGATCCAAGTAATGCTTTAATTTTGCGAAGTGATAAAATTAGATCACGAACCTTGAACAGGTTGCAAGGTATGGAAGCATTTAGAAAGCGGGTCAGGAGTATGACTCAGGCTGATCTCGAGAAATGAAACGGTTCCCGATATTTAGTATATCTGGAAGGTCTCGATTAAAGACCAGGTAATAATTCATTGACATACAATTCTGTAATAAGAACAGGAGTGGCTCTGTTCTAGAAAGTATGATACAGGTCTCTCCGGGTTTTCAGGAGAAGGACCAAATTGAATTACTAAGGGTTAGTAACCTAAAACAATAACCTAACCTAGGGGTTAGATTATTGTTAGTCTAACCTAGACCTAGGCTATGTGTTATGATCCTAAAATAAAAACTAAGTGTAAAATGGTTAGCATGGTCATTACCCTAAAACTCTAACCTAAGATACTAACCTAGCTAACTAAGAGTTTTTGGGAAGGGGCCTTTGAAGGGTGGCGAACCATGGGCGCTATTCTCTATGGCAATAAATGGGAAGGATAAGGATGAGGGACAGACATATGGCGGAGGCTTAGGCGGCGGCTAACCTTGGCAGACTTGGCAATTACTAAGTTTGGAAATGAACTTGAGTTTTTGGATGGACTGTCGCCAATTTCGGCGGTCGGTGGGAGTTGAGATTAAGCGGGAAAATTGGTTTAATGGCACTTAATGTCTAGGGAGTCGAGCCGGAGCTCGCGGAACAGCATGCAAACGAGAAGTTGGAAAGTTTGTTTGGTGTATCGCGATTTTCGGTCTTCTTCTCTCTCTTTCTCTGCTAGTTTACTGTTCTTAGCACCAGTTCTCTTGAGTTGCATGGCGAGAATGAAATTCTCTGGCTCTTTTCTCGGCCATGGAGGATATATTGTGAATAGGACAGCGAAATTTTGTTGGTCGCTGTATTTGGGAAAAAGAAAAGGAAGTTTGAGCTCTTCCTGTGGTCTGCTTCGGAAATTTGATCAACAAACAGGCATGCTAGGCCCTAACCTTTAAATATCTTGCTGTTTTTCAAGTGATTTCATTAAAACAACTCTGTTCAAATGTTCTGTGATGATTGGATGAATTTTCTATGAGATCTAGTTTGATTATTGGCACTGTATTTCTTCTGGTTCGATTTTTCTTCAAATCCGTTTGTTGGGTGTTTGTGGAAATCGAATTTTAACTCTACTTGTTTGTACATTCTTCCTGGATTATGCATGAGAGGTATTTATTAACAATATGCGAGTGTTCGGCCTGTTTGGCGTGAGCCCTTGGAATATACCTATGAGAAGTATAGGACCACTGTATGTCTTGATTCGTGGTCGCTGTTTCTTGATATAGAAACTGTATTAATGATTTGAAGGAATACTGTAAGAATGATTGGTATTATCGCTTCTTTGGGTGCTCGGTCATGGGATTGTTGACAACGACTAGTGATACTTTCGGGTTTCATTTTGTTTTCAATTTTTGGCTTGGAACAGGTAACTGTAGTGTTACCATAGTCTTTTCGACCTAGCGGAAGTTGTTTTCCCTGTTATTAGGTTAGCGGGAATATTTGTGCCTTTGTGTATAATATAAATACACACATACTTTGTTGTATCGACTCAGTGGAGTCGATGACTGAATCGTATTGCTTTCTTTTGCTGGAATGTAGATTTATCCGCAAGTTTTGTGATTGGATTCTTGTAAAAGCCTGATAAGAAGAAACAGGGCTTTTGTCTACTGTTATTTGAAGTAGTTAAAAGATAAAGACTTCCTGTATATGCATTTTCCTTTCTATGTGAAAATTTGTTAGAAAGTTCGAAGCGGCTTAGTTGCTTTTCCTTGCTAGAAATGGATATTCAATTTGCTTCGCTTGTTCTTTCTGAATGTTATCCATGAATAGCATATATGGATTTATCAATCTATGTCATTATACGTTGCTGTAGGGTTCAGTGGTTATGCGTGCAAAACCTTTATCGATCCTTTGTGTGAATATATAGATTATGCTATTTCGACTTGGACGACTCTGAGGAGTCGAATGAATGATTCATTTTGTTCATGAGCTGAATAAAGTTAAGTGTTGGTATTTTAAGTGCCGGCGACTTAATGGAATAACATGTATTTCGATTTTGTTATTGCAATTTGGAATTCCTTCGTGTTTTTGGGATTTGAGGTACAGATTCTTAGGTGGACATGTATGTCTTTGACCTGAGCAAATTAGTGTAAAATGATTGGCAGAGAGTATTTTGCTGTCTGACTATTGATATGCTTTGTTGAGGATTGTCTGTATGAATTCTTAAGCTTTTGCATGAATTGATACCTCCGTTTGAATCATTGGAAATTCCGGGAAGGTAACTTGTACTACTGTCTTTTTTGAGCTTGACCTTGGACTGTCTTTGTTACTTGTGAGGTCCTTGTGTTTGGATGACTGTTTCGTGTTTTGACCTTGTTAGGGTAAGTCGCGAATAACGCACCAAGACTTGCATGCTGCAAGGTAAGGATCGTTTGGTTGAATTCCTTTCCTTCACTTCAGTCCGATTTTGACTGAGCAAGAATATGTATGCTATGATTCCTTCCATTTTGATCTGTCCGATCGACTGTGCATGATTTGGAAGTACCGTGTGGGCAACATAGCATAGTCCTTTGGGAAACCTTAGATTGTTGATGCAATAGTTGTTGTTTTCAGCGATACGCTTGTAGCTCTTGTTTTCAACTGGGGATAAGGCTTTACTGTGCAAAAGGAACTTGCATTGGGCTTATGGTTGTTACATGAAATGTTGATGTGTTAGTTCTTTGTACAAGAGATTTCTTTGAGTTTCTATTTTCGTGATTTAGAACAGTGATCTTGATTTCGGCTGTCTAACTTGTTCATTTATATCTTGGTTATTGTTTTTCATATGTGAAGGCGATGATGGTGATGAACTTATGTAAAAGGAAGTATGAATGGTTTGAATTCTTTCTCTTCCTTTATTTAATATTATTGATAATGAACTATCAGTAGGAAATTGTTTGTAACATATTGGTGGAATCCCGAATTGTTATGTTATTTCCTTTTTGGAGAATGAAACAATCTGACCAATGTTGTGATTTTGGGTTTAATGATTGTTGTGTGCATTCGTTCCTTGTTTCTTAATATTTGATGAAATATTAGAAAATGATTAAGACTAATTGTAACAATGATAGAGTTACATAATTGTAATCATTCAGTATTACAAGGGCATAGTCTAATCATGTTTACTTATGTGAATATCTGATTTCATTTAAACAGGGTGTTTAATGAAAACAATTGATGGATTGCAATTGTTTTAAAAGTTAGTGCTTATCATGCTCAGTTCATTGAACTGACTCATGTTGACTATTTTTGCAGATGGTTGCCGTAAGAGGTAAATACAATGCAGATCTGGCAGTCCGATCAGATAGTTTATTTGATTTATTATGAATTACAGCTTGATTTTATGGATGTACATATGAGAAAAGATGTTTCTTTTCCGTTAGCATTATATCAAGTATCTTTGTTGCATAAAATGTAATTGTTCGAGTTTCGAAAGGAATGAAAATAAGTGTTTGATACTTATGTGCTGTATTCTATTATGAATGATGAACTTCTTCGGTTTACGTAACGAAGAGGCATAGTTATCTTTGTATAATATGGATGCTTTTGTGATTGACAATGAAAGCTTGTAAGTAATTAGACTAAATTCTTATGAGTATTTAGTAGTTCTAATTTGATCTGGATAATGCAATATTGTAATTTAATTATTGTCTCTCAAGAGGATAGGTTAAAATTGAGCCTAAAGATAACGCTAAACAAGTTGGATTGAATTACTAATCCCTAGTCCTAAGTATAACAGACAATAGTAAATTGGATTCTAAATCATTTATATCTTTAAACTAAAAAGTATGATATAAATTCAGTTAAGAGAAGCGATAGGCAATCAATGGAGTTCGGTGGCAATCTCAAGCATAGGTTATGAGATATTATGCAATACATTGCTGCTTAGAATCAGATGTATTCTAATGACTCCTTGATAGAAGCTAGACCTTAATACCTCTACCAAGTGATGGGATTAATGGAGGAGGGTCGTCTTAAGAAAATGAATCCAGGGATTGGAAATGGCTAACCTTAAGGAAAAGTCTTAAGAAGTAATTTAATCTCTAGTGCGTAACGCTTGTTTTTGGGTAGATCTTCTCGAGGTGGATTTAAAGGATGACGACATAAGGTCGACTGCAGGGCTGTACCTCCGAGAAGATTAGGATCTTCTCGAAGTTACAACAATGCAGGTGACTTATGGCGACACCCTTTGCATTGATCGCTAAGATTTACACTTGATTTCGCACGAGTTACCTTGGGACCGATTAAGAACGTGACCATGTTATAAGACTGCCTCGGAGATTTGGGGTATCATGACACACTGGTTGAATTGCAAGGTTGAACCAGTATGTCCTCATATCCCTAATCCTCGTAGGCATCCATATAACATTATCACCTTGTTAATCTGCCTCCGAGTGATTCAGCTGTGAAAGAAAGGACTGACAGTAGTCAGTATAAGACATTCTATATAACATATGAATGGGGTGAAGGACGTATTCCAGATTGACGAGTATGCCGTTAAGGAATACGAGACATGAACAGTATGTTTCAAATCTTTGGCCAAAGTATCTCATCGCAAGTCTGATTGCGTTGTCCTAATTCACCTAGTCTAAGGGATGAGATGCCGATGAATAATGGTAATGATTATTCGAGTTAGATTCCTTGACGAGAACATTTACGAATCCCAGTTAGGGAAGAGAACCGCCTCTTTGGAGTATTGTGTTAATTAAGAACACTAACTCTTTTTACTCATGAATAGATCGGTAGTTTACTGAGGTCATGGAATGAATAGATCGGAGGTATTCCGAGTCATTACAGTGCATATGGTTATCATTATATAAATGGTTATTTGAATTGTGAGTTCTAAATTATGTATTTAGAAATCAAAAAAAAAAAAATTTAACTTGTTCTATTGTCTAAAATGAGGATATGCAATTATCAAAAAAAAAAAAATTTGACTTGTTCTATATGCTTGCCTTTTCTCTTGCATTTTGTATTTTTGTGCTACTTGGGGTGGGAGTCCCTGAGGAAACATGTTTGGTTGGTTCCGAAGGACGATTTGGTGAATGTGTGTTTTTCACTCGTGCTACTCGTGCTAGCCTCCTCTCACATATTATGTTTCATTCTTACTCGAACAAATAGTGTTCATCCCTCTTTTCTAGTACTATCACCTTTTAGTGTAGTTTACTTCATATTATCCTTTATTCCCTAGTCCATGGCATTCTTAGCTTAGTTTCCCCTTTTAGCACTAGGATTAGCAATACTAGTAGAAGCAGATAGAGGAATCGGCCTTCTCTGAGATCCATCACAAGTTCACAAGGTCCCACAACTTGGGGTACGGTTCCATTGTGGTCTCAAAAACATCATTCCCTTTTCATTGATCCGAGACACGGGTGCACAATTGAGCAACCAACATTTTATGACACGCTTTGATGGGACTTTGGTATTGAAAGCTCAAATTTCATATCTCTATGTTAACCCTCCGAATGGCCGTGATGTGAATAGGACGTCGGTGTGATTGGGACACATGGGATCACCTCTCAAGCCAGGGACTTGGGCTCGAGGTGAACCTCCGAGAAGGCCGGCTTCCTCTTCCTAAACTAAGTGTCAGTACTACTCCTAGTGTAACAAAAATGATTATCTAGTCCTATGCTAACATTTTCATGGGGTTTTAGGGAAAGAGTTTTACGTAAATGAAACTATACTAGGGATGGTGATGCACCGAATAAAGGGTGTCTTCAGATTTAGGAAGGGTTAATTTGAAGAGGGTGTGTGCACCACAGTCAACTTCACCTACCGCAACTTAGAGAGGGTACAGATACCACAAAGCTAAGAGACACGCGTTCCTTTTGTTAAACTTTATCGACCGAGAAATATACCAGCTTCCTGTGAAGAAGGATGAACTCAAGAAGGGTGAACAGACACCACAACTCAACCGCATGCAATACTTCACCACTCGATAAGCACGTAACTCCAAGAACCTCGCAATAGAAACTTAAACTCGCACAAAGGTACCCGCAAGTATGAGAAAGGCACAAAGAAGCATAGTAAGGATGAAAGGACCGAGATTAGTCACAAAACACACACTTTTATTGCTTCAATAACATGCACAATGCATCATACATTCATAAGAGGCAATAGTTGCCATTACATTCTTGAAGAGGAGGCTTGAAAGTTCTCTCAACACACAAGAACAACTTGCAGAAGAGAGAGGACCCTTGAAAAGTATACACTCTTGCCTGAGATATCTAACTGTCCAACTTGTCTGAACTGTTGGAACCCTTTGAAATGAGCTTCCAACTTACATTTATAGAAGAATATGTGAGAAAGAAGAGGAAATGGTCATAATTACATTCCTAAAATGAAGGCCCATGATGTATTTATTACAGTTAGTTGAACTACCTGAGAAGGTTCCATCATGGGTCATTAATTGCCTGATGACCAAGTCTTCTCAATTAATTAAAAGAATATTTAAATAAAATATTTAAATAATAATAATAAATATTATTATTAAAATATTTAAATAAAAATATTAATTTAATTAACATAATGTTGGGACCCCCCCGTTGACCCGTTTGACTTGAAGAGGAGGGGGGTCCATGTGGATAGAATCTGCACATAGCCAAATTCGATGAGCTTCGAATCCTCTAACTCGGTGTTGCACTTGATTTTGAACCCCACACCAACTCTTTCCTTGTCTTGGCAATCGGGCTCTTTTGCATTGAGTCCTTCGAATGGTGAGCTATCAAACTCGATTCTTATCATTTTCCTTTGTTAACTCGAGGCCATTTACGCATTCCTCGTTCAAACTTCATGAAACATCACCACGAGCTCCCTGCGAAGTCACCGAGCTCTTCATCCAAAGAAACGATCTTACCTTTCCCGGGCTCAAACTCACTAATACCGAGCTTAACCCAACATTTCTAAAAGAATGGTTTTACCACAATGCTCACGCTTCCCTTATCATATAACACTTGTAGTAAGAATGTTTAGCTTTGCCATAATAAGCACAATTGTACCCTCCAAACAATGAGAAAATGCCATTACCAATAAAGACCTAATGCTGCCATGATGATGACACAGGCTCATGCCCATAACATGTCGATAGACATCCTTGAGACTGAATTTTGGCCAAAGAGCCCTTCGGTATTTTGGGCAAAGGCACTCTGCAATCTCTCGCCCAATCAATAATTATGCCACTATTGGGATTATGGCATAGGTAGCCGTGAGCTACACAATATACTCATTTTTTCAGAAACTAAAAGATCCTTTATGTTACAACTTGCAACACATAACAGAAGCCCTTCAAAAAATACATTGAACAACTGGGGCAGCCAAGAGGACCTTGGAAAAATGTACAGGTAACAACCATATGAATTCTCCCTTAGTCGTGGATCAAAGCTGATAGAAATGAGCTAGATAAAAATAGCTTGAAACTACAGTATAATCGTCCATCAAAACGAGCTTCTCTGAACCTGGTAAAAGAATATTGTTATTGTCTGATTGGACGTACATAATGGAAGGGTATAAATATTGCCTCTGCTCTCGGATTTTCTCGAAGAGACCATTTACGAGTAACAAGGATATAGCATGCAAAACAGCCGACCGGGTATTTTCAGAGTTGACCTTCACATTCAATTCGTTTCTAGGAGAAAACAATGCTGAGCAATATGAATCGTTTCACTCCGCACGCTTTATTTTTCGATTGGCTCTGCAATGATTCTTCTTGATTCAGACTTGGCATTTAATCCATGAATACTTCACCACAAGATTAGTTTTCTTGTCAATTCCTGAATGAGATCTTCATTCAGCGTGGCTTGGTCACGATTCTTCTTGATTCAGACTAGGCTATCTGCCTACTAAAATCTTAAAGAAATCTAAGCCTACCTCCATTCGACTTGCTATGACTGCCAACTTCTCCTAATCCTCATCATTTCTCAAACAGACCATTTACAAGTGACAAGGATGTGAGTCGTGACATACAAAACGGCCGACCAGGTATTTCAGAGTTGACCTTCGCATTCGTTTCGTTTCTAGGAGAAGGAATGCTGAGCAATATGAATCGTTTCATTCTGCACGTAATAAACCTTCATCTCCTGACTCAGGCAAATGTTATGAAGCTTTGAATGGCGTGACTCCAATCTATCATACACGGCAGTGAATGTTTGTTTCTCGCAATCGCTACTGGAAGCGCCAAAACGGCTTTATCAGATTGCATATGCTCGCCGCCGGTTGATGATTTTCTCGCGCCACCGAATCGACGAAGTTTTGAGCACGCTTCTCGTTACTCGATATCATTTGACAAATATCTGCATAATGAGACGAGCGGCCTGTAGCCTCCGCAGAAATTGATATCACGTCGCGTTTTTTCCATGACCCGCTCTAATTCACAACTGTCCTATTAATCCTCCCGGTGACTCGCACAAAGACTCGGACCACTCCAACTGCGCGGGGTTTTCATGACGGATTGCCATCTTAATTTTTCCCATTTGGCAGTGTTTGCCTGAATCTCCCCTTCGCGGAAGTTTAGTCATGGTTTGCCAAACCAATATTTCCACTACGGCCGCGCTTGACCCGATTTCTCCAACGCGGTGAACAAATTTCCTCTGCAGATTTAACAAATGGCCCGCCATCATCAAATTTCCGCTTGCATTTGCCGGAATCTCCCCTACGCGAGTGAACAACATGGTTTGCCATCTTAATTTTCCCATCGCACCGGCCGCCTTATTTCCCACGTAACGCCCCTCGCATGAAGCTTCACTGCCTCTACGAGCCCCGAGTGTTTTCATTGCTGAATAACTCCCACCGAGCCTTGTTTATCCTTACCGGGCTCCATTTCCTCTGAATCAGCGAGCTTCTCATGAGTTTCACCAAGCTCTACGCATCGAGCAGATCCCGCTTCGATCAACTCGCCACTAGATTGCTTCAATGCAGCTGTGTTGCCCATAACCCAAAGCGCTCTGCGAGCTCGTGTCAATGTCACATTCATGTGGCGAACATCAGCTATAAAACCAACCCCATGATTTGCAGCTCGGACACAAGACATAATGATTATATCACGCTCCTGGCCTTGAAAGGCATCTACCGTATTGATATATAAACCTTTTCCTTCATCAAATTTGAGGACAACATCAAACTCTCGGTGTAAACATTTCAGCTGTAGCTTGTAAGGTGTGATCATTTCAACAGAAACCTTTATGCTTGCCAACCTAGTGACTCGTTGAAGATGCTCGTATAATTGCAAAGCAAATTATGCTCCATGAATATTCTGATATGAAATAGCTTACACCTCTATGAGATCCGCTTTCCATGAGTCGATCTCGAAAATAAAATTTAATCAAGTCTCCCTGAACATTCTTACTCACACTTAATTGATTTTCATAAAAATATCTTGAAGGAAAATCCTGAATTTGAGGATGCATACGATGCTGATCAGATAACAACATTGGACAACTTACTTGCTCAAACGGGCTTCTACTATACTGCAACATCCCTCTGCACCGAATACTCGACCGAGGAAGGTCCAACACCATTACAATTCACAGCTTCTTTTTGTAAGATGTCGGTTTGACTCAATTTCACATTGGTATTCGATAGTGCTTATACTATCTTCCTGGGTCGATAGAAGTCCTTCCATTATGTAATTACAAACCCGAGATTCAATGATGTTGAACCTCCCATATCTGCATATTTTCATAACATCTCGGTCAAACAAGATAATTCTCCCAAGTGGTTGGTCGAGCGTTGTCTTAGTGGATTAAACCTGGCATCATGTTGACTTTGACTCTCCCTGACTTGGCCTTCAGATCTTTTTGCATCGATCTCCACCGGATCCTCAGTACAGCCTTTTCATTCGTCAATCTTCAACGAGCTATATTTTGCATTAACAAGACCATCGTCGAGCTCTTACAACTGAGAGTCTCCACTGAGATGATTTCTGAGATGATTATCAATTTGACACCGGGTTCTTTATCAACTCGACCCTGAACTCTCCACTGAGTTGAGATCAACTGGGTGCCTTTCGATGCTAGGTGATCTCTTCATATGCAATTTAGGAATTATTTTTTAATTATTGCATGTCGATAATAACCGAAGGTGGGTTCCTGGGACTATTATTTTATTTTGAACGTGATAGGACCCCGTTGTCCAATCTGTGTGTGCAAAATCGATAACATTTTTGGCGACCTCTCGGGATGATTGTCGCTAAGCTAAGCATGATTCCAAAGAGCCTTAAGTCATCCATTGGGCATGGAGTCTATGTTGGAATCCTCAAAGAAGTATGATTTTCTTTGACATATCCCGAATCTCCTCGAACATCATTCTGATATCCTGGTCTCCCCGAATGCTAAGCATGAAGTATACCGAATCATGCTGAATTCTTGACATCCATGGAACACTGCAAAAATTTGAATGAAGCAGATTTTGAACTGTTATGGAAACCTTGAACCTTTCTTCTCCTTGACACCTTCCAATGATGAAACAATGTGCAGAACAACACAAAACACAACAACAAGGAAAGCAAAACAACAACACACAACAATGTGCATAAGCACTTGGAGGAAAACACCTAATTTAACTATACAGGGGGTGGAACGCTTCTCAAAAACAAGCTTTGAGATGTATCCCATTCACATGAATGGGCAGTTCTTCTCCATTGAGCCTAGATAGACGAAATGAATTTGCCTCTTTGCAACTTGTGATGATGTATGGTCCACTCCAGAGAGCGTCAAACTTGGCATGCTTGCCTGGTTTGGCCCTGTCTTCATCCCATTTGAGAACTAAATCTCCCTCTTGAAAATGTCTGTCGGACGCCTTCTTGTCAAAAGATTTCTTAACTTGAGCCTGATGCTGCTCCAAAGTTTTCATAGCCTTATCTCGTACTTCCTCTAACTCCATGAGTTCAGCAAACCTTACTGTCAGAGGATCACTCTCTATAACTTCAAGTTGATGAGCTAACTCCAAAGAAGGTAACTCCAATGAGAGCGGGAGTTTTGCCTCTCTTCCATATACAAGAACGAAAGGAGAATTTCCAATGGCCCTTTTAGGTGTGATTCGATCTGCCCATAAGGCTGTCTTAAGCTGTGTATGCCAAGTCCTCTCATAGTCTCCATCAGGCGCTTAATAATCCTTATGAGGTTTTTTTGCTAGACTCACCAATCCGCTTCTCATGGATAGTAATTGGATGAAGTTTTGAGGTATACCCCATTTTTAAGCCCATTCACTCGCCATACCAAGAAAAGCCAGCGCATTGTCTGAAATGATTGTAAACGGAACACCAAACCTCGTCATTATACCCTCCAAAAATCTAGAACTCGCTTTTCATTGCTCTCTTTAATGCTACCGCCTCGTCCATCGAGTAAAATAGTCTCGCTGCAGTAAGGACCCACTTATGTCCGTCACTAGATGGAGGATTAATCATTCCAATGAAGTCCAACCCCTATCAACAAAGGGTTGATCCACTTGAATCGATGCAAAGGAAGAGCCGCCACTTTCGCTACCTCGTGAAAAAGGCACATTCCTTACATTTCCTTACCCAGAGATGGGCATCCTTGAATAAATCCGGCCAATAGTAGCCGGCTCGCATGATCTTGGTAGCTGTTGTTCGTGCGGAATAATGTCCTCCAGATAGGCCATTATGAAATTCTTCTAGTATCTTACTTACCTGTTCTGGTCCTATGCACCGAAGGAGAACGCCGTTCAAATCTTTTCGAAAGAGAATGCTATCTACCAAAACATATGGGATAGATTGAAGACGGAAAGTTCGTCTTTGGTTTTTATCCATGTTTGCCGGGTATGCTCCTGAGAAGATGAAATTCTTCATTTTGGATAACCAGTCAGCTTGATCAACATCCTCATCAGTATTTAGGAGTGTCACATCCTCATTACCTTTTGATTCCATGTCTGCAGCAAGTTGCTCACATAAACCCTTACCTCTGACAAGTTTAGTGACTTTGATATGCACGTCATACTCCATTACCTTCGTGATCCATCCAGCACGCTTTTCGTTCATTTCTTTGTTCAAAAAACTCCTTGACACCTGGATGAGACACCATCAGATGAATCTTGTTGTTGGACAACATGTGCTTGAATTTCTTCAAAGCTCGAATAACCGCAAAGACTTGCTTTTCAATGAATGAGTATTTGAACTCGTAGTCTTTGAGGGATTGACTGAAGAAAGCGATTGGTTGCTCCATCAGGTTATCGTTTTGTTGGGTGAGGATCCCTGAAATGCTCTCTTGACCTGCAAAAGCATAAAGGATAAAATCTTTGTCAAACCTGGGGTTCACAAGCGTGGGAGCTTGGGAAATGGCTGTTTTGATGGCTTCGAAGCTTTCTCGTCCTTCCTTTGTCCATGAGAATGGCATGTTTTTCCTTAGCATGGCTGTCAGTGGTTTAGCCAATGTCGCGAATTGGGGGATGAATCTCCGCACGAAATTTATGGTTCCCAGGAAGCTCTGGAGGCCCTTCTTGTGACTCGGGAGAGATAAGGACATAATCGAATGAATCCTGGCTGGATCGATTGATAATCCTTCCGCTGAAACAACATGCCCCAACAATTTTCCCTCGTGCACTGCGAAAATACATTTCTTGGGGTTAAGTGAAACCCCAAATTCCCTACACCTTTGGAAAACTTTCCTTAGATGCGTGATGTGATCTTCTGCATGCTTAGAGTATACAGTTATATCATCAAGGTAAACCAAAATAATATCGTTGATTAGTCCCTTAAATGCCATGTCCATGGCTCTTTGGAAAGTAGCCCCGGCATTGGACAATCCGAATGGCATTTTATCAGAGGCATACGTGCCCCACTCGTGGTAGTGAAAGCCGCTTTGAATTGGTCGATTCTTGACTAGGATTTGATCAGAACTCCGAATATCCATCGAGCAAAGAAAATCTTTGAGCTCCCGCCACCGCTTGAAGGATCTCGCCCATCGATGGAAGAGGATAATGGTCTTTCAATGACGCACGATTCAAATCCCTGAAATCTACGCATAACCGGATCTCTCCGTTCTTCTTCCTCACGGGCACCAAATTGGCTACCCATGAGGAATGCTTGATGGGAAAAATTATACAAGCCTCGATGAGCTTGGTTAGCTCCTTTCTCATTAGTGGCTCAATTTTGGGATTAATTGGTCTCTGTTTCTGACGAACTGGCTTAGCATTAGGATCCAGTTCGATGGTATGTTGCGCAAGACCTGGATCAAAACCACGCAGATCTTTATAGCTCCATGCAAAGATGTCATGATACTCTTGACAAAGTTTGATGAAAGCTTCTTTCTCCTCAGAAGTACACACTTTTCCGATCTTAAGAAATTTTTCATTTGATACTTCGACTTCCTCAAAATATTCTTCTTTGACCACCATGTTAGGGCTTTGTCTTTTGGCTTGGTCATCTGAATTGAAAATGGATTCCAAAGTGACTAAACCTTTTGGTAACTTGTTGCTTTTCAATTGGATAATTTGTTCACCATATGACTCTTGTAACTTATCTTGATTTCTTGCAGCAAACTCCGCCTCTTCTTCAGTAGGAAGAGGACAATTTGGTCACTATCGAACACTTGCCAACTACTCACATTATCAGGGACTGCTGGTCGAACCACCATTTTAACAAATTGCTGCCCTTCTTTCATGATATCAACTGGTATGTTGTATTGTGAACCAATTGTAGCAAGCCTGTCTGCATCTTGATTTTGATCTCTAGGGATTGCATGGATCCCAAAAGCTTCGAAATCTTCAATCAGGTCCCAGACTTGATTCTTGTATGATCTTAAAAGATCATTTTTGATGCACTACGTGCTGAAACTTGATGAACAACTAACTCACTGCCTCCAAAACAGTTAGGGCCTTGATTCCTTCCTTTGGCTAGCCAATTCTCGCACAAGAGCCTCGTATTCAAGAACATCATAGTGCAACCGAACCGCAACCGAAAGATGAGAAGTACTTATCTCCTCTCGAGAAATTAACATAACACCAAAGACCGGATCCATTCTTACTTCTTGAGCCATCAAGAACAATTTCCATAGTCCTTTAGAATCACTTGGTGTTTTGACAAGTCAGGTATGATCGTATCTTCTTCATGGATACAGAGGTACCTAATCCTCGCTTTCTTCCAAGACCAACAAACCAGCTTCTTCTTCTGCCAATACATCAGCGTAGGGATCGTACTGATGATCTCTACTTACTTCATCCAGCAAAGTATCAGGGACTTCTTCAACAAGGGTGGTTGGTTCATGATCGGCACCTTCCTCTTCTGGATCGCCAATGGTGTAATTTCCATTTATGGGACTAGAAGTGTAGGGTTCTACATGATTATGGCAGATTGGTTCTGCCCTTATAGTTACTTTGGTTCCGTATCGAGTCCTGAGAATCATATGCGACCAATCGGCTGATAGGTAACCGCCCATCTTGGCAGTGAAATCCCGTGATAGGCAGATGGCAAAGAGGGGAGGGAGGTCAATAACCGATATGTCTTGAGTGAATGACAAACTTGGGCATGCATGAATGGTAAGTTGAAGTCCTTTGATAACCCCAACAGTCTTAATAATGTGCCATCCAAATTGAACAACCCTCTCTCAGAATCGGCGCATATTGTATGCCTAGTACATCCGCAATTTGTTTCGCATGACAGAGCTACCGCACCGTAATCGATCATGCAATTATGTACCAAGTGGTCTCCAATGATCGTGGAAATGTAGAATGGCGGTGGTTTGTTTGTCAGAGGAATGATTTTCCTTCCGCTTGACACAAATTTGTAGCATTTGTCACCCATGGCTTGGTGATCCGCTGTCAGTTGTACTAAAACGCTCGTGAGCTTCTCGCAACAGGTTTCTTTGAGAAGGAATCGAGAGTGCATCCCACATGGTAACGCTCAGATTGGTTTTCTTCATTTGTTCTACTATGCTGAAGGGAATCGCTCCAACTTTATTGACACTTTTTTGGGCATTGGGGTCCTCCTTTGGAAAATGTTTGTTGGGTACCGTGATGCCTGGAGAACCATCTTTCCCTGCGGCGTGGCTAGCCGATGTTTCTGGTGATTTCTTTCCCGCATTTCTATCAACCGCCATTTGTAACCCATGTTGAGAAGTGGATGCTAGATCAGATTCGGGAGCTTGAGGCTCCATTGCTCTCTTCTTGGAACGAGTGTTTGCTGCCACTGATGAAGAATCGGTATTCAACCCACAAAAATCTTCTTCTTGCCAGTTTAGTAAAGCGGATTCTTCAGGTGCCTGTGGTTGATCTGCCGCTTCTTGTGTAGATGAATTGTTTGTTAACTCTGAAGGGGCAGATACACTTTGAACCATAAGGGCCTGGCTAAGAACCCCATTGGGACAAAGATTTTGATTGTGAGGTTGAGAGCAAGGATAGCACCATTCGTAGTCTTGAACTAGATTATTCTGAACAGGTACTATAGCTCTAGATGAGCTAGCTGCAAGAGGGTTCCGGAAGTTCAAGGGCCTGACATTTGCAACTTGACTCGTAGTTTGATTTTGAGGCTGATTGTTTCCTTGAAAGGGAGGACGGCTAGCCTGATACTGCTGATTTTGTGGCTGATACGGACGATTGTATTGAAATTGTTGCCTTTTGAGTGCAACGAGCTCATTTCCAAAATTTTGCAGTAGTGACTTGACTTCAAATAGGTCATTTGAAGAGGCAGGGAAGATTGAGATGGTTGCTTGAGTCCACCGGAAGAGGAGCAATGATAGGTCGATGATTCGTAAGATCCGGAGAAAAGGGCATTGGTGGTCGTGGAGCTATCTTTCCACTTCAATCAAAGAATTCTCTCGCACTTATGGCAACTTCGTAAGCATCGTGAAGTGTAGTCCCTCCCATGGATCGGATCATAATCGCTACATCGCTATTCAAGGCTCGCAAATAGTACAAGAATGCATTATGTGCGTAAGGCTTTATGAGCGCTGAATCCTATTCCAAGTCCTCGTGGAATCGGAAGTTGAAATCACTCATGTATTCTTGGGAGCTCTCTTTATGGTAGTAGTTGTTCCAAAAGTGATAGGTGATCACTTTTGTCTTCAAATTGTTTACATAGCTTTTCTCCCAACTCGTCCCAAGTGGTTATAGTGCCAACACCTAACCCGCGAAACCATCAAGTGCTTTTCCTCAAAGAGGTAAAGCAAGAAGTCTAACTCGCAACATTGTCTTCTGGTGATATTATGTATCGCGCAGATGTCAAGCTACATCAAAGATATGCTCCACTGAGTAACGTGAGTTTCCCCAGTAGAAGGGTAAACTTTTGAGTGCCGCAATGTATCGGATCACGCTTGAGCCAACATAAGAGGACCGCTTGCATTGAAAGGGGGAAAACTTGGTTCCTCGCCATAAAGAACGAAAGGTTGATTGTTCCCGGTGGAGGAAATCTTCCGTAAGGAGGAGTCAATGACCCCTACTAGGTAAATCTGCAACTGGGGATGTGGAAATGCCTCTTCTTCTTCTCTTTGGAGGAGATAAGGAAAGTTCGGTATGCTGATAATTTCCTTTCTTTGAAGAAGCTCTTGTCTGAATTCTTCGCATAAGTTATCGCACTGAGATTTGGAATCCAGAGATATGGAGTCGCCAGGTACTTTGACTCGTGTAAGTGAGAAGAGAAGTACTAACTCGTCCCCACCGGCGTGCCAAACTCACAGTTGTGTGTGGTCGCACGGTGGCTTAAGATTTGTTGTTTGATAATGAGACACCTCTGAAAGATGAAACTCTAACTGTGATGTCCCACCGGGCGTGCCAAAATCACAGTTGTGTGGGTCGCACGGCTTAAGATTTACCGTTTGATAATGAGACACCTCTCAAAGATGAAACTCTAACTCTGTGATGTCCCACCGGCGTGCAAAAATCAAGTCACGCTTAAGATTTACTGTTGATAATGAGACAAAAGATCACCGCCCACCCTCCGAATGGCCGTGAAAATGTGAATCCTCCGAATGGCCGTGATGTGAATAGGACGTCGGTGTGATTGGGACACATGGGATCACCTCTCAAGCCGTGGGACTTGGGCTCGAGGTGAACCTCCGAGAAGGCCGGCTTCCTCTTCCCTAAACTAAGTGTCAGACTACTCCTAGTGTAACAAAAATGATTATCTAGTCCTATGCTAACATTTTCATGGGGTTTTAGGGAAAGAGTTTTACGTAAATGAAACTATACTAGGGATGGTGATGCACCGAATAAAGGGTGTCTTCAGATTTAGGAAGGGTTAATTTGAAGAGGGTGTGTGCACCACAGTCAACTTCACCTACCGCAACTTAGAGAGGGTACAGATACCACAAAGCTAAGAGACACGCGTGCCTTTGTTAAACTTTATCGACCGAGAAATATACCAGCTTCCCCAAAGAAGAAGGATGAACTCAAGAAGGGTGAATAGACACCACAACTCAACCGCATGCAATACTTCACCACTCGATAAGCACGTAACTCCAAGAACCTCGCAATAGAAACTTAAACTCGCACAAAGGTACCCGCAAGTATGAGAAAGGCACAAAGAAGCATAAAAGGATGAAAGGACCGAGATTAGTCACAAAACACACACTTTTATTGCTTCAATAACATGCACAATGCATCATACATTCAAGAGGCAATAGTTGCCATTACATACTTGAAGAGGAGGCTTGAAAGTTCTCTCAACACACAAGAACAACTTCAAGTAAGAGAGAGAGACCCTTGAAAAGTATACACTCGCTCGAGATATCTAACTGTCCAACTTGTCTGAACTGTTGGAACCCTTTGAAATGAGCTTCCAACTTACATTTATAGAAGAATATGTGAGAAAGAAGAGGAAATGGTCATAATTACATTCCTAAAATGAAGGCCCATGATGTATTTATTACAGCTTAGTCAACTACCCGAGAAGGTTCCATCATGGGTCATTAATTGCCTGATGACCAAGTCTTCTCAATTAATTAAAAGAATATTTAAATAAAATATTTAAATAATAATAATAAATATTATTATTAAAATATTTAAATAAAAATATTAATTTAATTAACATAATGTTGGGACCCCCCGTTGACCGTTTGACTTGAAGAGGAGGGGGGTCCATGTGGATAGAATCTGCACATAGCCAAATTCGATGAGCTTCGAATCCTCTAACTCGGTGTTGCAATTGATTTTGAACCCCACACCAACTCTTTCCTTGTCTTGGCAATCGGGCTCTTTTGCATTGAGTCCTTCGAATGGTGAGCTATCAAACTCGATTCTTATCATTTTCCTTTGTTAACTCGAGGCCATTTACGTATTCCTCGTTCAAACTTCATGAAACATCACCACGAGCTCCCTGCGAAGTCACCGAGCTCTTCATCCAGCAAACGATCTTACCTTTCCTGGGCTCAAACTCACTTGAATACCGAGCTTAACCCAACATTTCTGAAAAGAATGGTTTTACCACAATGCTCACGGTTCTTCCTTATCATATAACACTTGTAGTAAGAATGTTTAGCTTTGCCATAATAAGCACAATTGTACCCTCCAAACAATGAGAAAATGCCATTACCAATAAAGACCTAATGCTGCCATGATGATGACACAGGCTCATGCCCATAACATGTCGATAGACACCTTAAGACTCGATTTTTGGCCAAAGAGCCCTTCGGTATTTTGGCAAAGGCACTCTGCAATCTCGCTCCAATCAATAATTATGCCACTATTGGGATTATGGCATAGGTAGCCGTGAGCTACACAATATACTCATTTTTTCAGAAACTAAAAGATCCTTTATGTTACAACTTGCAACACATAAATGTAAGCCCTTCAAAAATACATCAACAATCGGGCAGCCAAGAGGACCTTGGAAAAATGTACAGGTAACAACCATATGAATTCTCCCTTAGTCGTGGATCAAAGCTGATAGAAATGAGCTAGATAAAAATAGCTTGAAACTACAGTATAATCGTCCATCAAAACGAAGCTTCTCTGAACCTGGTAAAAGAATATTTTATTGTCTGATTGAACGCACATAATGGAAGGGTATAAATATTGCCTCTGCTCTCGGATTTTCTCGAAGAGACCATTTACGAGTAACAAGGATATAGCATGCAAAACAGCCGACCGGGTATTTTCAGAGTTGACCTTCACATTCAATTCGTTTCTAGGAGAAAACAATGCTGAGCAATATGAATCGTTTCACTCCGCACGCTTTATTTTTCGATTGGCTCTGCAATGATTCTTCTTGATTCGGACTTGGCATTTAATCTGTGAATACTTCACCACAAGATTGGTTTTATTGTCAATTCCTGAATGAGGTCTTCATTCAGTGTGGCTTGGTCACGATTCTTCTTGATTCAGACTAGGCTATCTGCCTACTAAAATCTTAAAGAAATCTAAGCCTACCTCCATTCGACTTGCTATGACTGCCAACTTCTCCTAATCCTCATCATTTCTCAAACAGACCATTTACAAGTGACAAGGATGTGAGTCGTGACATACAAAACGGCCGACCAGGTATTTCAGAGTTGACCTTCGCATTCGTTTCGTTTCTAGGAGAAGGAATGCTGAGCAATATGAATCGTTTCATTCTGCACGTAATAAACCTTCATCTCCTGACTCAGGAAAATGTTATGAAGCTTTGAATGGCGTGACTCCAATCTATCATACACGGCAGTTGAAAGTTGAATGTTTGTTTCGCAATCGCCACCGAAGCGCTGAAACGGCTTCTATCAGACGTATATACATGCTCGCGCTCGTTGATGATTTTCTCTCGCGGCCACCGAACTGGACGAGTTTTGAGCACTGCTTTCCTGTTACTCGATATCATTTGACAAATATCTGCATAATGAGACGAGCGGCCTGTAGCCTCCGCAGAAATTGATATCACGTCGCGTTTTTTCCATGACCCGCTCTAATTCACAACTGTCCTATTAATCCTCCCGGTGACTCGCACAAAGACTCGGACCACTCCAACTGCGCGGGGTTTTCATGACGGATTGCCATCTTAATTTTTCCCATTTGGCAGTGTTTGCCTGAATCTCCCCTTCGCGGAAGTTTAGTCATGGTTTGCCAAACCAATATTTCCACGGCCGCGCTTGACCCGATTTCTCCAACGCTGGAACAAAATTTCCCCGCCATGATTTAACAAACTTGCCCGCCATCATCAAATTTCCGCTTGGCATTGCTTGCCGGAATCTCCCCTACGCGGAGTGAACAACATGGTTTGCCATCTTAATTTTCCCATTGGCACTGGTCGCCTTATTTCCCACGTAACGGCCCCTCGCATGAAGCTTGCGACTCGTCTCTACGAGCCCCGAGTGTTTTCATTGCTGAATAACTCCCACCGAGCCTTGTTTATCCTTACCGGGCTCCATTTCCTCTGAATCAGCGAGCTTCTCATGAGTTTCACCAAGCTCTACGCATCGAGCAGATCTGCCTTCGACTGAACTCAGTCACTAGATTGCTTCAATGCAGCTGTGTTGCCCATAACCCAAAGCGCTCTGCGAGCTCGTGTCAATGTCACATTCATGTGGCGAACATCAGCTATAAAACCAACCCCATGATTTGCAGCTCGGACACAAGACATAATGATTATATCACGCTCCTGGCCTTGAAAGGCATCTACCGTATTGATATATAAACCTTTTCCTTCATCAAATTTGAGGACAACATCAAACTCTCGGTGTAAACATTTCAGCTGTAGCTTGTAAGGTGTGATCATTTCAACAGAAACCTTTATGCTTGCCAACCTAGTGACTCGTTGAAGATGCTCGTATAATTGCAAAGCAAATTATGCTCCATGAATATTCTGATATGAAACAGTTACACCTCTATGAGATCCGTTTCCATGAGTTGCATTGTAAAATAAATTTAATCAAGTCTCCCGGTAACATTCTTACTGTCACTTAATTGATTTTCATAAAAATATCTTGAAGGAAAATCCTGAATTTGAGGATGCATACGATGCTGATCAGATAACAACATTGGACAACTTACTTGCTCAAACGGGCTTCTACTATACTGCAACATCCCTGTGCACCGAATACTCGACCGAGGAAGGTCTGAACACCATTACAATTCACAGTTCTTTGTAAGATGTCGGTTTGACTCAATTTCACATTGGTATTCGATAGTGCTTATACTATCTTCCTGGGTCGATAGAAGTCCTTCCATTATGTAATTACAAACCCGAGATTCAATGATGTTGAACCTCCCATATCTGCATATTTTCATAACATCTCGGTCAAACAAGATAATTCTCCCAAGTGGTTGGTCGAGCGTTGTCTTAGTGGATTAAACCTGGCATCATGTTGACTTTGACTCTCCCTGACTTGGCCTTCGATCTTTTTGCATCGATCTCCACCGGGATCCTTGTACAGTTCCTTTCATTCGTCAATCTTCAACGAGCTATATTTTGCATTAACAAGACCATCGTCGAGCTCTTACAACCGAGAGTCTCCACCGAGATGATTTCGAGATGATTATCAATTTGACACCGGTTCTTTATCAACTCGACCTCGAACTCTCCACCGAGAGCCGATCAGATCAACCGGGTGCCTTTCGATGCTAGGTGATCTCTTCATATGCAATTTAGGAATTATTTTTAATTATCGTTCCCGACTATTATTTTCCTTTACTTGGTCGCAGCTGATATGCTCAATGGCGCACCGAAAATTATTCTTACTTTACTAGTGAGAATCAAGTCACCCCTCGTATAATATCTAGGATGTAGAAAATGTGTGTGTTCATTTTATCCGATCACACATAATGATGTAGTAGTCGTCAGTTGCTTTGTGGTCTTTTTCAAAGGTAAAGCACTTGGATCTTGAGACTTGGATCATCACCAATTAGGATGAGTTGGGAATAGCTCTATGTAGTTATTTTGGATACAAATCAGATCACCTATCCTTGGTGGAGTAATTAACAACAAGGAGGGTACCCAATGAGCAGATGACTGATTTCAACATCAGATTTCAGAAGACTTGGGATATAATTCCTCTTATGGTGAGACCTATAGCCCAACATGCTTTCCTTTATTATCTGAAGGTGCTCAATAGTGACATCTCAGTTATGATCCAATCTATGGGAGGTAGGACTCTACCAACTGCTTATAACATTACAGTAAGGGCAGAAAATAGTCTCATTCAGGCGGGAAAGTTGGCTCCTAGACCACCCATGCCCTTGTTCCTAGAAATTTCACAAGTGCCCCAACCTTCTGTGGCCCCTATTCCCATCCCTGAGCAAAGCACACAACCAGTTGCCTCAACATCCTATTCTCCATCACAACAAAAGGAAGATGAAGAATTGAAGGCCTTGATCATAAATTTATCAAACAAGGTCATATCACTAGAAAAGTAGCAAGCGCAAGTGTATAGAGGCATTTCCAATTAGGCTCATGGCCAAGGAATCAGCCTTGGTAGAATCAATACAGAAATAAGAGATATGTGCCCAACCAATAGAATGATAGATGGCAACCTAATGCACATCTAAGAAGATAGCTAGTAATTTTTTATGCCTAAGAAGATAGCTGATGTCTTAGGTCTAAAATATAGCCCTTTGTCTACTGAGAATCCTAAAATTGATGGCTCGATTGTAACCACCTTAGGATTCATCAAGGATCTTGAGTTAACCCTCCATGCATGTCCAAGCCTAACAATTACTCAAGATGTGTCAATTATTGACTTGCCTCCTTTGTTTTCCCTATGTCTATCAAGAGAATTCACTGCTAAAGTGGGTGGTTACTTGTCTTCTAATTGGTCTCATATATTACTAAAGACAAGGTATGGTACCTAGTTTACCATACAAGATAAGCCTATATTTTCTTATCATGTAGAGCCATATGTCCCATCCCCTCTCCAAGCCAATTGTCTTATCCAGAAGAACAAGTTTTAGTTCCTAAAGAGTAGCCTCTTCCACATTTTGTTCCATACCTAGTACTTGATGAATGGGTGGAGAGGCATCATAGATTTTATCCCTATGCTAAGAATCTGGAAGCCTATGAAACTAGGCTTGGTACTTATTACATTCTAGAAGAAGACACTATGCTTCCGTGCACGCTCATAGGAGACAAAGTTCAAACTAGTCTATGGAAGTTATACTTTGATGGATCTAGAAGCAAAAATAGTGCAAGAGCAGGAGTGGTTCTCATTTCCCCTAGGGATGAGAAATTATTCTTCACGCATAGGTCAGTAGTTTGCATGTTCTAACAATGTGGCAAAATATGAAGCGTTGGTGCATGGCTTGCTTATTGTTGAAAAGAAGAAAATTAAAGCACTGCAAATCTTTGGGGACATAGAATTGGTCATCCACCAGGTCACCAACAAATGCCAGACAAAGAATAAGCTTCTTAAAGCTTATAAACATAGAGTTTGGGACCTACTTGAGAGCTTTGATGCTCTTAATCTGTAGGTAGTTCCACGTAGAATGAATAAGGAGGCTAACCAAATGGTCGTGCTTGGTTCACAATTTTCTCTTGCTTTGAGGAATTTGTCAAAGGAAACACTCAGCACATTAAGATGGTAATCAGACCATCCATTCTAGATAATAACACCAACTAGCAAGTGTTCGAACAAAGCTGATGTGTAGATCATCCAGTTTATCCGAATGAAGTTGAAGTTTCATCGAATATGCAAGCTAACTTCCATAGTAGCTATATGACCAAGTAATATAGCTCAAGACAAATAAATTTCCTAAAGGTATGGTCACCTTAGAGAAAATGTTATGCCCGATGATGAGTTCAAGGGTGAATAAAAATATACATGCACGTCACACAAGATTAATTCTCCTCCATTACTATTTCGCATGAGAAGGAGCTGCTTTGCTCAAAGAGGGACTTGTGCATATGAAGAAAAACATGCCTTCCTCTCTCTCTGTCAAAAATACAGTGACATTTTCTAATGAGAGTATGAAGACCTCAAAGGTTTTGATCCAAGTGTTGCTTAACACTCCATTGACCTTGATCTTGGCATAAATCTTGTTAGATAGAAAATCGTCCAATCAATCCAAAGATAGAATCCCTCATGAGAAAGGAACTATCAAAAATCATTGAGGCAAAAATTATCTTTCCTATCGGATACTTTACATGGGTTGCAAATGTTGCTCTAGTATGCAAAAAGAATAGTGAAAGTAGACTTTGTGTTGATTTCAAAGATTTGAATAAGGCATCTCTAAAGGATCATTATCATTTGCCTTTAATCAAGCAAATTATGTAGATCGTAGCTAGTTCTCACCAAGGTTCTCCATGCTAGATAGGTATTCGGTTTCAACCGATCTGTTCAAGGAAGAGGATCAATTCAAAATGACATTTACAACTAAGTGGGGAACATATGCATATCAAAAAATGCCCTTTGGTCTATCAAATGCGGGTGCAACATTTTAATGCACCATGGATATTGCCTTCAAAGGTTACATCAATGAGTTCATCTTGGTTTACCTTGATGATATAACTGTCTTCTCAAAGCAGAGTGTGGATCACATAGCACACCTGGAAAAGGTCTTTGAGAGATGCAGAGAATTTGGGGTATCTCTTAACCCCAAGAAGTGAAATTTTTGGTAGCTCGGGGTAGGCTCTTGGGCTATGTGGTTTCAAAGGATGGTTGTTATCCAAAATAAGCCTCCTACTTATTTTGGCTAACTTTCCTTTATTCTTTCCTTCTTTGTATCTCAGCAATTTTTTTCACTTTTTAGACACTCAAGGTTTTATGGGTATGGCTTCATCGGATAGATAATTTTCTCACCTTTCCAAAGGTAAATTTTCCTCCTAACTCCAAGTATTTTGAAATTTATGGCTTGGCGAGTTTTTGGGGAAATTTTCCCTGGGAAGGCCCGCAACCAATAGGACGATGACACGTGTCATGGCGGAGCCGTGCTTTTTGATGTCAATTGGTGCAAAGGGAAAAATTTTCCCAAAATCCCACAAGGAGATGAGAATGTGCCACATGTCGGTGGGAGGTAGGAGCGGGAATAACTTCGAGTTTCTTGGAATTTTCTTCAAAGTGGTCAAAGGCGTCAAAGGGGAAAATCCAAGCGAAAGCCCACCGAGCAATAAAATGCCACCACGTGTCCTATCGAGGTGGGGGTCGAATGGTAGAGGGATCTTGGAATTTTCTCCAAAGTGGTTGATGGCGCAAAGGTAAAAAATGAAGTGAAAGCCCGCCGAGCAGCTAGGTGGTGACACATGTCCCGGAGCGGCGGGGGCGTGGAGTAATTTTGGAAAATTTTCCAAATTCAAAAAAGGGGTAAAATGATTGTTTGAGCCCGTGGAGCCAATAGAACGCGTGCCACGTGTCGGCAGAGGTTAGAGCTAGTAGAGATTTTGGGGAATTTTTCCAAAATTGAAAAAGGGGGAAAAAATTCAAATTTTGGCCCGCGAACCCATTTTTGCCCTAATTTTGCTAGTTTTTCCCTAAATCTTCAGAGGGCCATATCTTTCAAACCAGAGCTCAGTTTTTCTCAATTTTGGTGTCATTGGAAATCCATTGAAGTCCTCTACATGATGGAACTTCAATTTTTTTTTGTGGGGTTTGGTGGGAGAAAATTGAAAAATGCCTTTGGCATGGGAAAAAGAGTAGAACCGACATTCAACCACCAGTTTTAATGCAGTATGGCTTCCATTCTTCTCCAGCATGGTTGAAAATCTTGGGGAATGAAATTTTAAGGGTACCCATGCCATTTTGATGAATCTTGTCGGTGGTTGAACCTTCATTTCAACTTTCTCACGTTTCTCCTTCCTAGACTCTATTTTTCATCGTTAAAAGCCAGATTTGGCTCATTTGTAAAGGGTTGGACGTTTTGCTCTTACAGACTCTGCTCTTCCCCTTGACACGTGAATTCAAGGATTTTTAGACCTTCTATGGAGCCTGTGGCACTTTTTTTTCCTTTCTACCAATGTAATGCATTGTATCAAGTTTGGGAATGGTAATGCATGTTTTGTAAATGATCTTCCAATCCTCTCATGTGTTTATCATTGTTTTTTGGTCTTTCATTACATTCTGGAAATATTTGCATGCTTGGTGTTACATCTCTATGATTTGTGTTTATTTGCAAGGCAGAAGTTCATCACTCCTTTGGTGTATCACCATTTTTACTTAGTTTTGTTTCTTTTTACATCCTTTATCTCTGTCTCCTTGGAATTTAGAGTAGGATCTAGTATTAAACCTCTGTAAAATTCATGCATACACCTAGACAGAAGAGTAAGAACTAGATCTCTCTGGATAATTTTCTTCCCTTGTAAGATCCCACACCTTGAAGAAAATTCAATGTTGTGCAATCACACTAAATGACCCATTTCTGAACTACATATTTGAAAGTCATTTAGGGGTTGTTGTAGATTTACACTAATAGTTTTGCACTCCTCGGTGGGACCTTAGAGGTCTTCATATTCATCACAACAAATTTGATGTGCATTTGTTGTAAGTTTCTTGCAGAAGAAGAGCCCTAATTTACACATCTAAAGCAACTCCAAAGGATAGAATCAACTAGTTTCAGCAGCCTGTGTCTGAAGATTCATGAGAAGAATCCAAACAAGGTCAAGGGGTAGAGAGAGGGATTGTTTTAGTATCTACAATTATCCCCAGAGAAGAGAGAGGGGAATAAGGATTCAAAGGTCTCCATCTCCACCAAATAGAACTCTATCAACTCCTCCACCTCGTAGACCTTTCACCCAATCAATAAGGGTTCTCTACGTGCCAATCGAATGGCATATCCCAATCCTTATCAAATTTTACTAGTAATAGCCCACTTGATCTCAATGCACAAAACCCAATTCTAATTGCAGCATTAAAGAACATTCCATACTTTACTAGGGAAAATCGGACCACTCCAGTGATCATGTCAAAGACATTGCTAATGTTTGTGTAATCCATGAGATTGTTGAGATGCAAATTGTTGTCAAATTATTGGCATATTCATTCAAAGGGAAAGCCTTGCAATGGTTTAGGAGCCTTGGGGTAGGCTCTATCCAAAATTAGAACCAGTTGTGCATAGCTCTCCATGACCAATTTGGAGAAAAGGGAGATAACTTGTCTCTATTGGAACAACTGACAACTATCAAGAGAGCTCCCAATGAGCAACTAACAGACTTCAATTTCATATTTCAAAGGACATGGGATAGAATCCTAGTGACAGTAAGGCCAATAGCTAAAGGTGATTTCTTATACTATCTCAAGGCTTTAAATTCTGACATTTCTATGTTAATCCAATCCATGGGAGGTGCAACTATACCTACAGCTTATAACATTGCCATTAGGGCTAAGAATTGTTTGATCCAAGCTGGTAAACTTGCACCTAGACCTCCTATGCCCTTATATCTAGACTTGGAAATCCCAAGCACTAGTCAAGCACCTACTTTAGCTCCTATTCCCACCCTAGAAATCAGAGTTCAAATGAAACTTCTACTTCATCCTCTAGTGCCTCAAATGAGCTTTAAGAAGTTATGAAACAATTACAAAATTTAGGCAATGAGCTGGTTACACTCAAGAGGCAACAAGCCCAAAGTTTTAGGCCTTCTTATCAACCTCAAACTCAACCTAATAGACAACCATATCAGCCTAATAGGCCACCCAACCCAGCTGTAAATCAAAATCAAGTAAGGCCTCCTACCAATAGACCATTTCAGCCCTATAACCCCAATGTTGCATCTACCTCTAAAGCCTTAGTGCCAGTGCAAAATAATATAGCTCAAGAGTATGACTGGTGTTTCCCATGTAGTGAACCTCACAACCAATCTATGTGCTTCAATGGTGCTTTGAACCAAGCTTTGATGGTGACAACAACTAGTGTAGAGAGTGAAGTGAGTCAAGAAATAAACCAACAACAAGGGACATCTCAACAAGATACAACTCCAAATGAGACTACACTTATGAATTGTGAAGTTGAAGATTTTGTGGTATGAATCAAACAACTTCTCAAAGTGTAGTAGCAGCTAACACATGGTCAAAGAAGAGGAATATTGGTGAAGGGAATTCATTAGATCCAAGAGGTTCACAACCTTCCATCACTCCACAAGGTGTTGGTAGGCAAAATGCAGTTCCAAATGTGTAAGGACAGCCCAAGCCACCTTCTGGACCAGCTCAAATGCCAGTTGTTGCAGCCCATGTACAAGAGAAGAATGTGTAGAAATTAAAGGGCAGAAAATGGATGTTTCAACCCCATTTAGCATCATTGAACAAATGAAGAAGACAAATGTGAACATATCTATGTGGGAATCACTATCTGTCCCAGGCCAAAGGGATCTACTACAAGCTACCATGAAGGATTGGCCAACCTCAAATTAGCAAGCTCATATACAAGAGAAGGTACTCACAAATGCTACTCATCCTAAATGAAATCTTGGAGGACAACAAGGTAAAGTTTTGAAGCCCCCTCCATTCTATGTTTCATTGATCATTGGGGATAAACTAGTACATAATTATATGATTGATTCTAGGGCAAGTAGTTTTGTGATGCCCAAGAAAATAGCTAATCAGTTGGGCCTCCAATATGAATTCATATCCAAGGGGGTGGTGCAATTAGATGGGACAATAGTAGCCATAGTTGGGGTAATTAAAGATTTGATCCTCACTTTGCATGCATGCCCCAATGTCACTATTTTGCAAGATGTGTCAGTGATAGATTTGCCACCACTTTTTGCCATTTGTTTGTCAAGGGATTTCACAACTAAAATCGAGGCTACTTATCTCGTTGATTGGTCACACATGTTGTTTAGGACAATATATGGATCCAAGTCCACAATCAGGTCCGAACCTATTACAAACTTTCACATTGAGCCTCATACTCCAAGCCCAATCAATGCCAATTATTCAGCATTTGATCAAGAGGATTATCCAAGCACACATGAAGCTGACACCAAAGTTGGAAGCATCCCAAATTTGACTCTTGATGAATGGGAAAACAAGGTTACATGCTTTTTATCCCTTAGGAAATAGAGGAATCAACTAGGAGTTTATTACATGCATGAAGAAAATCAGCCTATTCTTAGCATCACCAAGCCAGACCATAAAGATGACAATGAGGTATGGAAGCTTGTTCTTTGATGGATCAAGAAGTAGACAAGGTGCAGGAGGGGGAGCTATGCTTGTTTCACCTCAAGGCATTAAGTATTATTCAGCCTTTATATTTTAGTTTGCATGTTCTAACAACACTATTGAATATGAAGCTTTGATACATGGGTTACATTGGTCAAGGAAAAGAGGCATAAAAAAATTACAAGTCTTTGGTGATAGTGAGATGATTATTAATCAAGTTAAAGGACAACATGCTACCAAGAATGACCTACTCAAGAGTTATAAGAATAGGGTGTGGGACCTCATTGAGGATTTTGAGGGCTTTGGCATCAACTCCATCCCTAGGAAAGAAAACCAAGCTGTTGATAGGCTTGCAACAGTTGGAGCAACTTTTGATGTTGTAGAGAGTATCAAAAGGGATAAAATGCAGCCAAACATCCATGTGATTATGAGGCCATTAGTGCTAGACAATAATGTAAGTTGGCAAGTGTTTGAGAGTGACCAATAAATCATCAATTTCTTACAAGAAGAAGCTGAGTTCTCAGCCAAAAATCAGAAAAGTTAGAACAACAGTATGGTGATCAAGTGGTACAGTGAGAACCAACAAACTGCTAAAAGGACTTGTGACCTTGGAATCTATCTTTAATCCTAATGATCAATTTAGGAAGGAGAAATTAAACATCCAAGTCAAGGGAGAGGATTCATAGCCCATCTCAGTTGGAGAAGGAAAATCACTTCAAATTGGTAAAGTAGCAACCGAGCAAGAAAGGTATGAGTTCATGCAACTTTTCCAAGAGTTCCCAGATGTATTTTCTTGGAGCTATGAAGACTTGAAAGGTTTCAATCCCAAGCTAGCTCAACACACAATTGAGTTAGATCCAAGTGCTAAACCCATCAGAAAAAACAAAGACCGGTCAATCCACACATTGAGCCTCTCATGAAGAAGGAATTGAATAAGTTAATAGAGGAAAGTATCATATTCCCCATCAAGAATTCAAGCTGGGTTGCAAACTTGGTTCCAATTAGAAAGAAGAGTGGAGAAATCAGGTTGTGTGTAGACTTTAGAGATTTAAATAGAGCATCCCTCAAGGATCACTACCCACTTCCTTCTATGGAGTAGATTTTGCAAGTTATTGCTTTGGCTCTAAGAGGTTTTCATTACTAGATGGTTATTCAGGGTATAATCAGATCATGGTAAAGGAAGATGATCAGTTCAAAACAGCCTTCACCACCAAATGGGGAACCTATGCATATAGAAAAATTCCATTTGGGTTGTCTAATGCCAGAGCTACTTTCCAAAGGGAAATGGATATGGCGTTCAAGGATTGATCAACAAAATAGTGTTGATATACCTAGATGATATTACTATGTTTTCTAAAAGTGCAGCAGATCATCTCTTTCATTTGAGGCAAGTGTTCCAAAGATGTAGAAGATTTGGGGTATCCTTGAATCCCAAAAATGCATTTTCTTAGCTCATGAAGGAAGCTTCTAGGCCACATTGTTTCCAAAGAGGATTAGCAATTGATCTAGAGAGGTTGAAGCAATAAGAGCACTTTGCCATTTCCAAAGCATAAGAAAGCTCTTCAAATTTTATTAGGAAGAATCAATTTTGTTCAAGGTTTGTTCCAAAATTTGCAGCCCTTATCAAGCCAATAACTATGATGTTGAGGAAGAGTGTGGCATTCAAATGGATAGCTGAAGGTAAGGCAAGTTTTGAGGCAATCAAAGAAGCTATCTCACGGGCTCTAACTCTCATTAACCTGATTTCTCCAAATATTTCATCCTTTATGCATTTGGCGGTGGTGATACAATTTCTGCAATTTTAGTACAAAGAAAAAAAAGAAAATGCGAGTAGCCAATTGCCTTCTTTAGCCAAAGCTTGGAGAGGACTATGAGGTAAGGTATTCCTTCATTGAGAAGCATGTTCTTGCCATGATTAGGGGATTGAAGAAATTTAATCATCTAGTTTCAAACAACAAGGTTCAACTGTTGGTTTCTCATGTGGGAGTTAAAGACTTCCTCCTCAAAAAGGTCTAAATGAAAAATGTGTTGGATGGATTACTCGTGTCATGGAGTATGACATTGAGATCAAAGTCACCAAGCTGGTCCGTGGAAAGGGACTGTGTGAGCAATTGGCCTTTGGGACAATCAATGGAAGTAAGCAAAGAGAAGAATGTTGTTTTGGTGTTGCAAGACAGCCAGAACAAAGAGATGTTCAAGAAGAAAATGGTGGTATGCTCACTCCTTGTTGGACCCAAGACATAATGCACTTCTTACAAATAGGATAATGCCCTCTAGAGATGAACAAAGCCAAAAGAAGGCACTTCGATTGCAAGCTATTATGTATGCACTTGTTGATGGTGTCTTGTTCAAAAAGGATATCAATGGGGTGTTCTTGAGGTGCATTGGGAAAATCAGATTGATAAAATGTTAGAAGAGTTCCATAATGGATCATATGGGGGTCACTTTTCTCCAAGAGTGACAACTCTCAAGATCATGAAGGCTAGTTATTATTGGCCCAAAGTATTTAGTGATTGTTATGCATGGATCAAGAGGTGCAAAATTGAGCATTCTTCATAGGAAAAGAGAGATTAGTAGCACTTCCATTACACCCAATCTCAATTGACCAGCCATTCATGCAATGGGGTTTGGACTTCATTGGAGTCATTAATCCAAACTCAAGCCAAGGACACAAGTGGATTCTAATAACAAATGACAACGAGACTACTTCACCAAATGGATGAAGTGGTGGCGCTCAAAGAGGCAAATGAATCTAGCATTCTAGACTTCTATGAGGGGATAGCAACCAGATTTGGTATACCTACCACTATAATATCGAGATAATGCATTGGAATTCATAGGATCAAGGGTCACTAATGGGCTGTTAGAAATGGGATCTATCTGAGCACTTCATCAAATTATTACCCCCAGGGTAATGGCCAAGTTGAGTCTACCAACAAGAATTTATTAAGGATCATCAAGAGGAATCTTGATGAAAATCAGAGGACTTGGCACACTAAGCTCAAATCAGCCTTATGGGCTGATAGGATAACTCCCAAGAGATCCACTAGTAACTCTCCATTCAGACTTGTTTATGGGAGAGAGGAAATCTTGCCTATGTCACTTGAGTTACCAACATTGGAACTCATGAAGCAATTGGAATTGTTGGAGTTTGAACCCATGGAGGTTAGATATGCGAATTGATGGAACTCCAAGAAATCAGAGAGCATGCAGCCCAAACAATGGAGAAGGACCAAGATTTTATCAAGAGAAGCTTTGATAGGAAAGCTAAGGCTAGAACCTTCCAAGTTGGAGATCTAGTGTTGAAATGGGATGCAACCAAGAAAATCCAGGAAGGCATTCAAAGTTTGATGCCATTTGGAGTGGCCCCTACATGGTCACAAAATGAAAGAACAAAAATGCCTTCCAATTATCTACATTGGATGGTGAAGAAGAATTGCAGATTCTAGTTAATGGAATCCATCTAAAGCATTGCTACTAGAAGGAAACTTCTCACCTTGTACATGTTAGCTTAGATTTTTCATTCCTCCAAGTGCTTATGCACATTGTTTTGTTATAGCTTAGATTTACATTTCCATAAGTGCTTTGGCACAATTTTTTTCCCTAAGGATTCATCTTTTGTAGGCCATGTTCCGGATCAAAGTAATGCTCTACATCTCACAATCTTCATTCTAAGATTTTCTAATGAGTTAGAGTAATAAGCGTTAAGTTGATGACTCCATTACCCGAATGGATTGCTTTCAAGCAACTGGTCACTTCATCTAACAGTAGATGTCCCCTCTGAGTCACAAAATTTTTATCCAAAATAAGCCCCTGCTTATTTTGGCTAACTTTCCTTCATTCTTTCCTTCTTTTGTGCCTCAGTTCAATTTTTTTCACTTTTTAGGCACTCAAATTTTTTTGGTATGGCTTCATCAAATAGATAATTTTCTCACCTTTCCAGAAAGGTAAAATTTTCCTCCTAACTCCAAGTATTTTGCAAGTTATGGCTCAGTGGAGTTTTTGGGGGAAATTTTCCCTGGAAGGCCCGCAACCAATAGGACGATGACACGTGTCATGGCAGAGCAGCGGGCATCGGGGAAGTTAGAGTTTTGATGCTTTGGTCAATTGGCGCAAAGGGAAGATTTTGGCCCGAAATCCTACAAGGAGATGAGAATGTGCCACATGTCATTGGGAGGTTAGAGCGGTGGGATAGCTTTGAGTTTCTTGGAATTTCTCCAAATTTTTCAAAGGGTCAAAGGGAAAATCCAAGCGAAAGCCCGCCGAGAAATAAAATGCTACCACATGTCCTGTCGGAGGTGGGGGTCGAGTGGTGGAGGGATCTTGGAATTTTCTCCAAAGTGGTCAATGGCGCAAAGGTAAAAAATGAAGTGAAATCCCACCGAGCAGCCAGGTGGTGACACGTGTCCCAAAGTGGTAGGGCATGGAGTAATTTTGGAAATTTTTCCAAATTCAAAAAGGGGTTAAATGAATATTTGAGTCCCGCAGAGTCAATAGAACGTGCCACATGTCAAGAGGGTTAGCCAACGGAGCTTTTTGGGGATTTTTTCCCAAAATTAAAAAAGGGGAAAAATTCAAATTTCGGCCCACGAACCCATTTTGCCCTAATTTTGCCAGTTTTTCCCTAAATCTTCAAAGGGCCATATCTTTCGAACCAGAGCTCATTTTTTCTCAATTTTGGTGTCATTGGAAAGCTATTGAAGTCCTCTACATGATGGAATCTTCAATTTTATTTTTTGGTGGAGTTTGGTGGGAGAAATTGAAAAAACACCTTTGGCATGGGAAAAAGAGCAGAACCAACATTCAACCACCAGTTTTAATGCAGTATGGCTTCCATTCTTCTCTAGCATGGTCAAAAATCTTGGGGAATGAAATTTTAAGGGTACCCATGCCATTTTGATGAATCTTGTTAGTGGTTGAACCTTCATTTCAACTTTCCCACATTTCTCCTTCCTGGACTCTATTTTTCATCGTTAAAAGCCGATTTGGCTCATTTGTAAAGGGTTGGACATTTTTTTCTTGTAGACTCCCCTCTTCCCCTTGGCATGTGAATTCAAGGAGTTTCAGACCTTCCATGGAGCCTGTGACACATTTTTTTCCTTTCTACCAATGTAATGCATTGTATCAAATTTGGGAATGGTAATGCATGTTTTGTGAATGATCTTCCAATCCTCTCATGCATTTATCATTGTTTTCTAGTCTTTCATTACATTTTGGCAATCTGTGCATGCTTGGTGTTACATCTCTATGATTTGTGTTTATTTTCAAGATAGAAGTTCATCACTCCTTTGGTGTATCACCATTTTTACTTAGTTTTGTTTCTTTTTGCATCCTTTATCTCTATCTCCTTGGAATTTAGAGTAGGATCTAGTATTAAACCTCTGCAAAATTCATGCATACACCTAGATAGAGGAGTAAGAACCAGATTTCTCTGGAGAATTTTCTCACCTTGAAGGTCCCACACCTTGGAGAAAATTCAATGTTGTGCAATCACACTAAATGACCCATTTCTGAACTACATATTTGAAAGTCATTTAGGGGGTGTTGTATATTTGCACTAACAATGGCATCGCGATTGATCTTGAGTGTGTTTCAGCCATCCTATCCCTTTCCCTATTAGCACAGAAAAAATTCTTATAGTCCTTCCTTGGCAAGATTAAATTTTTTAGGTGTTTTATCCCTAACTTTGTAGGACTGGTTTGGCCCATCACCCTTATGCTCAAGAAGGACATAGCCTTCAAATGGATAGCAGAAGGAAGAGAAAGCTTCAACAAGATCAAGAAAGAGATTTCTTGTGTGCCAACACTCCTCAATCCAGATTACTCAAAGGATTTCATCCTTTATGATTATGGTGCTGATGTAAGCATTTTGTTTTCTGACATAGGAAAATGAACAAGGATTGAACACCAATGGCCTTCTTTACCAAATGCTAAGGATTATGAATTGAAATATAGTCACATGGAGAAGCAAGTCTTTTCCATCATGCGCACACTCAAGAAATTCAAAAGTATGCTCACCAAAATCATATCAAGGTGTTAGTCTCTCACTCATCTATCGAGAGACTTCATCATGGGAGAAAAAATCAGTGAGAAGAGAGCGCGATGGGTGAAAAAAATCATGGAATATGATGTGACTATTAAGGCCACAAAGCTAGTAAGAGGTAGTGCACTCTACAAGAAGATTTTTGAGGATGCGCAGAGTGAACTTGAGGCTTCATTATTTCTAAATGAAGACCTCTCATGCGTAGAACATGAATAGAATATAGACCTTGACACATGTGACTGGATGAAGGAAATGATCACATTCCTTTCGAAGGGTTGCATACCCTCTCGGTTTGAATAAAGAAAAGAGAAGGCATCTAAGGTTGCAATCTATTCCTTATGTTTTGATTGATGGACCTCTCTTCAAAAGAGATCTAGATGGCATGTTGTTAAGATGTATCAATGGCACACGCATGAAAAAAATTGCTAGTAGAATATCACGATGGATTATCCGGTGGACACTTCTCTATCAAGACTATAACAATGAAGATCATAATGGTAGGTATCTTTTGGCGTATCTTGTTTGCATATGCACATAAGTGGGGCACAAAATGTAAGGAGTGCACTTTATTTGGGAAAGAAAATTTTGGTAGCACTTCCCCTCCAAAAAATCCAGCGTGGATCAGCCTTTCGCGTAATGGGGTCTCAACTTCATAGGCATGATCAATCCACCTTCAAGCGCTGGACACAAATGGGTGCTTGACAGCTCTGATTACTTCACCCAGATGGATAGAAGTTTCCGTGCTTACTTAAGGAATCAACCAAGCTAGTCATTCTTGACTTTCTCGAGGGTTTAGTC